>OZ026842.1:7224406-7824406 GCA_964023205.1 Lutraria lutraria
AATGCTCTCATTGTCAATTTTTTAAGTGAATTTCGATTATTGAACCCTTTTTAAACTTAAATAGAATAGACTGAGCTTATCAATTTATGATCATAGTCGTTGGGCAATTTTTCGGTTACTCGAAAATTCCGGATTATTTATCTATTTTTTTCTTTTTATAGTTCCATTATTCACAGCAAAGGTGCCAGAAAATAACTGTTTTTAGTTTTATCGCGTCAAAATTTAGATCACTTACCAAGGCCTTAAAGCCCCATTAGCATTTTGGATGTTAGAATTAAAGAAGGTCTTATTTTACCAAGAAAGATATCTTATTAGTGAAATTGACTTTTACTGGCAACAAAACATTCCGAAATTATTTTTTTCAATGATAGATTGCAAAAATAAGAAATAGCGTCAGACGAAATTTCTACGAGATGTGGCAAAAGAAAGGCATTGTGTAAATATGTTTAAGAGCAAATAAAATATATTTTTTATATTTTACTATCATTTCATCTATTGTTCTGTATTGCTAAACTTAAAAAACTAATGATCATTCACTGTCAAATTTGAAATCCCTTTCAGTTCTTTGATTATTAGTGATTTTCATGACTTATAAAATACACGACGCACCTAAATTTTGCGGGAATCGATGAAAATATAAACCGAAAGAAGGTAAAATATCATTTATTAATGGCTGTCGACGATATTTACCTGGATAATATTGATGAATATGTCAAGGATGAACGGAAACTGGTGAGTGATTTTGATATTAAAATATATTACTCTTCATTCAATATTGCAACATATTTTCGCGACCTATTGGTAACGAAAATAACGCAATAATTTTACTAGTTTAGTTTGTTTCGGTTCGACTTTTTAGTAGTAAGTAGTGTTTATTTCATAAATTATTTGTGGAGTTGCACATGATTATTTAACTGATACATTCCAGAATTTCTTGACATTAACAGTAGAATGAGGAAACTCTCTAAAAGTAGGTTGTTCCTCAAAAGACTTTTAAAAAATGAAAAAAATCCTTTCAGGCAGGGGGCAACCCACTAATTCGAAGCCTGCATTTAGTGAATTACCAACCACTGCAAATAATGATAACAATTTAAACAAACCAGGCTTTACATATTTTAATATGTATATCTATAGTCTATACAGAAATTTAAGCAAACTATTTTCTTAGACATTGAACTCATTTCAGGTTACTTATAAATGGCTTAGCCTCACTCTTCAAGTACATTGTAATACTGCCAAACAGTAAGTACTTTTTTAGAATGTTGTGTCATAATCAGACAATCTGTAGTCTTTAAAAAGTTTAAAGTTTAAATTTAGCTACGTAACTATAAACTAATTACAAGTTTGAAATCAAGTTAACAATTGGTCCAGTAAAAGTTCATTTGGTCTGGTAAAGTTTGTGCTTTTACAAAACCAAATGTCTGGTGTTTGAAAAAGTTATTTTTGTGAAGACTGGATGTAGCAATTGAATTATGTATTGCTATTGTCAAGTACCCTGTTTTACACTTGTTTTGTTTTCTGACTGTTTGAAATGTGAAATTATCAGTGACGGGGCCTTTTTTCCACAAATTGGAATAGGGCCTTAGCCTTGCATTTGGGAAATTCAAGCGCGATTTTTGGCCTATTTCGGAAAAGGTGGACTGACTGTCAAGATACATCAATGAATAATGGCCATCTACATGAAGTTGCATCAGACAGTAAGTCATGTACATGGATATTCAACAGCATAAAAAAGATAAAAAGATTAAAACTATTATTATTAAGTGTTGAATATTATTTAGTTCTTAACTAACCATGTATTGAATTATTACTGATTTGTTTCTTTTTTCTAGAATGCTATTCAAGTATATAGATAATGAGAGAAATACAAAGGATACTGATGACTTATCTGTTACATATTTTGTATCAGGTCTTACCAAACCTGATGAATGTGGTAACCAGGTAAAGCTTCATTTTCAGTTAATTTGTCTTAGCATATCAATTCCACCTACATGTGAAACTTAAAGAAGGAAAAAAATTGCTGAACTTAAAAATTATCTTTTTTAAATTTGTCTGAAATGATCAAATCAAATTTATTGGGCCAAAAAGACGGTTACCTAAACAATGCCGTTTTTTTACATTACCACTTAAGTTTCCAACAGCAAAATCCAAAGAATGCTAATATCTTCCAAAGTGCAGAGACTGACAGTTTTCATGTTGATTTTGTCATTTACTTTATCATGAATTAATTTTCAGGCATTTAAATGCAGTGTCGTACCAGAAGAAAAACTAGAGTCACACAAGTCTACATTGGCTGTTGTAACGAGTTGCCATGTTTACAGTATACACATGACGAAGTTGAAAGTAAGCTTCAAATCTGTTTTATTAAGTACATGTGGCCTGTCCTGTTAGCTAAGTGGTTAGAGCATTGGTCTACTGATCAAGAGGTTGTGAGTTCAAACCCTGGACGAGGCTCACACTGTCCGTAACAAATTTGACTAAAGATATTCTATTATCCTATGTTAAATTGTCCTCCACCTCTGAATTATGTGGCCCTGGGTAGCTTGGTAAAAGCTTGCAGATAGAATGTGGTTAGAACTGGTTAAGGCCTAAATGAAATCCAGGGAAACTGGTTTGGATAACTGCCCGCCACGATATGACTGAAATAATGTTGAAAATGTCATTAAATCTGAAGAAATGAATTTATAAATGAATATGAAATACATGTATTGTAAGAATAAACAGCTTTGTCAAACGCATTTTAAAATTACCCATAGGTTTTGGCTAGTAATAGTTACGCCGAAAAAAAAGTGGTGTTCTCGGTAAGCCCCACTGTCATGTAACTCTTGCCTTGTCAGTGAACATGGATTTTTGAACTCGGCTTTCTTATATTCTCCTGAGTTATTTTTGTGTGTTAACAATGAGAATTCCTTTTCTCAAAATACTGATTTCACTTATATATATACACTTATGTTTATTTCAGGATTCTAATGCATTGTATATGACAGATTATGAAAAACTCAAAGAGAATGTCATCGAATCTAACAAGTAGGTGTCTTCAGTTTACTTGCTATGAATCACTATTTATCAAAAATTAAGGGTCAAAAATAAGTAATGACCCTATTCCGATACTAGTTTTTAGAATCAACAAAAATTTATTAATGTAATAGTAAATTTGACCCTTTGAGACAAATTCTCAAGTGTCAGAAGTTTTATTTAGTAAATGTCAATACTCTAAATGCCATTTCAAGGGTCAAATGAAAGCTCTGAGTCTTAATTCTCTCACCTGATACAGATTTAAATAATGTGGTACAGAGTAATACTTCTGTACATTATGCTAGACTTGGTCACATATTTCATGGTCGTTACAGCTTGGCCAGATTATAGAGTTACGGCCCTTGAATGCTGGTAGTGCCTATTTGACAAGCATAATTCTGACTTTTTTCTGAACATGTTTTTTTTGTTGAAATGCAGTCAAACCTGTGTTAGTGGCCACGGTCGAAAAAAGGCCACCCTGTGTTAGTGGCCACGGTCAAATTAAGGCCACTCTGTGAATAAAGGCCATTCTTTATAATCTGTCATTGATTATTAAGAATACAAATGTATAATGACCTCTGATTAAAGGCCTCCTGTCAATAAAGGTCACTTTTTTGTCTTTCCAAGGGTGCCCTATGTTCACAGGTTTTTTTGTCTGTAGCTTAACTTAATCTTCTATATTAAGAACATTTAATAATTTCAATGTTGATCAAATAATTTATTTTATTTATGTGATGTTGGACCAAACTGAAATATTTAGATGTCTCACCTCAATTTTTGACATTTTTTGGACGGCTGTTTGCACTTATTGGTTTAAGTAATGCAGATAATTATTCATGTGAATGGTCGCTGGCTAATCCTATAATCATTACAGTACACAGAAGATAGTGTAACTTTTTCTTACCAATATAGATAAAACTGTATACAGAAATACTATATGAACACTGAAATATTGGTGTTTTGGCACAATATTAATTTATTCTGAAAGACTAAACTTGCTTTATCATAGTGTAATTTATATTATAAAGAATAAGATAATGTGTAGATGACATACTATATATTGTTATTCTGGATAGTGAATCTAACTATTGATTTATAATTTGATGTCTAGATATAGCAGTATACACTATGACCGGGCACAACCTAGATCAATGGAAGATATGCAACTGCTTTCCATGACCGACATAACCACATCAAATTCCGACAAGGTGAGAAATAACCCATTTACTGTGGAAGCATTAATTTTCATTGGGGATTTAATTTCGTGGATTGGCTCATCCACGAAATGAAATCCCCACCAATTTAAATGCAGAGAGAAGGTATTTATTTTCAAAAATCAAAATCCACATATTTATGTCCCCACAAAATAGCCATTTTAGTAAAAACCACGAAAATTATGCCTAACGAAAATAAGTGAAAATACAGTACCTTAAGTCTTGAGATTCATAGCAAGTTGATTTTGCACATATGATGCAACTGGGCATTTAAATGCCCCTCCCTAATCATACATACAAATTTTAATGCACCTCCCCATCTACATATATACAATTTAATGCCCCTCTCTACCTATCAGTGTTGGAACTAATTTTCTCTAAGCACTAGCCCAAACAATATGTGGACTATTGAAATTAAACCATTTACCACTAGCTGGAATACACAACTTTTTAAAATTCACTAGCCCGATAAGAAATGTAATAGCCCCGGGCTGTGGGCTAGTGGGTTGGCATGAAGACTGCCCATATCAATTATTTTTGTGCCCCTCCCAAATACATCTTAACACTATGTCCCTCCCCTCCTGCATATACACTTCAATGCCTCTAATCACCCACACACTTACTTAGTAACGTTACTGCAAAGATGGCATTATCGTTCACATTTGTTTTGCTTTAGGATATTTTGTTTTATATAGTAATACAGTACAACCTCTGCAGACTGGCCTTCTCTTGAACAAAACCCCTTCAGCAACAGCATGAGTTTTTCTCACTGCACGATTTAACTATTAATCTAACCTCTCTAGAGCCAACAACATAGTTTGCTACTCCAAAGGCTGTTGCTCTGTATATACCTAATATTAGTTGTTGTATTTTTATAGAAGCCAGCTGCAAGCAATGGAAGTTCTTCTAGCAAACCTGTCAGTAAGAAGCAACCTCAATCAGCATTACAAAACATGTTTGCTAAAGCTGGAACTAACAAGAAACAGAACGATGCCTCAGATAACAAACCTGCTGTGAAAACTGAACCAAAGGTAGGATATTTTTTTACTTTTTTTTTACTGGGTGCTTGGTAGTGATTGTAATCAGTCAATGAAAATTTTGTTGATTAATCAGAGGCAAAAGTCAGTGATTAATCAATTAAAACTAATTAAATAAGAAATGACCTAGAATGTTAAGACTGCATAACCTTTACAGCCCTTGCACCAATTGAATAGTAAAAGATCAATAAAAATTGAAAAATTTAATGCCTTAACTTGATTAGATGTTTGGGTAAAATAACATAAAAATATACTACTACTATTAAAAACATGCTGGACCAGAATTATGCTGCGTTTTGAACAGCATTACACCAGTCACTATAGCTTATCAAATCAATCATTTAGGTATTTAAAGTGCAAACCCTTTCAGCGAAGTGTAAGGTCTGCAGTACTATATTCAAGAACGACAACTCTGTACAAAATCAAAATTTCGTTGATTAAATGGGAGCACTGCACGTCAACAACCAGTCGTCATTGATTCGTTGATTAAATGATTAATCGGAACATCACAGGTGCTTTGACAATTTTGTGACATATTCACAATACAAAATTAATAAAAGAAACTACATCTTAAAGAGATGGCATTCCTATGGAAAAATTGATGATGTAGACAGGGCTGTACATTAACTTAAAATTTCACTTGCCCCATCGGACAAGAAACTAAAATATTAACTTATAAAAAATTAATATGCCAAAATTACATTACTAACTGATAAAACACTAAACAAAATGCTTTCTGGCTTAAAATGTCAATATTAAACAATATACAAAAATTGTATAATGCTGTTCTATAGTAAAAAAAGTGGTTTGGTTCCTACTTTGCTATTTTATTCTCCCTATTGGAATAATTTCACTTGCCTAATTGGACAACACTGAAGCAGGGATCTTAATAAGTTTGTGGTCAACAGGCCCAACAGCTAGATTAACAGGCCTGCTTTGGGGTGGGGTCCAGGCATTTTTCCAGTATTATTTTTGAAAATTTGAGATTTCTAACTGACTCAAAGCTGCTAAATCTGATGACAGCATGCTGTTATTGCAACAACCTTTAATGTAGAGCCCTAGGTGTAGGGGTTGAATTGGTTGTTCCCAATATTTTTGCTTCTGTGTAGCATGGTTCCCCACTCTGAATATAATTTTGTCTATATTCACTTTCTAGGAGACTGTAAAAGCTGGGAAGAAGGCTGGAGGTGGGATGATGGCATTCTTCTCCAAAGGCACCGGTAATAGTTAAGTTTCTTATTGCATTAATTATAATTACTCTTAACTTGTATGTAGAATTTTGGAGCTTAATATTGTGCGATTTTATTAAACTGTCAATGCTGCATAGTTCCACAGCCAATGGTTGCCTTCATTTTTAGCTTCAGTGAGGTTTGATTACTTTACTTTCGTAAGGTTTACGTTCATTTTCGTTACACCTGTTGTCAAATGTACATGTAGTTATCAATATGCAACATAATATTACATTAACATGCGGAATGGAACATTCTATAACAGTAAATTAAATGAAGCTAAAAATAATTGCATTCAGCGACCGTGTAGTTATTCAGCTTTGATATACGTGTATTGAAAACAGCGTCTTTTTGATTTCGTTTTTTTTTTCATCCCTGATATGCTACCGGGTACTTTTATTACTTCACATGAATGAGAGGTTTTGTTGCATTCTTAATTCCTGTCAATTGATTCCGCAGACAAGAAAACTTCAAAATCTTCTGAGAATGTAACAGCAAAGCCATCACCTAAGAAGACATCACCAGTAAAAGAGGAACCAACCACCAAGAAGAAACCTAGAGAGGAAGATTCAGGTAAAGTTAGAACAAAGTAGAATGTTTAGTAAAATTTTAATTATAAGGCTATCCTTAAATATTTGTTTGTGGTTACATAACCTACTCCCAAAAAAGGTCCCTGCCCAACTATTTATGACCTCTTGGGTAAATCTTTTTACTTTAGTTTAAAAAATATTTCTTACCTACCTACTGAAAATTTCCTAGGTAAGGTTACCGCAAACAAGGATGGCTCAATACTGGAACTGAAACTACAAAACTTGAGCCAGACCAGTCTGCACACCCATGGAGTCTTGTGTCATGACTCATCACTATTTATGTATACAAATATATACATTAATCACTTGTGACATGGGAGTAAACTTAAATAATACATAATATAAGACCAACTTTTCAGGGACCTGAAAAAATCATTTTTAGGTCGCATTTCAATTTGAAGTATCAAAAAAAATTGAAAATTGTGGAGTGTGGGGGGGGGTACTAAGTGTGGTATTACTGTATTTGACATTATGTAGATCTATGTATATTTTCTAGATGATGAGATTATTGCTAGACCAAAACGTCGTCGTACCGGGCAAGACTTGTTTGACAGTGAGAGCGATGAAGGTAATTCATGTAACTTGATGTCTGTTCATCTGTTTGTCTGTTGTCTAATGTCATTATGCCCTGTCTTTGAAGAAGTGCAGTATATTGTGTTGCGTATGTCGGTCGGTCAGTCTGTAACCAGGCTTTCTGACCAATAACCAGAGAACTAATTATCCTACGATCCTCATACCTGGTAGGGTGGTTGGTCATCAAAGTTAATGTAGATGATCCCTATTGATTTTAAGGTCAAAGGTCAAAATGATCATAAACGCAAAAACCTTATCAAACCCATATACGGAGAGTATCTTGTATTTGTTACCTTGTTGAGAAAGTGACTGTTCCTCAGAAATGTTGAACTAGTCATAAACAGGTGTGACAATATTCCAGATATATTTGGAATTCCAGAAATTCTCAAGAAAGGGCAGTTATGGTCAATTTAATCTGCTGTGAAGGATTTTCTTTAATACAAACTTGAGTTAAATATGGAGACAATTTAGTTAAAGGCCTCTTGTTTCGCAAAAATGGTCAGCCGTGTATGATTTTCAGGATTTTTAATTTGACTCTTTTGACACCCCTTGAACTAGTAATAAAGATCTGGTCACTTCAGAAATGTTGAACTAGTAGTAAAGATCTTGTTATAAGTGTTTACAGAATGTTTCATTTTGTATTTACAGATATGGAAGCTGAAGATGAGAGTCCCATTCCCCCAACTCCACCTCGTAAACAAGCCACTCCTGAACCTGAGATCATTGACAGCTCTCCAGAGGTGGAGGAAATAGAAGACCCATTGCCAAAAACTACCTCTAAAATTGAAGAGTCTTCTAAATCAAATAATGGAACCAAAAGAAGAATAAGGAAACGAAAGGCTGTAAACAAAAATTACATGGACAAGGATGGATTTATGGGTACATGTATTATTATATTTAATTTTCAAAAGATAGTTTAAGATATAATTCAAGATATTTATATGGAATACTTATTTTTTTGTATGAACCAAATTAATATTGAGAGTGTTTGTTCAGCACAGAGGACCAAATGTTAAATCGGCTACAGATTGATGGTTACATGTTCATTAAAAATAAGGTTGGTAGGTTGGCCCTTTTTTGGCTCTGGAAAGTGTATGGAAAGGTAAAAAAAGCGCGCTAGTGGATGTACCATTCCTTGGGCCATGTAAAAGTCTAAGGTCACCAGGAAAATATAGTGTCAGTCGGGTTACCATAAAAAAAATGTTTATGCCTGAATGAATTGTATCTGCAGTTCTAGCATAAAATTTGAATGAACCTTAATGAAAAAAGACCATGTTTTAGTTTCATGTGTTATCTTGTTTTATAGTTACAGAAAAAGTTTACGAAGAAGTATCAACGGATGCTTCCGAATGTGATGAACCAGTGAAGAAAGAGTCTAAAAAACAAACTGCAGTGAAGTCTCCGACAAAGGTAATTACCTAAGTTTTTAAAGGAAACTGGACATATTCCTGATGAGATGTTAAAATTCCCCTGCTTAAAATTTGAACTTAAAACTTTTGAAGCTGTGGCTTGTTGCAATTTGTTTGGAATGATTAGTTATTTTTTTATATTAATCTATGATTACTTTTTAATTTTTATTTTTAATTAATGATTACTTTATTCTTCTTATGTTTTAAATGTTAATTAATGATTGATTAATTTTATTATTTTATGTTACTGGTAATCAATGAATTCTTCTTGTTTTTGATATATAATGATTACTTTTTATTTTTTTATATTAATTAATGCTTACGTTTTTTTTAAATTCTTGAAATTAATCATTCTTATTTCTTACTAGCTTTGTTGTTTTCGAAGAAAAAGTCGAGCTATTGTGATCACATTGTCTGCAAGAACTCATAATGTAGCTCATAATTCAGAAACCATAAGAGGTGTCAACATGAGGTAGCAGATCTTACTGAGGTGGTGAACAGACTAGTGATGGCACCACTTGTGTCGCTGTTGTATCAATAAATTATCACTTTTTATTTTCAATATTTAAGGGAAAGAAGTCACCTAAGAAAAGATCGCCAGGTAAAAAAGGTCAAGGAGGTGGTAAGCAGACAAATTTAATGTCATTCTTCACAAAGAAGAATTAAATTTGATATTATCATACACACCCAAAACATGGAAGCGAGTGGAATCTAAGAAGCATGGCTGTCTGGAGCTGTCATTGAAACATGTACATTTGTTTTGTACTTCATGAATTCCTATTTGGCATGATTTAAGGTGGACAATAAAAATTGAAATCATGTGTGTTATAATACATTAATTTATATATTAAAATTGATACTGTGTGTCTTTGTTGATGTTTCTTGTTGAACATTTTTGTGCCCCCACTCTCTAACAGATTGGAGGCATGAGGTAGGTTTGCCCTTGTCTGTCCATCCATCTGCAAATCTTGTGTCACACATTATCTCAAAAAGTATTATGGGCAGAGTATGAAATTACAGAGCAACCTCTATAAAGCAACACCCTTTAGGAGAAGCAAAATTGTGCTGTTGTTGGAGGTTGTCGCTCAAGAGAGGGCCACTCTGGAGAGGTTGCACTGTATACAGAAATGTTTATCATCACATGAAGGCTTTTAACTTTGTCAAAGGCTGAAGAGAGTTATCTGCCCTTGAATTCATATATTGGTGAAACAATATTGTGGGCAGAAAATGAACTTGTACAGTTAGTGGTTATCAGCATATGAAACTGTGCATCAAGTTTGATCCATTTACATTTTGTTATAGCAATTTTATAGTTCCTAAGTACAGTGTCTGTAGATTCTAAAGTGTGCTTTTCAACCATACAACAATTTATTGTACCTCATCATACTCGCATAAAGTCAAACCTGTGAACAAAGGTCCACCTTGGGAAAAACAGTGTGGCCTTAATTGACAGGTAGCATTTATTTGGAGGTAATCTTGTACTATATTATCAGTGACAGTTTTTGAAAGGACAGTATATATTCTCATCATGGTGGCCTTTATTCGGAGGTGGCTGCTAACACAGGCTTGACTGTACATGAATAATGAACTGAGTAAGTACAATAAAGAAACAATATGCTTAAAAGAATCATGATACAATGTACTGTGTAAAATGATACATGTATCAGAAAGAACATTCTCAATAATTCGTCAAAATAGTCATTTCAATACAGTAAAATCTGTGAACAAAGGCCACCCTTAACAGGTATCTTACTAAAATAATGGCCTTTATATACAGGGTGGGTTATTTTAGAGATAGCTGTTAACATAGGTTTGTTTGTACAAGGTACCTATTTATAATTTGACTGGTACCTGATCATTGAGATAGTTATTCTTGTCCATAGCACTATGTGTAAAGGTGACCAGTATGTTTTTGAATTATGTGTCGTCTCCCTTTGTAAAGTTATTTACTAAGTAATTCAGTAGCACCTGAACTGGTCCTGTTGACTTTGTACATTGACTTTGTGCACTGCAACATGGAACGGGAACAGTTCTAAAACTTTAAATTCCACCAAGACAGTAAAAACACAAGTGACTACCAAATTAATGCTAAATTTAATTCCAACAAATCAGTTCAAATCACAAAAGTCATAATAACAAAGTAACACAAGCTATGTATAGCTTTTTACGCAACTATAAGCATGATCAGGGATGATGACAATATTCTGGATATATCCGGAATTCCGGATTTCGCCGTCCAAGGGCTATGCTAGTTTCTGGGCAAAAAAAAAAATTTGATAAATATCTCAAGAAATGGCGAAGTCATGGTCAATTCAATCTGCACTGAAGGATTTTCTTTAATACAAACTTGAGTTAAATATGGAAACAATGTGGTTGAAGGCCTCTTGCTTGTCAAAAATCGTCGGCCACGTATGATTTTCAGGATTTTTAATTTGACTCTATTGACACACCTGCATTATACACATATACGTATGCAAAGCAAATCATAACGGATTATATTATTTCTATATACTTATAAGACTCTATCTGATTGGTTTGTTGTGTCTCTTATATACGTAATGATAGGTTACCCTAATTGTTTTGTTATCATTACTGCATGCATCCCCATATCGCCTACTGTCAAACCTGTGAACAAAGGCCATGTTTAGGAAAGACAAAATATGGCCTTTATTCAGGTCATTTTTTAAAAATAGTCGAAGATGGCTTCAGTTGAATGGCCTTTATTCGGAGATGGTCCTAAACACAGGTTTGACTGTATTTGCTATTTGTCATGTTTCTCGTGGGGATTACTTCACGTCTTGTTTCAATTCATCTTGTCTTTTACATACATACACTCTGTTTTACTCGCCAACCATCGCCCAGGAGGGTTTATAATTCGTGAAGTTTGAAAATTCTTCATGTTTTGTTGCACGAGGTTCCCAAACTGAAACATTACAAGAACAAAACATGACTGTTGTAATATTCTGGTTCTGAGAGAGACTTAACCAGAAGATTGAGAGTGCCATAGAATACGGGTGGAAGAATACAAACTGGAGGAATTGTTCCAGGGGTGACAAAAGGAAGGGGGAATGCAGAAATGGGGGGGGTGACTTACAGAGGGAGTGGGAAATACAAAAAACAGGGAGGGCATGTCTTACTGAAGGGAGGGGGTGTGCGAAGATACAGAAACTGTCGGAATTATTTAGAAAGGGGTTAACGAAATGGAGGGGAAGATACAAGAATAGAGGGGGATGCGGGATATTGGATATACAGAAATAGGGGGGGGGGGTAGCTACAGGGGAGGGGGGGGGGGGGTAAAATAATATGGTAGAATTGGCACCTGACCATAGTTTTACAAAACTTTACAATTAACCCGTGAAGATTCGAGAACAGGAACATATCAAGTGGAATAGCTGAACCACTATAAAACAGGCTCAATGATGTATATGTACTTGTGGACATGAAAATACAAATCTAAAATTAACACCTCAGGGTACGTACTAATAACTTGCCTTACTTCGTCCTCCTTTTCAGAAGATGGACGAATGATAAACTTTTTTTTTGCAATTTCATTACCCAAAGACAATGGAGAATTTTTTAAAAATTTATAGTCAAACCTGGGTTATCATCCACCTCCGAATAAAGGCCACCCTGTAAACAAAGGTCACATATGTCTTTTCCAAGGATGGTCTTTGTTCTCAGGTTAGGCTGTATGTGCGTGTAAGGCTTAAATATATTGTTGTTATTATATAAAAAGCTGCGGGTTTAAGCGGTATGTTAGGTACTTACTGAATCGATTTCGATGTACATGTGCTTTCGGTATGTCTGAAATAAAGAAAGTCATATAAGTCGTTGTTTATACTAATACGTTCAATGGAACAAAAATTATTCGTGTATCTAATACTTCTGAAGGGATATCTTTTCTATAACTAAGTTTACCCTTACGACTAAGTTGGTTGTTGACTGCATTGTTGAGCACATGCACATGTGAAAGCAGTATCAGATTCGAAGGGGATGATTTTAGATTTTGTGTGACATCGCGGAGGGGAATAATACAGTATAACAGTCGAAGCTAAATTTATGCTGCTTGATATCGTCCGGGGTAAGTGAAAAATATAACCCCTGTTAATTACTATTACAGTCGAAATTGTTGGGGAGGGGATGCTAACCCATTGGGTCCTGCGGCCTTGTACTCATTACCTATTGGCTCTGATTTCCAGCTCAACTGTCGCTTCCGCTTTGCACAGCCCCGATCACAGAAGTCAGTTCCTCGTATGTAAAGTTTTCGACAACAAAATCGACAATACCCCACCTCGTCATCAGACCCTCTTGCACTGTGGTAGAGACCTGGATTATGAATGTTAAATATGATCTTTCCTTTACCAGTGACCAATATACATATGTGCATATTGGTCCAAGCTTAGACTCAATAATTATAAGACCATTTTGACATATTTTCTCAATGGCTTGAAACCATCATGCTGAGTATTCAACCGCTGGTCTAGATCTGTGGTATCTAGTTTTCAAAACAGGTTCATGGATTTCGAGACAGAGTGTTTAAATCTAGGCTTGCTTATGGTGAGATTCCAGCATAATGACTGTGTATAGATATATTTACACAACCTCGATTGGACACCAACCCAGAATCAGTGATGACTAAGTCTTTTGACAAGTATGGACATTGTTTGCTTAGCTTTGTCCGAGTGACAATGTACTACGAATGTTAGGTACGGATATGACAACAAACTGACTGGTTACATCCTGTGCAGAATATATCTACGAGTTCTAAACACATCCTTGCAGTACAATTGTAAGTATATATTGTTGGCAGAACATTACACCGGTCATACTAGTAGTAGTTGGTAGCCAATAGAAAAAAAATCTACTTTAATTCACACTACTTAAGGCCTAACAAATTGTTTGTTTCTAGTTATATGCTCATAAAACAGGGTAAGTAGGTCAGGGCTTTATTTTGATCTTGAAAGCGTTAAAAGCCCCATTAGCTTTTTGTATGTTAAAATTAAAGAATGTCTTAGTTTACCTAGAATGATATCTTATCAGTGAAATTGACTTTTACTTTCACTATAAACATTCCAAAATGTTCATTTTTAATCACAAAGTACATTGAGAAATATAGCACAGTATAATGAGCATTATTTTCAATGATATTGCAAAAAATAATAAAAAGCATCTGACATTTTTTTATGAGATCTGGCAAAAAAGGCATTCTGATTGTAAACATTGTTTTAGAGCAAATAGAATTTATTTCTTATATTTTACAATCATTTTATCAATTGTTCTGTATTACTAACTTCAAAAAGATAATGGGTCTTTAAAAAGTGGGAAAGTGGATGCACAATTCCTCGGGTCGAATAAAAAGTCTAGGGTCGCGGGGAAAATTTAGGTCAGAAATATTGTTTATGCCTAAATAGTTTTTGCTAGTGTGTTCCTCGGCAACAGTTTCAATCTTGTACATTGTTGAAGATACCTCCTGGTTAAATGTTCTTATTTTTTCTGAAATAAGTGGCAAACTGAGTAATGACAAACTATTTATTCAGAGATAAGAATGGTTTTACTACAGTTTTTCAGGAGTACTTTGAAATTATTTTTTTACATCACTGTGATAAACATTTGTACAAGTATTGAACTTAAGATTCTATAAATATACATGTGTCTACAATCTGGTCATAGTTCTTTGTAGACCTTTGTCTGATAATTAAATATAAAAAATAAAATAAACGAACAACAGTCTTGTGATTGCAGCCATCTCCGAATAAATGTCACCTAGAGTGAATATAAGCCCATTTTATTAGGAAAACACGCCACTGCCAAAGAACAAACTGACCTACGAATTGGCAGGTTATCTGGTCATAAAAAACACATTTTGTCTTTCTCAAGGATGGCCTTTGCTCACAGGTTGGACTGTATGTCGGCTACACTAGACTATACACAAATACTACAAAAGCACACAACAAAAGTACATGTAGACAGTTTCTCAGCGATGCCTTATTTTTTATTATTAATTGTTTTATCTTTCACTAAAGCGTTCGGCTGGAATTCTTTTGAAATTCTTGTAATGTTTGACCTAGCAGAGGATCTAGATGTTTTTGCTGTTCTCCCGAATGACGAATTCCGGATGTCCTTGTCTGCAAGCCAGTCTAAGGTACTGAAAAAAAACCACAACGTGTTTATGTTACACCTTTGGCCAAAAAGCCGAAATTCACGTCACGTGTTACCTTGGTAGCCGATGGGAAAGGCAGATTTAAAAATGCCAAATACAAAAAACGTAGATGGATTTTTACGTACAAATTTTAAGCAAATTGATACACTCTCGATCTTGACCAAACTTTTATCATCTACTTCAACACAGCGGTTAAGTGTTACCAATGTTTATGCATTTGCATGGGCACAGCACTAAATATTTTTTGAAAGTGTATAAAGTTATATCTGACAAGAAAGTATACCAACTACAAGAAATGTAAAAGAACATTGTTTTCATAACCTTACTTGTATTGTGTTTTATCAAAAATAGACTCTGTAAATTTACAGACATGATAGTTTCAAAATTCCCCAAACATTTTATTCCACTGTTTTAACGATTCAAGCAGAATTTGTTGAATGCAAAAATGCCCCACTCACCAAAAATAAAATACAAACAACAATGTATTTTACATTGGAAAACAAGAATACTATACCTTATTTAACATAAAAAAATGTTTTATTTTAATGATTTTTCATTTTTCGAGTTATCTCCTGTTCAATTCTATGTTTTGCTCATCAAAATTTCCAAGTCGTTTCCAATATTCTTTTAGGTACTTTGGTATGATTCTTATCACATTCAAACAATTATTCTGCCAATGACAGGACCGTCAGACCTTGTATAGTTTAGTCAGATAATAAAAACAATAATAAAAAACAATAATAAAAATTATTTACTTGTCTTGATAGGATGAGTCTAAATCGCTTCCATAAGAAGATCTACTGTCTCGTCCACGTTTTCGCACTTCCACCTTTCGTTTGATGGAACTAAGTCTGAGTTGAAGCTCTGTTTGACTAAGAAGATCACTGTGCGTCGACTCTTCTCGTAAAATTTCGTGAATTTTCGCCAATTCCCGTGTACTGTCTTCGGATCTCTCCGATTTCCGTGGCGAACTTTTAGGTGTTGGATTCTCATTTTCTAATGATGTGTTTCCGTTAACTGCATCTAGTTTGATTGCTTCTTCTGTTATGGTAGATGGAGTCAACTCCCAATTACCTTTCTGCTGACCACTAACGGCTGATCTTTGATCTTTTGTATTCGTGGGATGAATACTTAAAGTTGATGATTTCACGGATTTGGCACTTTCTTCTCGTTTTTGTTTTGATGTAGTACTAGACAATGTGGCACTTCTTGGTTTTAAAGCCATTGGGCGAAGTTTTGGGTTTATCGGATTTCCATAGCCTGAAGAACGAACTTGTTTGTCAATTTCCACATTAGTTTTAGACCGTTGTCTCTGAGCAGCCTGTGCACTAGAAACACTTGCTATGTCTTTTGTTTCTGCCGCTTTGTTCTGTCCTACTTTTTTCATTTCATTTGCCTGCGTCGCACGTTTATTTGATTCATCATTGTTTACTGAATCGTCATGTGACTTAGCCTTTCTGACTGGTTCTGTTTTGTTCAGATCAGCGGTTCTATGGTGAATCGATGCCTTATTTCGTACTGGAAGTTTCGGGTCCTGTTTGTGAACCAATAATGTATGTGTTTTTGATCTATCGTTCCTGTTTATCCCCGATGCTTTTTCCCCTGTTTTCTTTTCAGAGATTTCCTTCGCGAGACCTTTGTCTTTATCTTCTCTTTGAACTTTGTCTCGGGCACTATGTATATCAATGTCTTTCTTTTTCTTATCTTTAGGACCATTCAAATCCAGTTTTGGTACAATCTGACTTTGTGGTTCACCATCTTTACTTCCGATTGATTGATTAAGTCGGCCGGATGTAGGCGGAGTCTTGTTCTCGACGGACGTAGATGACGCATCGCCATTCGCTTCTGCTGCGAAGTACAAAGATAATTTTATTAGCATTTCTCAGTACTGCGTATGCTGCTAGTAATTTGGCTGCAATGAACAGATTTGAGAATTGCTAGTAAAACTCAATGTACTTATCATTGCAGCTTTTCTCGCTAGCAAAGAATGCGACATA
Organism: Lutraria lutraria; assembly: GCA_964023205.1. NCBI lineage: Eukaryota > Metazoa > Mollusca > Bivalvia > Venerida > Mactridae > Lutraria > Lutraria lutraria. Next base: position 7,241,631 of record OZ026842.1, read on the forward strand.
CGTAAATATCTACGATATCAATAACTCTGGTATTAAAATATACGAAGTCGCTCGGAAAAGACCGGAATCAACCGACTTGCAACGAGGAGTTCTTCATCTAAAGACGAACGCAATAATGTATATGCATACTTTTCATCAAATACGCGAATAAGATTAGTGCGCATGTGTGTATACTAGTATAAATTTGTATCTATATTAAGGCATGGTACATTAAATGTACTTCTAATCGAATATAAACTGGTCCGTTATATTTGGATCTAACTGAATAAGATGATATTTTGATACTCACGTCTGTGTGTGTCTCGTCCTGGTGATTCATTATTGTCCTCCATAGCAGTAATCACGTCTTAAATACAAAAAAACAACAGAGTGAACAGGAAGATGATATATGTAAACAACAGTTATTTAAGCTACAACACTAAGCAGGGAAACTACTAACTGAAATGTACTAGAATTACATGCATTGTATCCGCCTCAGAGAAGCTTAGAACTTTAATTGTTTCTACTCGACGAACGTCCGTTTCTTAGAGTAGCAGACCTAAATAAATAGTAAATATTGAACAGAAATTCAAGCTCAAAACGACGGTGTGTTCTTTAGGTTAAATTTGATATGTTCCTTAGGTTTTTTATATATACAAATGTATGTCATATATTGTTATACCAATGTTTATTTATAAAACATTAATTGTGAAAATCCAACATCAATTCCTTTTCATTGTCTTTCCGTGTGTTTCAAATTCTCTTTGCACGAATGGCACATGAGTTTTAGATTTACACATGTGTCTCTACTTGCCAGAAGAAATTGAGCTTACCTTCCAGAAATGACTCCTTCCTATTTGGTGCTGTTTTGTTTGATCTTGGGGATACATATTCCCTTTCATCACGTGGCCCAGATGAATATACAGGCTGAAAATGAAATGTTCTCAAATGTATTTACTGTTATACAAGAAATGCATGTTTGATGTTCAAGTTACATCGTGGCGGACAGTTATCCTAAACAGCCTGGACTTCATTTAGGACTTAATCAGCACTAACCACATTCTATCCGTAAGCTATTGCCAATCTACCCCACATAATTCAGAGACGGAGGCAATTTAACTTCGGATGCAATATATTCAGTCTTATTTGTCACAAACGGTGTAAGCCTCGCCCTCACTGGCGTAGCTTCTTATAGGCACTGCGGGCACATGCCTACACATTTTCTAACAAAAAATAACCATGCGAAAACGCAATAAAATGACTGATGGTTATGGGCTCGAAGAATGGACCATCACAGTACCCAGAGTGTAGAACAACGTATTTGCAGAACTGTAATAACTTCATATGAAAATATCTTAAAGCTAAAGCACACCGGAAAATGCTGCCGAATGCGTCTCCGGCTATCAATGGTGAAAAGGTGCCCACTTAGAAAGATGCCTTCACATTATTATAAGACAAGCTACGCCCCTGACAGTCACAGACATATATTTGATAAACGTGTTTTTTATGGTAGACTTAACAGACACACACAATAGGTAGCCATGTTTATATACTGGACGAAATAGTTAAGAAACCTTATAGACATTTACGTGTTCGGAATATTCAAGTACATTAGACGCAGTTTCTCACTAAAATTAACCATTTTACAGCCTTATAATATACTTCTACTTAAATAATATTCTTAAAAAATCAAATAACATCAACAATTAGAGATAAAATTACATAATATAGTGTGTAGGGTTCGTTGACAAACATTCCTTGTTCTTGTTCCAATTACCTTAATATCTAAGGGAAGCAACTCGAACTGACTTTTGAATCCAAAATAAATTTTCCCACGGTCCTCTGACACATCTTTACAAAATAGCGTTTTCGTTATTATAATCAGCTAAATAAATGTTTGCCTTTTAGATAGGAATATTGGTAAGGATGTTAAATTAATGATTTGAGGTAAGAAAACAGGAAAATAAAGTCAGAATCACATTTTGTGGTTTTCAATAAGGGAGATAATTTGAACGTAGTGGTATGGTAATTTGGTGCAAAATTCTCCGTAATCCGAAAATATTTTCTTCAATATTTCTTAGATTCTTTGTTTTATGATGATATATAATGCATATCTATAGAGAGCTATCTTTAAATAGGCTATAGAAAGAGTAATATATCGAATTTCAGAATTTGAACAATAGTATAAGCATTTGAGTGAAAGTTGTTTTTTCATAATTTTTCAGTTTCTATTTATACATGTTCTTATATCCCGGCAAACGAAGTTTGAGAGAGGGTATATTGGATTTACTCTCAGTCTGTCAGTCGGTTGGTTAGTCCGTCCGCATACAATATCACAAGTTTGTAGAACGAACTACTTCTACAGTTCTTTATAAGCTAGTAATGAAACTTGAAATATGTTATCACCATGAAGTGTTTGTTTCTGTTTGTATAGCCTATTTAAAGAAAACTCGATATAAAAATGCACTAAATATCATCCTAAAACAAAAAATCTAAGAAATATTGAAGAAATTATTTTCGGATTACGGTGAATTTTGCACCAAATTACCATACCACTACGTTCAAATTATCTCCCTTATTAAAAACCACGAAATGTGGTTCTTACTTTATTTTCCTGTTTTTCTGCCTCAAATCATTAATTTAACATCCTAACATATATCCCTATCTAAAAATCAAACATTTACTTAACTGATTATAATCACAAAAACGATATTATGTAAAGATGTGTCAGATGACCGTGGGAAAATTTATTTTCGATCCAAAAGTCAGTTCGAGTTGTTTCCCTTAGATATTAAGGAGTAAGGGAATAGGAATGAATGCAGATCTTATAAACGTTTGCAACTTTCGTGATCATTTGATAACTGAAAACTCAAAATGATTAGATCTACCAGAAGAAAAATGCAGGACTTTTATATTAAAATAGGTTAGGCTGTAGCACACAGAATACGTCTCCGCCAAACTGAGGTTGCCCCAGACCCCCTCAGACAGGTGCCTACACATCACTATACGGCAAGCTACGCCCCCTGGTCCTGGGTTTGAACTCACAACCTCTTGATCAGTAAGCCAACGTTCTTACCACTGAGCTAACAGAGCGGGCTGGTGACGTTTTTACACGTACATATTTGAAATGCAAAAATGACCTTGTGTGTTTTTAGAATGAATGACGACATCAAAATGGAACAATATGAAGTTTGTCTTACCCTTTTAAATGCGAGCTTTCGGCGTTTGCTGCGTGTATGTCTAGATTCACAGAAAATACTGCAAAAATTCTTCCCCTTCCCAACAAATGTACTGCACCATTTACACAATAAATCTGAAAATATGAATGTACCGACATAGAACAATTTATTCAATAAATCGGCGTGTGTAAGGGCACTGTGCCCTTATAAATATAATAAATTGAACATTTTTAACGGACTGTAACATTTACGCAAAAAAACGTACTGGAAACATGAGTGAAATGTACCATTCAATATATATATACATAAAAACATTGAAAAAAATAACGCACGATACCATGTACACAAAGAATTGAGAAGCAGCAGTATCAATGCTAAATTTGTTGTGAACCGACAAAAAATATTTGATATTTAAGATAGAACAACTTTATACAGAAATTAAGTGCATACGTAAGTTACTCACCGTGAGGCCCCATATCTGACAATTATAAATTAATCAAAGTAAATGCGAATATATTTAATTAACAATCTATTAAATATCAATAGTATTTATAAAGAATATAGTTTTTACGCCGTTGCTATAATACACACAATTTAGGATCGAGTACGGATCATATTTAAACAGCGGAACGGAAAATACGGGTTTTAGTGTCTAATTTCAATCTGAAACAATAGAACTATTGAAATAGATACATTAATATGTTTAAGTAAATTTCACACTTCGTCCGTTTTGACTATCTGTAAAATATGGAACACTATGATTATGCACTAAGTTTATAAAACTGTAGTCTGGTTCCCGACGTTGATTTAGGGGCAGGTAATCCAGACTGAAAAACTGGCTTTTTAATGAATGTAATTTAATTAACTTACAAGTATGAGCTCCCATGAGTTATTGTTTAAAATGCTCTGCAAAAGCTATTTGTGCGTACGCACGTATGTATCTAACAAAAATGTAATGCATATATGTTCGTGAAGAGGATTTATGTTTTAATCACTTATTAAATCACTCGTGTATAAGACGCACGTTCTTGCATCCAAAACACGGGACCAAATATCGGGTGCGTCTTATACATAGGTGTATAACTCAATCTCATGTTTTCTACAACTCGAAAAAAATCGTGTCTTATGGTGTTTTTTCATGTAAGGTAGTCTCAATATAGATTCAAGTAATTCGGATATTTCGGGTACCTGTAGTAGACCAAGTATCTAAAATATGCAATAATAAGGGCTGACATTTTGAGGAACGATCTGTAATTCATTAAATGTGGTCAAATATCTCGTCAGGCCCTGGAATGGATCCCAAAAGGCACCAGACAACCATGACATGGAGGAGCTCACTGAACAAAGAGCTACGCCACATCAAAACATCTTGTTTGGAGTGAAGCAAAGGCTACAGCCAAAGACAGTAACAAATGGAGAGCCATTGTGTCGGCCCTATGCTTCTCAAGGAGTATAGAGGATTTAGTTAAAGTAAGCAGGCATAGTCAGACTTAACTCCTTGTCTCAGCCAGGGACTCTACATGACTCAGTATGTGATAAGGATCACTTATGTTATTGCTTGTAGTAATTGCTTCATAATTTTAATACATTGTACTACATACACTGTTTATGTGTTTGGATTGACAAAAATACAATTATTTTGTTTTTTTAAAGCTCCTAACCCCAAGTGTCTGTGTTGTGCATTGGTCATTCATGCATCATATGCCAGTGCAAAAAATGAAACAAATGAAGCATATCAATTCTGTATAATATACATTCGTATGTACAGACTATTCAAACATTGAGTAAGTGATCCTCATCAAGTTTTGAGGAAGGTTGTGGATTCAATTCTCAGCTCTGCCTTTCGAATTTTTAGGTGACGCCTTTTCAGTGTCCACATCCCAACTTCCACGCCAAGTACATTGTCTAGAAAACCACAGGCGAGGTGTGAGTCTGTGCTTCACACTGGGCATGATAAAGAACCAGGATAAACTACTTGAAGAGTACTAGGTATATTAATACCCGGTTCTCCTGTATCTTATCTCCCCTCTCTCTGGGGCAGCTCTGAAATATCCATAGTTTGGAATGGACATAAGATGCTGCGTTCAATAAACGCAAATATGCACCCAGTGGCATGCTTGTCAAGAAATAGCCCATTTGAACAAGGTCAAAGTGAGGTTGGATGATAAGGGTTGCATGAGAATGGTCATAGGCAATAACTGTATAAGTATTAACAATTTAACATATTCTAGTAAGCAGTGTTGGTGCTAGACAAAACTGTAAAACATACTTAACTTCGTACGTACGGATGGGACAACCACTATATGCCTCCCGCATCATTGATGCCGGGAGCATGAAAAAAATTGAGTAGTATAGTATTTGTATGTAGTCTGGCTTATTTTAGTTACAGTAATACAGAACAATACCAGGTCAGAGTATGCCATATTTATTCACAGATTTTAACAGTGTAAAGGCTACAAAAAATCTGAGGTAACTACAAGTATTATCAACACTAAAAGAAAAGCTTTATAAAATAATCCACATTGTTTATATATATATATCAGTAAACGCAAACCAATTTAAATCAGCGTAATAAATCACTTTTCTTTCCTTTTTTTTTAAACAACCATCATAATTTTATCAACATGTATATCAAATTCATAATTCAATTTGCTATCAGAATTTGTTCTTTTCAGATATGTTTTTACACATTATAATATTATATGTTTTTACACATTATAATATTATATGTTTTTACACATTATAATATTACTTTCCAAATACACGAATATACAGGTTAAGATACAGTTCTCGTGCATGAATTGACAGCAATTAAATTCTCTGTTAATTTTCTTACTCAAATAAACAAAAAATATACATTGCAATGTAATGGTCTTTACTTCAAATGTAAGGACTTTCTGTATTTCAAATCTATGGACTTTCTTTTTTTCAAATATAAGAACTTTCTTTATTTCAAATATAAGAACTTTCTTTATTTCAAATATAAGAACTTTCTTTATTTCAAATATAAGAACTTTCTTTATTTCAAATATAAGAACTTTTTTTATTTCAAATATAAGAACTTTTTTATTAGCAGCAATACATGCACAGAATTATAAAACTCCAGCTATGATAAATAATATTTAAATAATTTTATGCATCTTTATCACCATGTATGATTTGGCGCTGATTATATACTGGTAATGGTAGATTTTACCAAGATGTTTACAAGCTTTGAATATGTATTAGTAATATATATATATAAAAGCTAAAATTCTAACATGTTTGCAGTTAAATAAAGAGAAGCATGTTCACGGTCAGTTAGGCTAAATACTGGTTTTGTCTATAATACAGCATGAAATATTATGAGCAAAGTCCACAGCTTCCAATACTTTCAGTTATTTAGTATTAAATTCCGTCAATTTTGGTTTTGTTTCAGTTTCAACAATATTTCAGTTATATATAACGGTCATTTCATCTTTATCCTTACCAGTTTTCATGGACTGTATTCTAACCAGCACAAACTTACCCTTCTACAAGGGGCTGGCATCTACACTACATATAAAGGAAAATCGACATTTCTGTCAAATTTTCGTAAAGAGATATGGCCTGCCACGACTGGGATTCAAAGCCGAATTACCAGGTTACAAGTCCAGCGTACTAACCACTGGTCTAAATGTTTTTGTTAAACCAACGAAAACTAAGTAAATATACAAAATTCAGATCATATTTGATCCTTCGAATGTAAGCACGGCTCATGAAAAAACATGTCTCATTACATTGAGATACTTTCATCTCTTTAATATAAAAAACTTCCACTATTGAAAGTGCATGAACCACTGCTTTAAAAAATTAGATGCAATGAGATAAAAGATTACTAAAAAATATATCCCAATGTATATATATTGGTGATTGAAGTAAATAATGTAAAATAAAAATGAGAGATAGAAATATAACAGGTATAGAATAATGAACAAAATAATGTATCTAAAATACAATGACATAAAATGTTTAATATTACACAAATGAACACAAAAAGAAAAGAAAAAAAACATAATATGAAAAAATTGTTTTCTGAACAAAAAAAGTAAAAACAACCCAAAAAAACAAAAATAATTTTTTCAACAAACAAAAAGATTATTTTTTTTGAAGAAACAAAGACATTTTTTAAACAAACAAAAGTTTTTTTTGACACACCAGAGGTTGATTTTTTTGATAAAAAAAGGAGGATGGTATTAAACTGATACTTTGAAATTGAAAAATACCCAATGACAACACATTGACACATAATATTTCGGGTACTTTATATTCAAAATGGAGGTTTACAATGTACTGCAATGACTGTAAATATCCTTGATTATGATTTGAGCAATAAATAAAATACCAAAATGCAGTACTAATACAATGCGAAAAGCATAATTTCTTTTATTATAATGCCACAGACAGGAAAAAAATAGGCCACCATAACTATGTGGAGAATGCTGGGGTATTCAGACAGATTCAGAAACACTGACCATAAAAAGTTTGTTAAGAACAAATATAAGAATATGGTGAAATAAAAAGCATATTTAAATACAGTCAAACCTGTGTTTGCAGCAACCTCTGAATAAAGGCTACCCTGTGAATAAAGGACATTCTTTGAAAAAACGTTGATTATTTAGAAAAAATTGACCTCTGAATAAAGGCCATCTGTCAATAAAAGCCACACTTTGGCTTCTTCAAGGGTGGCCTTTGTTCACAGGTTTGACTGTAAATGGATATGTATAGATAAACTGTATATAAATACCATATCGTATACATTATACATTGACAGATATGGTTTGTTGCCAAGCAAAAACAACTCAAGAACACTGTGATACAAACGACTTAATACAAAAATGACATAAAATTCTTTAATATACGTAATAGCTCCCTAAGAAAAACATACAAAAAAATATGCGATAATATCTTTACAACAGGAAATATTATACAAAACGCCAATGTACAGTAAATGATTAAAAAACAGAGTTTGAACGTAACCCTTAAAGACATTGAACCAGGAATGCGAGGCATGTGACTAAGACCCAGCAGTCCTGTATATTCCACAGTAGGGAGTCCAATAAAACTGACAGGGTCATTGATAGACTAGCTTCTAATTACATAATCAGTCACTTAAATTTATGGCTAATATATAGCTACTGTATAGATACTAAATTGATTCAATGTTTAATTAAAAACAAACTATTCCTTCTTTTTTTTTTAAAGTATGTTTATATTAAATGAAAAATATTAAGAATAAGACAGCTCATTTAATATGATTACAGAAATTAATTACTCAAATAAATGCTCAAACACATTAGCAAATATATGCATCTCACACCAGTTAGTTAGGTCTGGATGATTTTGATAAATTAAACGTCCATTTTGTAAAATTAATACGAACGTATCCTAACACCTTTTATACCTGTTAAATATTTCTAACCAATATATTTTCTCAAGCAGTACCTGTATAAATATAGTCAGTTTAAAGATTATAATAGTTATCTTGTAAAAAATAATTTAATGTATAAATAGAATTATTTGATTTAGAAATAGAAGAAGCATTCAGTTGCATTTTTCATGTATTAACTGTTCTTACATAATCTGGTAATTAAAGGACAACATTCATTAATTGCATAAAATGCTTATAAAAACAACAGGAAGTTATCCATAAACTAATTATCACTAAAATCAATCAAATTTATGACCCTCTATTATGCATGACTAGGTGTCAAGTCTACAGACACTTAGCTGACCGTGAAAAGACAGGATTAATCCCATTAGGGGCAATAAAACAATTAAGAGATTAGACCTCATGTGGATTTTGGGGGGGGGTCACTTATATAGTAGCTGTTCAATGTCTTTAATTGAATAGCTGGAGTCCGTGTCATGTACACAGAGCAGTCAATACTTGTGAAGCCGGGTACTGTTTCAAAGACAGTGATTTTTTTCAACTTAAATATCTAGACATCCTTTGTTGATAAAGAAAAAAACAACATATTACATATTCTATTGTTGATATGGGAGATTTTTGCCAATTTACCAAAGTATACATTGAGCAAGATTGTTAAGATTGGAAGTTTTATATTAAATGTCTATCTATGAAATGAGGTCCTAGAACTGAAAATTGACACAACTATCAGTAAAGGTATTTTAAGCAAACCCAACCATTATAGCAAAGTGGAAGTGATAGAAAATTATTGATAATAAAGGTAGCCATGACAGCCAAACGTGGGTAATATCAAAAGTTTGACAATAAGCATATACCACAACACACTACATATATCTACTTATGTACTGGTAAGATACAATATATAAATAATTACAGTATTATACACCATATATGGACATACATGTAAATAGAAAAATAGCAAAAATGAAACGATTGAAATAGCACAAGCTTTATCTAAACTTACCCTTAAAACAAAAAACATTTTTTTATGAAATTGCTTTCAGTAAATAAATACAAAACATAAGTTATCATGACTGAACTTTGAATAAAAAATCCGAAATTAGTTTGACAATGACACCAGGATTTCTGTGTAAAAATTATGTTAAGGCACAAAAAATAAACATTACTGCTAAGGCATTCTTTCATTTTAATGTTAACAATGAAAGAAAGGAACTAGACAATGTAACTCCCATGTTTATAAAGTAAATGATTCCACAATATTGAATATTTTATTAATATTCTTAATCATGGAACATGTAATGAAACTTTTCGAGCAACTAGATCTTTAAACATGATCCTCTATGAATTATATATCCAAAATAAACAAAATGGTCGATTAATAATCCTGCCATCCTTGCAAAATAAATGAAATAAGGATCATCCAGGTGCAAATTACTTCGCGAACGAACTTAAGATTCTATTATCAGACTTTTGTGTCAAACAAAAGGGCCAAATAAGGGCGCTGATGTCGGGTGAAAACAGATTATTTTATACAAAATATCACATACATTGATAAAACTAACAATAAGCATTATGTTGTGCATGTACATAATAAAATGGTTTGAATAAACTATATTAATAAAGCGTATCGTATATGTGTCTTAATCCCGAAGTAAGAAAACATGTAAGCTATTAAAAGAACATATATTATTAAAACATATAATAATATCAAAGAATAGGGTTGATCACATTTAGCATGTACAGGTATGTAAAAGATAACAATCAAGCATCTAATGTATCTGCTTCGTTCATGCAAGTCTTTGAAGGTCAAGGTCAAGGTTATACATTTTGCTGACAATTTTTTTCTTCTTAGGTTAAAATAAACTTCTTCCACAACAAATATTTAATAAAATTGACAGGTTATAACTGAAAGTCTAAAGTGAATCTACGAATGCAAAAAATACACAAAAACACAGAAACTGCAGGATGGCTCGAGCTTCTAAAGCATGTTTATCAAGCACGTCCTACTTCTTCACCTTCTGAATGTCCTAATTCTTCACCTTAGTTTTGTCTTTTTTAACATTGTTTTCAAAGTACATGAAGTCCTGAAAATGGAAGACAATTAAAGATATAATATTTGTCAAATCAATTAAAATACATAAATTATTTATTCTAGAGCAACAGATTGTTGGGTAAGTGGCGATGCTATCCACGATTCAGCACTTACAATCTGCAAATCGAATCATGGATCTTTAGTAATCAAGTAACCCATCTAAAACTTAAACACAGCAGTCTTGAAGACAGCTTAACTTAATTTTCCGTTTAGGTATCATCAAATAAATCAACATAAACTGGTTCTATGGCTTAAATTCATATGAACTCCCTTTTAATTAATGGATTTACCAGCATTATTTTCTAGGTTAATCTGTGATACTATCTCTTAAATTCCTGTTAGACCTCTTAGAAAACTAAATAGACTCTGTTGAAACAACATTATTCAGAGAAAAGGGGGGAATTTTAAGAACAAAGAATACACTTTATGTAAACAAACATGATTGCAAACCACAAATGATGATTATTTGTACTCGATTTTCAATTTGATTTAATACTTATGTGTAGACTTACAATAAGGAACACAGCCCCAAGAAGGGTTGCTTTTACATTAATGTCAAGGTCAATAGGGAATGAAATCCCGTAGTTATCAGCGTCAGTAAATGCTTCCTTGGCGAGCCCCGACCATTGTTTAGTGATACGACCACAGAACGACGTCTCATCAGCAGTTGATATCTGAAATACAAGAATTTATAGCATTATATTAGCTCCTATCAGATAGATAATAGAATTTGGTTGGTAATGGAACTTGATAGATATTACAAGTTTTCTTTATGTTTTAAGTGAAATTTTGAATTCTGACTATTTGGAGATAAAAAGGTGATTTGAAAATCTTATATGTTGGTTCACTATACAAATTAAAAGTACCTTAATAAAACTAAAGTCAAACCTGTGAACAAAGGCCACCCTTGGGAAAGACACAATGTGGCCTTAAATTGAAAGTGACCTTTATTCAGAGGTCATTTTTTTCTAAGTAGTCAATGACAGTTTTTATAAGAATGGCCTTTATTCACAGGGTGGCCTTTATTTGGAGGTCATTTTGTTTAAAATAATCAATGAGTTTTTAAAGCAGTGGCCTTTATTCAGAGGTGGCTGCTAGCAGAAATATTACTGTATATCATCTGGATTTGTAATCTTACATCAAATTCAATGTCACCACATAGATTCCATGTACAACACGGCCCCTTCACCCTCAGCACAGTGTCCTCATTTGCTGTCTGGATCTTGTATCTAGGTTTACACAAACTCCACGACTGTGACACGTAACCAATCACATTACCTGCTGGAGCCTCAACTGTCACTTTCTGTAAATGTATGACAAAATGCAGTCAATAATACACATTATTTCAAACTTTAAATAATGATATTTATTTTTATTGAAAATATTTTTTTTTTTTTGTATTCATATATTTGGAATTTCCCAAATATATTCAACTTTAACCTTTTAAACTCAGTGAAGTTGTTAACATATTATGATACAATTGGGACACCTCTATCTGAGTTTGGCTCCACTTGAATATAAGCTTTAAGGTGCCTTTTTGAATATATATCGGGGAACCAGACCTTGGTGCCCTGTCAACAAATTATAACTGCTAAAATGTGAGAAATAATGAATATGTTCTAAAGTTTAGTAAGTTTTGTGCAAGAGTTTGGCTGCACGATAATTATATATTCAATAATCCCCAGCTTTACAACAGATAATACTTTAGTTTACCAATAATAATTTACATTCACCCAGAAGTGTATTTTCAGTTCGCTAGATTTTCTTCCTTTACATGTAAAGCGAAGTTGGTGAAGGTAACAACCATCATAATTGTGAGTTAAAATCATACGGGTAAAATGAAAAAAAACGCCAACTATTTTCTAACAGTTAGAATCAGATTTAACATCAGGGGCGGGATTGATATTGAAGCTGAAGGGAACCCGTCTCCAAGGTCGAGAGGTTAAGGTTGCTGACTTCAAATCACAGTAACCTCTCACTGATAGAGGGTTGTGGATTTGAGCCCAGCTACCAACCATGTCTCTTTATGTGGGAAAGTAGCCAGTTGCTTACAGAAGATGGGAGTCCAGAACTGGTTCTTCCTAGGAACGATGGTGAGGTGAACTGTCCATCATATATGACTCTGAATGTTGAAAACGGGCGTAAAACCTGATGAAACAAACAAATAGATGCTGGGGGGGGGGGGGGGCTGAAATATATCAGCAAGGGGTTTGAGGGCCATCTAATAATTGAATTTCATGTTGTTGTGGTTGGAAGATCCCATTACGGAATGCCAAGATGTTATGATCATGAGAGTTGTTTTGATTGGACGAGCCAGGGACATTAACCAATCAGAAGAATTGTTATATACATATGCTATCATGTGTTTTTTCTACCCCATAAATTAGCAGAAAGCCGCAGAAAATCTCCTCCCTAACTTATACAAGACATTGTTACAGGTCGTATCAAATTAATTTACCTGTAAACAGCATGGACAAAAGCAAGAATTACATCTCAATCCACGAGATAAATGCATCACTTCCTTGGACTGGTTGTTTAAAATCTTGATATCCCAAGGTCTGTTTTTTCCACAGCAGTTTCTCGTACAGCAGCATGTATCTGTAATGATAAATAGTCCGGTATGAAAGGGAGATTACTCAGAATTTAAAAATCAACAAAATCAAATATTTCCAATGTTTAATCACCATAGTTTTCCTCTTTTCCAAGATAAAATACATGGCTGTTTATAGTTTTTCGTAAATATTCCAGTGTATGTGTACCAGTAGATGTTGATATCAACACCACTGTATGGGGTATTTTAATCAATTGCTACAATTTTTTCTGGTAAACCTTAAAGTGTACAAAGCTATATCTGACAGTAATATTATTGGCAGAATAATTGTTTTCTGTGTGATAAGAATCAAACTCGAGTACCCAAATTTAAATAATGGAAGGGAGATAACTTACTCGGAATTCAAAAATCAACAAAATTCAAACATTTTCATATCCAATGATAATCAGTCATATTTTTCCTCTTTCCCAAGGTAAAATACATTGTTGTTTATATTTTTTGTGTGAAAAAGAGTGGGGAATGTTTGAATTCAGCTAATGCTGCTTGAATCATTAAATGATGGAATAAAATGTTAGGAAACACTTTATTCTGATAACTTATAAATCATGTTTATTAAATAACAAAGACACTTTTTGTTAAAAACTCTTTTGAGAAAATACTGTAAGATTATGAAAAAAATGTGATTTTACACTTTTTGAAATGTATGTATATGCAGTATTTCTTATGATTGTAAGATATAGTTTTAAACACTTTATACGAGGGTCATTCAATATATAATGCGAACTATCAATTAACTCAGAAAGTAGTAAATTAATGAATGAATTCAGACTGGTGTATACCTTACATACAGGTAACAGCAGGCCTAAGTAATTCATACACGTTATTTACAAAAGCTGCTTCTAGATCAATATACCTCATTTCACATTTAATTGTTTCTATCTTCCCATCTTAAGTAATTTCTATAAATAAATTGTTCTATTGAGAACTTAAAGAGGATTAAATTACTGCTAACAAACAAATTGGCAATATTACTATTAGTGTTGTAAAATCGGACTTGAAAGAGAACTGATTATCAGATCGAATTGGAAAGGGTGTTTCGATTCACAATCGGAAAATAATCGACAGCAAATTTAGAGTACCTTATTTGACAAACTTATTTGGTTGTTACTTGTTTGTCATACAATATATAGTAATAAAAATCTGGAACACAAAATACTTCTAGACTGATGATCTGAACTTCCCTGGACAAGGGAAAATTTCACTCAAATTTTCTCAAATAACAGTGACCACCCTTGTTTAAATACACACAATGACCAAAAGTAGTGGAAAGAAGACAGTTGCTCAAATAATAACGGCCGCCTCCCTACTCGTAAAGACATCAATTTAACACCACTAACATCGATAGTTGCCGACCTCAACTGTCAGCAACGATTATTTGATTATAATCGATTATCGTTACCTCACTAATTACTATACATACCTTCAACAGCATAGAAAACCCTCTGTCCCAGTGAGTTCACAATCTCATACTTATTGTTTGTTTCATACCCAGTAAAAGCTGAAGAATAAAACAAGTGATGCAGCTAATTACATTTAATGAACATTTCTGGTGATGGGGAGTGGGGTAGTTGGTTACATGGTAAAAATAAATTTTCATCATATTTGAGCTGTCAGACGTGTCAATGGAACCAAATAAAAAATCCTGAAAATCATATGCGACCAACCAGTTTTGCCAAACAAGTGGCCTTCAACCCAGTTTGTATTAAAGAAAATCCTACAGAGCAGATTAAATTAACCATAACGTTGTCATTTCTTCAGATATTTTCATCAAATAATTGTTATTTTGCTCAGAAATCATTGCTCTTTCTGGACAGATAATCCAGAATTCCAGATATATCCAGAATACTGTCATCTCTGGTTATTTGGCATTTTGTCTGAAAGAACAACATGTGTATTTCCACTTTTTGAATTAAATGGATCAAGACGTTCATTTGTTTCTGTGATCTTCGATATTTCAATTATATATTCGGCAGCAGCTTCGCCTGACCAGTTTTTCATGGACTATATTCTAACCAGTGCTAACTTACCCTTCCACAAGAAGTCGACAACTTCTCCACATATGGAAGAACATTTCTTGGGCTAATTTCTCACCGAAGGATATGACCTTACGTGACCAGGTTTTGACCCCTATTTGCTGGGTTACGATTCCAGTGCACTGGGTCATAAGCCATGGATGAAGATATTTACTTAATAGGTAATATACTTATGGCCTACAATATGTCAATACACTACCTTCTAAGCCTTCAACTTTCTGCTTAACCATGAGCTGATCTACAGAGGCCAGATATTCCAATCCCGGAGGACAATTTGGAGGGACCTGTGGGGCTGCCATCCATTGTCCAGGGGCTGGAGGAGCACCAGGGGCACCGGGAACTCCAGGAGCCCCAGGGGGAGCTGAAATTTATTAAAATACAAAAAATGTAATATACACAATTTTATGCAGAAAACATTACATAATACAAAACATAATTTGGACGCCAAATTCCTTCATGACCATAGGATTATCATGGTTCACAGAAATTACAGTCAAACCTGTGTTAGCTGCTAACTATCAATAGCAGTGAGGGCCGAGGGGCTAGAGATTACTAGTAAGAGATCACTAGCATTTGACTAAATGCAATAACTGTATGTGGCTTTATAACATATTAAAACTTGCATTTACCTGAAGGTGTAGGTTGCATACTTATAGGCGGCTCCCCAGTCTTTGCTTCTTCAGCCTTAGGATAACTCATAATGTCTACTTTTTATCAATCACTAGAATAACTGAAATATATAAACATTCACAAAAATGTATTAGCAAATCAATACAGCATTTATTACCTTATATATCAGGGTGCTCACTTGACCTAGAAGGTTGTGGGTAAAAAATGACCCTAAGCTGAAAATATTTTGAAGGGTCCAAAAAATTTCCTACTCATGAAATAGTAATTCTAAACTTTTGGTTTAAATTATCAGGATTCTGAAGCTTGTTCACTAGGCTCCTTGTTGCTTTATTATTTATGAAGAACACCCAAATATGCACTCTAACCCCTACTTAAATACCTCTCTGTAACACAAATACTTTACATATATATTTCATGCATATTTTACGTCTACAATCATAAACATTACGCAAGTATTTTATAATCATCAGGGTTCTAGCCAGCCTAATATCGCATGTCGTCCACGACATGCCTTCAGGCTTACAGTTGTATATTCGACATCCCTTAAGTCCACCGACATCTCTTAATTACGTATACGACATGGCTTGTATACACAACCAATTATAAAAGCAACTACATCCGAATATGTGCCGCGTGCTGACTCGTTACGTCACTAAGAGTAAGAACAGTGTCAATCAAATATCAATAAACCAATGACAGCCTCGAATGCATGACGCATGTCGCTGACAAAATCGTAGCCCCGCCTTACCACGTGTTTCAACTAAATACTCAATAGTATGAGAGTGTTGGCACGATTTTCTTATAATTATCGCATGCACACTCTCATTAAAACATCCAGAATTGCGCCGGTTGAAGATATTAATTTTCGCCGCATTGTTTTTCACGAGTAGCTATCATAATTATGATTCTGAAAGTTTACACAATTTATGCAGCTCTTATTTATATTCGACAGTGTCGCTTGTCATGCATAGTTCGCATAAAGTTAAAAATATGAACAATACCTGTGGTACAAAATGATCTTAAAATGACAATTTTGTTTTCAATCCGTTATGCAGTTGCCTCAATATAAATTGACACATTAAAATGTTAGTGACGTCATACAGTGATTGCAACTTATTTCGGAATGAAATTCATTGCTGATGACGTATCGCGTGTATTTAGATTACACGTTTCTTGGGCAACATATGATTACTATGCCTCTGCGAATGATTTATATTTAACAACGACGAAAAATGCATATATCTACAGTATCGGTGTGCAAGTAATAATTACTGACATCATGCGACATAACCGTGAAATTAAGACTGAACATTTTTAATGTACGTAGATCTATACGAAAGACGAGGATATAAAAAAATATGCATTAGCAAATCGATCACCGAGGAATCTTTGAGCATTAAAAACGAAATGAGTCTCATATGAGTTGATGGAATAACATTCATGATGTGAGTTCTGATCAGAAATCCGCAACGCCGATCTTGACATAATCCAATCTTTAGATCCTAAATGGAAAGAAACATACGTTTCTGTGGATGTTAGTTTCGGAAAACGGTAACTTAAATATCATTATCTGTATATTAAACTTTAACAGAAGTTACATGCAGTTGATATCCCTAGGACTTTAATAATGATTCAAGTTTTAACTTATACGATCTGATATGTTATAAAAAGTAAAGCTACTTCCGGTTTAAAAATGTCAGTCGTCATTTTCTACTTTCGGTTTGAATTTTAGTAGTGTGACGTTGTGTTATGTTTGTTGTCATTTTATTTAGTCAATAAAAAGTTTGATAGATTCAATAAAATGTCTTACAATGAAATATGCAATGATTGCTGAAAATACAAATAAAGAAAAAATATTCGAAAAATTTGATATCAATCTAACTATGACTACAGAATGTAAACAAATGTGTACTGTAGAGTGTAGTGTATTGAGTTAATCTTATAGTCACTTGGCTTATCAGTTACTTGTCTGTATAGTTTCCTCTCTGATAGTAGGCCTATTGTACATCATTTATTAAATAGTCACTGAGCAATAAACTTAAAGTATAAAACCATCTCTGAGTTGGGAGTTCTAATGTAAGTGGTTACATAAAAATAGAGAAACACTACATGTACTATCAAAGGAGACATAAGAAGTGTGTGCCTGATAGAGCAGTATGGGTTGACATTCCATGTACTTCCATCAAAAGAGCATCTTGTCAAAACCATGGTGCCTCGGATTCACACAAGTGATTTATTTGGACATGCAAAACTGATACATGTATCTTAATTCCTATTGATTTGTGTATGATATGTTATATATTCATAACAGTTCTGTCTTTTGACTTTCAAATTCACTAAAATATGAACCACTTAAGTTGTTGGACTTCCCCCCCCCCCCCCCCCCCCTACACTCAAACACATTCAGTCATTCACTGTACCGCTCACGGGTGACTCAAATTTGTATTTGCAACATGCCTTAAAAAAATCCTGGCTAGAACCCTGATCATGTTACATACATTTATGCATGCTTCATATACTGCTGTCTAATTGGACTTTATATATTATATATAATTATCTATGTACACTGATATCAGATATAAATCTTATTTACCGCCCACATAAGGCAATATTTCCATAAAGACATAGTTTCGTAATTACTCATAATGTTAGTTATCTTCACATTATAAAGAACTGGAATATTTTTCAACCCACATATTAACTCTAATATTTAAACCCGACTAGCAAATTTCAACTATTCAGCCCAAAACCTATATTATACCACACCTTATAATCATATGTAAAGTAATACTAGAATACATATATCTAAAAATAAATGTCACACTTTTTAAACTTTTGATGAAGTTAAATTTCTTAATATACAGTTTTATACAAGTACATAAAATTAATAACAACAGTAAAGGAGTGTAGTGGAACACATAACAAAGACAACAGGTTATGTTCTCAATATATTATTTCAGTACAAGTACATAAAATTGTTAGAAGGCTGAAATTATCTACAATCATACACAAAGTTCAGTGATTTATAGATTTATATGACCATGATACTAGTCATCAATCAATCCATCAATCATTAATTCTATCACAATGTATTAAAATTAAGTGAATGTCCAATTTTAAGTAATACTTTATATATGGTCAAATAAAGTATAAATACTAAGGTTTCTCACTGGATGTCAAAATTGAAGGGTCTAATATGACCCTTGGCTGATTATTATAATTTGAATGAATTGATCAGCAAAATTACCTACTATTGTAAATTAATTATAACAAATTTACCTATTGGTACAAATTCAGAAGTCAGAAGATGGGATATTTCCTGAATTTCCACAAACTGAGTGAAAAGTAGAACAGATTTCCATGAAACTAAATTTACCACACCAAGGTCTCTAGCCTGCAAAATCAATCAACAGTATCTCTACAGGCTGAGGTACATGTAAGTGCTAAAAACTTTTAAAACAAATATTTGACATAATAGCAACATGGTTACCTGTGGTTTTCAAGGTAATTATATAGCTTTCAGAGTTTTGAAATATGAGTATTTATTTCTTAAGTAATGAAGGGATATCAAATATATGATAAGTTGTGTACAGTCGGAATAGACCCGAGCTTGTAACAGTATATTACAATATACTAATATATAACTATGCCCTGTCTTCCTTGGTATTTACTTGAAACCAAGTTAATATTAAATTACCACCTTATTGCTCAATAGGATGATGTCACTTGGATCCATTCATTACAAGCCAAGGACAGTTACCTTAAACACACAAAGTAGGGTGATAGGTTGGATTTTTGCGGGGAAACATACATCAAAGTTGACAGTCATGTTAATGCAGTGTGTGTCATGCACAAAAAGTTGAAATACACAGGACAGATATACATCTAATATGGCCTTGTTAAACCATTTACAACTTCAATTGAAGTATTCAAATTGTATATTTCTGTATTGATATTATCAAAGATTTTTACCACAGAGTGCAATTCGTAACAATCTGTTGGGAATTATTCTAAAAAAAACCTCAATGGTTTTATAACGCTATTATACACTGAATTACATTAAAGGCCATCCTTAAAAAGTGGGTACATGTAGGTAGGTTGGAAATATTTTATTTTTTTATATTAAAACCAAAATACATGTCAAAATTCTATTTTTTACTGAAAAAAAA
Source organism: Lutraria lutraria (assembly GCA_964023205.1). Classification (NCBI taxonomy): domain Eukaryota; kingdom Metazoa; phylum Mollusca; class Bivalvia; order Venerida; family Mactridae; genus Lutraria; species Lutraria lutraria. The sequence continues at coordinate 7,261,734 of OZ026842.1, forward strand.
AACTCACAAAAGAGGTAAAAAACAAGTTTGGTAGGAACTTTTTTGGTGAGTATAGGCAGCATAACCAAACATTTTTTTAAGGATGGCCTAAGAAATAACCAGAATAAACTTCTTAAATCCCACTCCTTACTACTACAATACTAGTTAAATAAACGTTTGTTTTTGAGTTCACCAGGAGTTATTATTCAAGAGTTTTATATTTCAGAGGTCAGTTGGCGAAGAATACCAATATCACTAATAATTTCTTTCCATGTGATAAACTTTGTAGACAACAACATTCATACATGTCATGAAAAATCAGAGGTAGCGATGAAAATGAATACAAAAATTAAATTAGAAATAAATCAGTTCAATAAAAAAAAATGACCATACTAATTCGGCTTTTTGGTTGGCCGATTTTGTGAACAAATTCGGAAGAGCCATCCTCTCAAATCGAAAAAGTGTCTCGCTGTCACAAACAGTCTGATTAGTTGGACTAACTTACAGGTGTGAACAGCTATGGGTAACCCACATATCATCAGTAGGGCAACTCAACTTAGAGATTCTTTTAACTGAAAAATTCATCACTAGCACAAATAGCATGAAAATTTGCCTAAATAAATCATCAAATGTTGTGCTTTTTAAGATGTGCAAATTTTAATTGCATCAAAAGAAATAATCTTCGCAATTACTTAAACCCAATACCATCACAAAATTTAAATACTCACAGGACTAGAGGAATTCACACGTTTTTACTCCAAGTAAACTAAGTATTATGACAATATATAACAAATACTTTTATACTCCTTAATCCAGTATTTAAAGTTGTTTTAATAATGAAGGATTACAATGTAATACAAGCAAAAATAAAATAATCAATGTTTAAACAGTGAAGGCAAAAGTCCAAGCTACAATGAAGTATATTTAAACCAGGTTCATGAATATTGATTGAACTATTCATGTACACTTGAACTAGTTAACTTAAACATACATTTATGTTAGTTTCAGTAAATGAATCAGTTCACAAATATAAGGTTTAATAATTTCAAAATGTTAGTATGAGTGTGGGTGTACTTAAAGATAAATTAATGGACCCTAATACAACTGTTGATAACAAAAGTTAAGATCCTTAAAAAGTGTGGTATTCAAACATGCTTGATAAAATATTAAATTTCAACCATAGAAACTTTTGAAATGTACATCATAAAGGGAGGCAACATTACTAACTAGTACTATCTCTTTTCTATGATTATACAGCATTTTAATTTCATGTTTACAAATTCCAAAGTTACTCAATTGATAAAAAAGCTTTGGTGAATTAATTATAAATGTATACTACATTTATAACAAGAGTTTAACTGTTAGAAATGAATGCTTGTATTAGGGTCTGTAATTAAACACTGATAGAGGGTTGTGGGTTTGAACCCAGCTACCGACCATGTTTATCTGTGTAAGAAAGTAGGCTGTTTAGAGGATAGGAGTCTAGTGCTGGTTCTTCCCAGGAATGTTGGGTATTGTCTGCCTCATATGACTCTTGACTGTTGAAAAAGGGCGTAAAACTCAAATTAACAAACAAACTGTAATCCTTAAACCCAGTATAGGTCTATAGCAGATTCAAGGGGGGGGGAGGGCACCCATCACACACACCCTGAAAGTCCTGACCATAGGTAGAAATGAAATAGCATTCAATCATTCAATTCCTAAATATTACGCCCCCAGCCTGAAATCCGTCTCTGTAGGCCAGAATGCATATTTGGGTGTTCTTCATAAATTATAAGAAAGCAAAAAGTAGTACTTACCTGTAGCGACTGTAGCTTTCTTTATTATGAAGAACACCCAAATAAGTGTTTTTTTTCAGGTCGAGTTGGAATTGCTGTAAAACTAGTTAAATATTCTAGCATTAATTACCACCATTTTTTTTGCTTCTTGGGTAAAAAAATTTGGTTTTCAATATAAAAATAGCATTCTGGGTACATTGTAATAGTAGTATCCCTTGTATACAAGTTTAAAACCGCGATATACACTGTACCACGAATGCCCGGATAATTATAACTGACACATGCGTGTCGTCTCCATTTCTGTTTCTGCCTGGCATTTGTTGGCAGGGAACTAGACTATTGTTTACACTGCATGCCTCGACTTTAAAACATTTTTCATCGATGACTTATGTCATTTCTACAGTCAAGACAATTTATCGTTCATAGTCATACAGTCATTTGAATTCAATTCAACTAAATACTGCTATGTAATTGTATCGCATTTTAATGCATAAATTTGATCTCTTAAAACACTTTTTATATTTCTGCAAATGATAGATGGTCCGCACATTGGTTGGAGTTTAGTACTGTTGCAGGAATTTCCCGCGTGATTTTGTATCTGGCATTTGATTGGCCGATTCGCATTATTTTGTATACAAGATAAAAATCAATATGGCCGTCAGTGTGTCAAAGAATGCAAGCAGATGAAGTATGTTTTTATTGTATTTTAGAGTATTTTTATGTTTTTTGACACGAAGAAGGATTGTTTATATAAATTAAATGGTTTAATGATTCCATACTAGCACTGTCGTGAATTTTAAGCTAAGTAAAGAGTTAGAGTAACTTAGACTCACGGTATTTCGTATGACCAGTATATTACTACTACTAGTAATAATATTTTTAAGTTTTCTTCAATTCTTGTCATTTATAGTTATACCTATTCTGATGATGCTCGATCAATTTAATGTATATCATTAGTTTTTATACATGTACATGAATAAATGTATTTCAGTAATTGCGTAACTGTCCCCTATGCATACAGTATCACACTCCGTCTTCGGTTCAGCCGGGCTTAATAACTTTATTTTGTGGTGATTTTGCCTAAGGACGAATTACCGAAAGTTAGGGATAAAATGAGTTTGGAACCGGTTCCGGGACTGGGCTAAAATGATGGTGAGACCCCTCCTGAAGAAGGCCTGAAATCCACATATAGCAGTTGTTTAGCCGAACCATCGGGTCCTCCCTTGGACTTGGTGAGGTCAGTGTGTTTTACTTTTATGACATCCTTGGTACAAATACGACAGTTACAACAACTTTAATCATTTAAACACTTCATGAAACAGTGTTTTGTATATTTCCATAAATTTCAATTTAGTATAGTGTTTATTGATACACAATATATCTCTTATCATCGAAACAACTAACATTGTACTGCATATAAATTTTACGTACGAAACGTTTCGTGGACGAATAATTCCCCAATACAAAACAAGCAATAAAACAGAAATATAAAACACATAGGCCCCGACATACGGACAGTTAGTGTGAGTTAAAAATGGTTACATCTGCCAATACTATAAGTGGTCTTTTATCACTCATTCTAGTAAACAAAAGTTAGTTACCCAGTTTCTTGTAATTTCAGCTTCGCCCCTCCCAATTCTTCCGGATGTTTTGTAGAGATTCTGGCGCATGCGCAAATGAGAAAAATAAACTGGTTCCCGCTCCAGCTGGTCGCGAAAGTGGAATATTTTTTCGCCAAGGTGTCTATACCTATATTTCTTTGCATGTCAGGTATTAATCATTCAGAGCAAATTCCTCATTCTATAGGATGATTCAGACAAATTAAGAATTAAATAAAATTCATACTTTTTGTTTCAACAGTGTTAATAACATCAAAGAAATTTCGCGACTCTATTTGGAGACATTTCTTGTAGCAAAGACCTATATTATATACTATCAGAGACGTATAATTCAAGAGATAGGCAGTATTATACGTCTCTGATACTATATACATATGTATATTTGGTATTAGCAAGGCCTTTTAGTAAAAATATAATTTTTTAGTTAGTGTGTGGAAGTGCCCAGATCAGAGACATATATAGATGCGATAACAAAATTAAGGAATCATATAACTATAGAAGCCTAATTAACATGCGTTGAACAATTAAAGAATTAATTTTTTATATATAATTGCCTTTAGACTGAAAAGTTTCTGTTCTGTAACCCAGACACTATTCAGGACTGGCTTTGGATGGATTAAAACAATTTTGACTGATTACAAGTTTTGGGAAGAAGTCAATTAAAACGCTTAAATATCAAACAAATTTATTTTTACATGTACTTGGATATCCTATAGACACAAATATAATCAGCTTACTTGTAATACATATTATATATGATCTGTCACAATGCATGATGCGTGAATTATTATTTCTAGTACAAACCAATTTTGAATCTTGCACACACAAATTCACAGAAAAAATCGTTGCTTATAATTTCTCGTACACAGTACCATAAAAATCATCTGATGCCATCACTTTGACATCGCAGCGCCATGCATGGAAAGTTGTAATTAAGTACGCACGTATAGATCGAGAATTGAAGGGATTCGGTAGGTACTGTGCGCACAAAAGATAGGAGTCTCATAACTGATAAGCCAACTTGGCTGGCCCTTGCAATAGGTTTGTCACTATAATAAACAAAACCTTCACCTTTACAGTGAACATATGCCTACAACAAAGTAAGCAAATAACTAGAATTTCGATTATTTCTGATTTCAACAATAATTAACACAATCATACATAAATAATTGACTAGAACATGACATGGCTGAAGGAAGCCGGTAATTCGAGCTGTTGTCCGAGAATTTCTAAAATTAGCCCCCCCCCCCCCAATCTGAAAGTGCTTCGATTCTTATGCACTTTTGCCTGCACTTCAGCTTACAATGTACATGATATTTCATCATATGGAAAACATAGAATATATAATATTCAAATTGTCACGTGAAAGCTAGACAATTAATATGGCACACAGTTTGTATCAAACATTTATCGAATATTGGTATTTCTTCGTTTTCTTGGTGTAACATGAGATTTCAGTTCATCTATTTCTTCCAACAGTTGTCTTTCCCTTTCTCTCAATTTCTTCGTTTCCTCATCGCCAACATTTTTAGCAGACCTTATTTGACCAAGGTGGCCTTTGACTTTATCAAGCTCTTTCCGAAGCCTGTCAACATCATTTTGTAAAGCGCTCTCAACTTCCACACGCTTGTTTTCTTCATTAGAAGCCCTTTCTCGCTCTCGTTTGAGTTCGTCAGACATTTTTCTTAGTTTTGTTTTTATAGAATGTATTTCGGCTTCAAGCTTTCGAATTTCTTTCTCTTTTTGTTCCATATTTCCCAGAGCCTGAAAGCAATAAACACGGACATAAACCGGTATTTACCTGACCTACCATATTCTCCCCGCAATTTTAGATTTATAATAAGACACATTGCCTAACCTTTTTACCTTTCCGTACAGTGGATGTACCATTTCACGGGGAAAAATCGTATGTCTAATCAGAAACAAACATTGTTTACTTTACACGAAAGCTTATAATAATAATACCACAATAAATAAGGATCTTTGACAAAAAAAAATAATCAAAAGAAAAAACTGTTTTAAGTTAATTAAGCTGTAGATATGTAATTTTACTGAAAGCTTTTTGTGTAGTTTTGTATAATGAATGCATAGAATAACATGTCTGGTACTTGGCAAAAAACATTTTCAGGTCCTCAGGCTATCCTTATTTCTAATAATAATTGCCCTTGATATAAAGTACGTACATCATATGAAGCCAAAATTTGGTTTAGTGTCAAAGAACATATCGTAGGTTTGTACCTGTTGTGTTTTAGCATTGTTTTGCTTTTCCCTGTCGAGCTTTGACTGCAGGATTTTCTTTTCCAGTTTCAGCTGATGCAGATCTTTCTCTTTTTGGTTCAGTTCATCTTGTACCTCCTTCACCTGCACAAGAAAAGTTTTAAGTTATAAAGGCCTTCCAGTGTTCCGACCCTTTCCTACTTGTGTCACATCAATACCATGTGAACCGAACCACGCGGTCACGTAAATCTTGCAAACACAACATAACATAAGCCACGGTGGACGAGCCGAAACCCTTCTTTACTTACGCCACTAAGTCTTGGTATTGCATAACTGACATCATCATGTTTAGGAGTGATTTTATTTTTGATAACCTTATATTCGTAGCAATTTTCAAATCTGTGCAGCTCTCAATTAACTATTCAAGTTTGCTTTTTTATGACGATGGATCGGTATAAAAGTAAAAAAAATCAAAGACCTTCTGAAATGAGACACAAACTCGATTATGACGTCATCATGGATAGGTCTATGTTCGTAATAAATGCTGATACATTATTTTATATCAAATGATTATCCTCCTAAACAAAAATGCTCAGGTCACTAGTTAACTTCGGCTCCAATAAAATATTATATGTACCTTCATCATTTTAGAATCCAGAGCCCTCTCAGCGGCACGTCCAGCCATACGCTCAAACTCCGGCCTAAGCTGGTTAATTGCAAGTTTGACCATTTGTTTGGTAAAATTTCCTACCATTCTGAAACAAAGCAATACACATGGAAAACACGTGACTAAAAGTGTAATGACTTGATCATTCATGTGGAAACGACGGAAGATATTTGCGGAAAAAAGTTCTAACAGCCAAAGACCTATACCAACAGACTTAAAATCAAGGAACTGATGATATTTGAGTACATGTAGTGTTAATAAATGATTTTGGCTCAGAGATTAACTTTGCGATTTTGTGTTAGGACGAATCGTTGGAAGTTGGGGATAAAACGAAGCTTGAACCGCTAGAAACATAGGCTACAATCATGGCCCCTCATGAAGAAGGCCTGAAATCCATATTACGACAGTTAATAAACCGAACCATTCCTTACTGAGGTCAGTGTGCTCTGAGAATATTAGCGATTCATATACCATTAGCCTGCAATATTCTTGATAAATCTTACCCAAGACTTTTATGAAATTCTGCAAACTCACGTCCCTCTTCTTCGGATAGTTCATTTAATTCGTCTGAAATATCAGAAAAATGTGTAAGCCACGGTAAAATTCTTTATTTGTTCTGGTTTCATGGTCATTAAAATTAAGAAAGGTAGGTAGGGGCTGGTTTTGGCTCTTGACAGCGTGTGGAAAGATAAAAGTGAAACACTGGACGTACCGTTCCTCGGGCCAAATGAAAAGTCTAGGGTCGCGGTAAAATATTAGGATGTTAACACCTTACTGAATTGAGTGATTTCCGAAACCAAGTTTGTAATAAACTACTCATACTGAATTTGATTTTGTCCTGCAAGAACGAAATCTAGCCCTACTAATTCGACTTTTCGGTTGGCCGATATTCGTGAATGAATTCGGAAGGGCCATCCTCTGTGCGGGACGGGGCCAAGTCGAAAAATTGTCTCGTCGTCACAAACGGTCTAATTACATACGTATGAAACCAATAGGAATATAGCTGATATTCTTTGTAAAGATCTTGAATGAATATAACATTAAATATAAAAACGAGAGCACTGTTAACCATAGCTATAGTGAACTCAAATATAATACAAAAAATATTTTATTTAGAGTCGACAATATACAAACAGAATAACGTATGCTCTGTACATAGAGCTTTTAACCCAACAACTAGTCCGTACATTATCGAATACAGTGAAGTACATACAGATTATGTGCAAGTATTCCCCCCAAAACTAGCCCTTTCAAACTTCATGGTCGTAACGAAATTATATACAGTACAACATCACCAGAGCGACCCTCTCTTGAGCAACAACATCCCTTCAACAACAGCGTGATTTTCCCATTGCACGGTTTAACTATTGATTTAACCTCTCAAAAACATCATAATTTTGCCACTAACAAAGGGTAATGCTTTCGAGAGGTTGCCCTGTATATTAAGATTCCTCAGGAATTCACTACAACCATAATCTACTGTATAATACTATGTGCGTGTTTTACCTGAATTGTTAGCATTTTTACGGTTAGATGTATACGCCGCCATCACTGGTTAATCCTTGTATAAACTAGTTTCAAAATATAGTACCACGTTAGATGTGTTGCCCTCAAATAGGTACAAGAATATTTAAATGTCACCAGTAAAGATACTTCTGCAAACTTGTCAAGAAAACTAGTCCTCTAATCCAAAAACTTCTATCTTTGACACTCCAAAAAGATCTGTGTTTCTGATTTTCGAAATCAGCATAAGCGTTATACATGACAGTTTCAGAGATATTGAATATACTTTGGTAGTTGGCACAATCCCTTTACATAAAGGGCTGACTTATAAACATCTTAGGTTTCTGTCATTTTGATAGTTAACGTATGCATGTAAAACATTCATGTGATCAGATGGTCAGTCCATATGAAGCGAATAAAACACCATGTTAAATTGTTAATATAAACGTGTGTTTGCGGGGTACAGCAAGATATTTTGAATAATTATTTTATGTACATCTACGGAGCTAAGACACTTGTTTATGTACATCTCTTAGTTTATACACGTTTATGTACTTATTCATGCTATGACAATTTGGTAATACATACCACTGTGCTTATGCACCAAATATGATATTTCTGTCTTGTGAGAACATTTTGTACTTAATACCACTATGACCATGCACAAAATATATTTTTTAGCTCGACTATTCGAAGAATATGATGCTTTGCAGTCGCCTTTGCGTCGGCGTTGCATATGGTTAAAGTTTTGCATGCAAGTTACTATATCATGCACATACATGTATAATCTCAGTAAACACTTAATTACGGCATTGACTTGAATCTTCATGTAAGTGTCCAGGGGTATCTGACAGACAAGTATTATAACTCTTGTTGGATTATAGCCAAATTATGACCTTTTTGTTTCACTTGTATAAATTCTGAAAGATAAGGCCCTTAATTGGCTTACTATATGCCTGTTTCCCAATATGTACTAAAGTATTAGTTTTCTGTCCATAAAGTTATAAATACCGCTTCCTTCTACAATAGCGCAAAATATGAAATTGCATGTACATTTGTATATGATAATATTTCTTTGTCTATTACACTTTTTTTACGGACAGCTCTTTTTAACTCTTAAATACTACATTGATATTGTCTTATAGACAAAAGTTTGTTTATCATCAATCACCGAGAATATCCTAGCATGCTGTCTTACGGACAGCTCTTGTTATGTAATTTTGTAATTGCCACAGTGACCATGTACCAAATATGAAAACAATCTAGCCTGGGTTTAAAGGCCGATAACATTGACGTTTGAAGTAAATGCTACTCAATTTAGGCTTGTAAGTAATCAAAATGTAAATACACAACGTAATTAATTAATTGATGCTATAGACTTTAAGATAACATTCACAAAACTATATTACACACTTTTAGTAAACAAGCTGATTATATGCGAACGGAAATTTTAATTTAAGACGCCATTGATTGATAATAAAGCAGTAAGGGTCCATGTTGTGTGGAGAGCTGAAAACTTCACTTCCATCTTCAAGAAAGGAGACAGGGGAAATCCGTCCAACTACAAAACTAATATCCCTTACCTTATCGTCTTCAGCCAACTTCTTTCATAGTCAGAACATCATCAGCCCCTATAAAAGTGGGTTTAAAAGGAGACAACCCTGTGACCTGTGAATCCCAGCTGTTCACCACGGTCAAAAACATAGCTGCCAGTCTAAACAGTGGCCAGCAAATTGATGCCGTCATACTAGTACTCGACTTCTCGAAGACGATCGAGAAGGTACCGGTCTTGAAAATGCCTGCAGCTTAAACTCCTCCACTATGGGGGTTTGAGGCCATACACTGTGCACAGTCGATCACAAGTTTCCTCAGCAACCAGAAACAAGAAGTTCTTCTTGATTGCAAGTCTTCAACCTCTGCCCAGTAACATCTGCAGTACCTCAGGGAACCGTACTGGACTTTCTTGTATACATGAACGACATGCCAACATGAGCGAAGTCCAACTGCAGACTACTAAGTATTTGCCGATGATTCCGATGTACCGGATCCTAGGACAGAGTCTGTCTCCAGACAACTACAGGGTGACTTGGACAACCTTCAGAGATTGGAGAAGACCTGGCTCATGGAGTTTAACCCAGACAAATGTCAAGTCCTCTATTTTTCCAAACCGCGTGACTACTTCATCCATGGAAAAACACTGACCGTCATCAAAAAGCAAAATACCTTGGAGTCAATGCTTACTAACAACCTCTCCTGGAATCAACACGATCTGTCACAAAGCAAACAACACAACAGCCTTCCTTAGTCACCATGCCCAAAGGAACATCATGGAGGCAAGTTACAGAACCTATGTTAGGCTACAGGTGGAATGCGTACCTGCTATGTGGGACCTACATACAAAGGCAAACATCAGTCGTGTAGAGGGTACAAAGCAAAGCCGCCATATACATATATTATGATACAAGGGGCAGCGTCATCGACATACTCAAACGTCTAGATTAGGAACCACTGCAAGTCAGTAGGAAGCGAACCAATGTCATCATGATGTACCGAATCGCTAATAATCTGGTGACCATTCAAAGAGACCAGATACGCTCACAAGGTCTTCAAACCAGAGGTCACAGAACAAGATTCATGGTGCCCTTCTGCCTTACGAATGTCCTGAAGGAGTCGTTTTTCCCCATCTACTATCATTGTGGAACAGTCTTCCAGACAACCAGGTCGCAACATCTTCCTTGGAAGCCTTCGTTGCAGGGATTGCTACCCACAACCTGTGAACCCAGCAGAAATATTTTAGCTTGTTTTGAACCAAGTGTAAGAAGTTTTAAAAACGTTAGGCGTATGCTATTAAATAGCCCTGCATCGACAATAAAAGAAGAACTGGTCGATCGATTGAAGGGTCCATTTCATTATTTGTTTGCTGATAAGGGGCAATTATTCAAAGAGAAAAGAGTAAATTCGTTGATTTTGTCTATCAAACATGGCAGATGTTTGCCCTTGATCATTGTGACCAAATTAGGTGACAATTGAATGAGAACTTTTCATCTTGGTCAACTACATTGTATTTTGGATACCATCCCCGGCAAGTTTTCCAGTGATATGTCTATAATAATACTGTAGTAATTAGAGCTGTCACAAGGTGACAAATACCCCCCCCCCCACATGCTGCATAGACCTGGGAGCTACAATCCTCGCAGTTGTGCATGACACATCGTCTAATGATGGTTAACATTTAACAAAATCCTCCAACGAATGACAGAGAGTTACAGAGTGGAAACGATTCAGGAAGACAGAGAGACAGACAAAAGTGACCCCCACTATATTAGTGGAGTGGTGGTATATAAAGAGAACAGTTCAGAATAAGAAGACAAAGTCGTTTTGCATTTTGTACACATTTATTTTAAGCACTGAGTCTACAAAGTAGAAATCTACATCAACAATTGAAATACCTGCACACATTGAAAAATAACAATTTCAAGATGAATTATCAACCAATTAATAAATTCAATAAAAATTAATAAAAAATAATCAACCTATGTACTAAGTACTAGAGTCACATATACATTTATGCACCAATTATACCAGAAAAAAACAAACCATATATTAACATAATAACTATTAACAAGCAGACTTTAAGTTACATCTCAATTAACAGTTGGCCTAAGTTTCAACAATTTGGCAGAAAAATCAAAGCACTGTAAGGTCATCTATCACTTCACCTTCCGTTACAATGGCACAGTCACATTCTAAAACTGTAAAAGTAAATGAGAATACATAGTATTGCTCTTTGTCATAATCAGAATATATAGTAAACATCTTTGTTATAATCAATCACATCATTATGCCCCCTTTTGAAGAAAAGGTGGTATGTAGCTTTGCATATGTCGGTCAGTTCGTAGGTAGGTCAGTCGGTCCATCTGTAACCAAACCTTGTTCAGGCAATTACTAGAGAACTATTTGCCCTAAGCTCCTCAGATTTGGTTGGGTTGCTGGTGATCACGTGTAGATGGCCTGTATTGATTTTGAGGGCAGTACGTCAAAGGTCAAGGTCATACTATCCAAGTGGCCTTTAGGGGGACATCGGTGTTTAACAAACACTTCTTGTTACAAATAGATGTTAGAAGATAATCAAAATATTCATAAAAAGACTGCAGTCATCTACACAATTCAAAAAGCAGATTTGCATATAGAAGGTTCAATGCAAGAGTGTCGTAACTCATATTGAAATAAGAACAAGTTAGGATGGTGTTGCGCTGAGCCCTCAATATGCAAGCATCCATACCATGTATTTTATCATTTAAACAATTTAAAAATATACTGGTAAGGAATGAACCTATGCCTTCAAACAAGGATGAGCAGAAAAGAATAAAATTTTAGTAGAAATGGTGACCATGACCCCAGTACTACCAAATACAATCCAAAACTAGGTCACCATAAAATGTTGGAACATACCAAGTTTGGCAATAATAAGGTCAATCTAATCTACTCATATCAACTGAAATCAAATTGATCCACTTCCACCACACTGACGACATACCTCAAATTAATAACCAGGCATTTAAACTGTGTAGAAAACCTGGAAAATGGCACGAAGATACAATTCTATAGTATTAACAATTTGTTCAATACTATCCACTTAACATTAGTTGACAGCCAAAAACAACAGTTACTGTGTTGCAACAAAACAAGAGGCCATGATGGCCCTATAAATGCTCACCAGGAGAAAAGGTCATTTGGAGATTAACATTGTTGAAGTTTTCTATACGAGTCTAAGTAAGATCAAGTGACCCATCTGGGCCGTTTTTTATCCCATGGCCATTATATGAACAGATTTTAAAGAGGTCCATTAGACAAAGCTAGATACCAAATATCTTAGCTCTAGGCCTTGTCACTGGTTTCGGAGAAGAAGATTTTTTTAAATTTTCCTATATAAAATAGAATAAACCACAGGGCAGGGCCAATTTTGACACAGGGGCCATAATTTGAACAAACTTGGTAGAGGTCCACTACACAATGCCACATACAAAATATCTAAGCTCTAGGCCTTGCGGTTTCGGAGAAGAAGATTTTTTAAATTTTCCTATATAAGTCTATATAAATCAAGTGACCCCCGGGGCGGGGCCAATTTTGACCCTAGGGCAATAATTTGAACAAACTTGGTAGAGGTCCACTAGACAATGCTACATACCAAATATCTTAGCTCTAGGCCTTGTGGTTTCGGAGAAGAAGATTTTTTAAATTTTCCTATATAAAATAGAATAAACCCCAGGGCAGGGCTAATTTTGACCCCGGGGCCATAATTTGAACAAACTTGGTAGAGGTCCACTACACAATGCCACATACAAAATATCTAAGCTCTAGGCCTTGCGGTTTCGGAGAAGAAGATTTTTTAAATTTTCCTATATAAGTCTATATAAATCAAGTGACCCCCGGGGCGGGGCCAATTTTGACCCTAGGGCAATAATTTGAACAAACTTGGTAGAGGTCCACTAGACAATGCTACATACCAATATCTTAGCTCTAGGCCTTGTGGTTTCGGAGAAGAAGATTTTTTAAATTTTCCTATATAAGTCTATATAAATCAAGTGACCCCCGGGGCGGGGCCAATTTTGACCCTAGGGCAATAATTTGAACAAACTTGGTAGAGGTCCACTAGACAATGCTACATACCAAATATCTTAGCTCTAGGCCTTGTGGTTTCGGAGAAGAAGATTTTTTAAATTTTCCTATATAAAATAGAATAAACCACAGGGCAGGGCCAATTTTGACACTGGGGCCATAATTTGAACAAACTTGGTAGAGGTCCACTAGACAATGCCACATACAAAATATCTAAGCTCTAGGCCTTGCGGTTTCGGAGAAGAAGATTTTTTTAATTTTCCTATATAAGTCTATATAAATCAAGTGACCCTCGGGGCGGGGCCAATTTTGACCCTAGGGCAATAATTTGAACAAACTTGGTAGAGGTCCACTAGACAATGCTACATACCAAATATCTTAGCTCTAGGCCTTGTGGTTTCGGAGAAGAAGATTTTTTAAATTTTCCTATATAAGTCTATATAAATCAAGTGACCCCCGGGGCGGGGCCAATTTTGACCCTAGGGCAATAATTTGAACAAACTTGGTAGAGGTCCGCAAGACAATGCTACATACCAAATATCTTAGCTCTAGGCCTTGTGGTTTCGGAGAAGAAGATTTTTTAAATTTTCCTATATAAAATAGAATAAACCCCAGGGCAGGGCCAATTTTGACACCGGGGCCATAATTTCAACAAACTTGGTAGTGGTCCACTAGACAATGCCACATACAAAATATCTAAGCTCTAGGCCTTGCGGTTTCGGAGAAGAAGATTTTTTAAATTTTCCTATATAAGTCTATATAAATCAAGTGACCCTCGGGGCGGGGCCAATTTTGACCCTAGGGCAATAATTTGAACAAACTTGGTAGAGGTCCACTAGACAATGCTACATACCAAATATCTTAGCTCTAGGCCTTGTGGTTTCGGAGAAGATTTTTTAAATTTTCCTTTATAAAATAGAATAAACCCCAGGGCAGGGCCAATTTTGACACCGGGGCCATAATTTCAACAAACTTGGTAGAGGTCCACTAGACAATGCCACATACAAAATATCTAAGCTCTAGGCCTTGCGGTTTCGGAGAAGAAGATTTTTTAAATTTTCCTATATAAGTCTATATAAATCAAGTGACCCCCGGGGCGGGGCCAATTTTGACCCTAGGGCAATAATTTGAACAAACTTGGTAGAGGTCCACTAGACTATGCTACACACCAAATATCAAAGCTCTAGGCATTGTAGTTTTTGACAAGAAGATTTTTTAAATTTGCTATATAAGTCTATGTAAAATCAAGTTACCCCCGGGGCGGAGCCAATTTTGACCCTAGGAAAATAATTTGAACAATCTTTGTAGAGTTCCATTAGACAATGCTACATACCAAATATCTAAGCTCTAGGCCCTGTGGTTTCAGACAAAAAGATTTTTTAAGTTTTTTCAATTTGTTGCCATAGCAACCAGAATTTTTAATGAAATTTAATTTTTTGAACAACTTTGAAAGGGGACCACCCAAGGATCATTCCAGCCAAGTTTGGTTGCAATTGGCATAGGGGTGTAGGAGGAGATGTTGTTTTAAGTAAACATGGACGCCACGTATTCGTAACGACGCACGACGCACGATGGACGCCGGGCGATCACAAAAGCTCACCCTGAGCACATTCGTGCTCTGGTGAGCTAAAAAAAAGATTACAGAAAATTGGAGACAAATTTAGCAAAATAAGTACATATGTATGTAAACTACAAGACCAATCTTGACCCTTAACTCACTGAATTTCCTAAATGGACTTGTCCAACTTCCATTTTGGAACAGTCCATTATCAATTAAAGGGATATCACAAGAAAATTTAGAACTTAGTCACCCAACAGTAAAGAGACTGGGTGTGCAGACTGGCCAGGCTCCACCCTGGAGGCAAAAGCTGAGTAGTTTTAGTTCAAGCATTGAAAGGGCTCAAGAAAAAAAATCATAACCAAAATATATTTTTTTGCCTCAGCATAACATTATTTACAGTATCTATACTTGGTCTCTCAACGTTTCGGAGTAAAACAATTGTATGCATATTTTTATTAAATTTCAGACAATCTTTCTTTCTTAAACTATAACTTAAGGTTTTACAAACTTGAGAATAACCTATACATAGCCAGTGACACATATTCAATGAACAACGATAATAAAACACTACATAAAATGTGAAAAATACTGCACACAGAATTGTGAGGATAACACATTTACAAATCACTCATCAAACCATTTACTAGTATTATATACAATGATAAATTTACCCGTACCATAAGGATGTATGAAATAAAACAAGTCAGCATCAATATACTATATTATCATCATTATGTATCACATACACCAACACTTCATACAGAAACAAATATTACCACAACATATTTCTTTAATCATTTAGGTAAAGATCCGTTCTGTACGAAATGTCTCAGCTAATGAAATTTAAGTTATACCAATACAATCTCAAGTCATGAAAATGATACAAGTAGGGTCTTGACTCAAGAAAATAACACATGAAGGGTTTCGAGACAAGTAATTGTACAACTTGAAAATTATACATGAAGGGTCTCGAGTCAAGAAAATTATACATGAAGGGTTTCGAGACAAGAAAATTGAACAATAAGGTCTCGAAACAAGAAAATTACACATGAAGGGTTTCGAGACAAGAAAATTGAACAATATAAGGTCTCGAATCAAGAAAATTATACATGAAGGGTCTCGAGTAAAGAAAATCATACAATCATGAAGGGTCTTGAGTCAAGAAAATTTTACATGAAGGGTTTTGAGACAAGAAAATTATACATGAAGGGTCTCGAGTCAAGAAAATTGAACAATAAGGTCTCGAGTCAAGAAAATTATACATGAAGGGTCTCAAGTCAAGAAAATTATACATGAAGGGTCTCGAGACAAGAAAATTGGAAGAAATAAGGTCTCGAGTCAAAAAAGTATACATGAAGGGTCTCGAGTCAAGAAAATTGAAGAAATATGGTTTCAAGTCTTGAAAATTATACATGAAGGAAACAGCTCAAAGTTGAAAAATGGTGTGACATCACAAGTGGAGAAATGTACTTCAAGGCTCACTAAGTGTGCTAACTAATCTATTAAAACTTTTCGGTGGTTTTTAAATGGACTATGAACTTATAGTTATTATCAAATTCAGTAAAAATATGATTGACAATAACCATGGACTACACTGTATAACCGATCAATTACGTCCCACAACTAGTAACAAGGATATTCATAAATTGATCACTAGTTTCTCTGTTTCCGGACTATAAGATGTTACATTTAGCTATACCGTATTTATATTTTCACTTTAGATGTTTCACACATACCTGTTAGCTCATAATGCTGGCTTCTCCCCTGACAAAAAAATTTACAAATCAAAATTCCAAATACGATGAGAAATGCAATCATACAGTGACCCGTCTGAATCCAGAAAGACACGTTATTAAGTAATTAGGCATAAAAAATGGTTTGCTTCTGGATAAAAAGCTCATTAAAATAGGATCCATACATGTAGGTAGGGAATTTTTTTATTTCATTCACTTTATAATTCTAGAAAACGTGTGGAAAGGTAAAAAAAGTGAGTCGACGGATCAAAGACCAAGGACCTATACTATACACAGATTAGGTCTAGTCTTTGATCGGATTGTTCTGTTCCTCGACCTAATGAAAGTCTACGGCTTGGGGAAAATTTACGGTAGGTCACTGTCGGGTAACCAGAAACAAACACATTTTTTACGCCCAAACAAAACAAGCCACGCAATAAAATTGAGGCAGTATTGTTTTCACCTGATGTTGTATTAACAAGTGAGGCATCTAATTATGACATGTTAATGAACAATCTAGATCAGTGTTAACACTTGGATGATATAAATAAAAGTTAACATAATGCATTTATTGAGCCAGCCGTATATAATTAAACAACATTTAACAATTAGGATTGAAAACTTTTTCTCAACTTGAGCTGAATCTTAAATTATTAACAGATTAAAATGGTAACAATTATGAATCACATTTTGATTTTCAGTTTCTGAAATGACTTCAACATAGAATTCACGGATTTCTAATCAGACAGGGACGTCAATTAATACAATTCAGGACACGAATTAAGTAATTCAAGTAGAATGTCCAAAACAATACTAATACATGTACATAGTTTGTTTACCTGTTGTTTACTGGGCCATTTGATAGCCATATGGTTATTTAAGAGCTGCCCCAGAGGACACAAGAGAATTGGGCATTTATAGCCCTACCTGTTTTGATTTGTTTTTCCTGATTCTTTATCGAACTGAGTATAAACTGGTTGAAAGCAATGACACATGCCTTGCCCATTAATGGAATGGCATACCAATGTGGTCTTGCACAGTTGTTTTCTAATAATTCAACGTAAGTCTCAATAAGATTTATGTGATAGTATCTTATTTTTTGTTTTATTTATTTGGGTTTTATGCCGTTTTTTCAACATTTTTCAGTTATGTACGGCGGCCAAATCTTCTCACCAGTTTTCCTGGACCATATTCTTACCAGTACTATTCTACCCTTCCACAAGGAAACAGCAACTTCTCCACATGTGAATGAAAATCGAAATTGTTGTCATATTTTCACGGAAGGATATGACCTGCGGTGTTTTACACCCTTTTCAACAGTCAGAGTCATATGAGGTGGACAGTTTATTTAACCATCGTTACTGGGAAGAACCAGTATAGACTCCCATCCGCCATAAACTGCCTATGTTCTTACATAAAGGGACATGGTCGGTAGCAGGGCTCAAAACCATGACACTCTATCAGTGAGAGGATACAGTGATTTGAAGTCAACGACCTTAACCACTCAACCACGGATGCCGGTCACCAAGAAAAGACGATCATCAGTTATATATATAGACAAAGATTATTTCAAGATGCTCATAAATGGATTCAAATTTTGTCCACAATGACATAATTACACGATGGATTCCATCCTGTCACAAATATATACCATGCGAGCCAGCAAAAAAAAAATCAGAGTCAACAAACACCAACAGTGACTATTCATAGTAAATAACAAAACAAATACAACCTGAAGAAATAAAAATAAGCACACAGTAGAGCCATATTCTATATTGTGATAGAAGAAAACATGGCCTAATTATGGCAATATGTTTATAATTATGAGCATTTCAATCAAGAATTATGGTTTTAATACAAATAAGAATTTCAAACAACAGTCTTCAACAAAAATGCAACATGAGGCAAAAATTACACAATTCACGCATAAAATGGTGTATTATATACACAGGTACAAAAATCACACGCTACTCTATATAGACAAGTATTAACACAATTTTCATCATTTGTACAAATTAACATAGCAACGACAATAAATAACAGGCTCACACTAATTAAGATTAAAACAAATAATATATCTGTTTGAAATATTTAGCATTTTTAGAGAAGAAAATAAATCTACTTAGTGACATCAGAATTCTTCCATTTCTGGAAAACTGAACAGGGTGTACAATTAATACAGTCAAACCTGTGAACAAAGGCCACCCTCGGTTAAGACAAAATGTGGCCTTTATTGACAGGTGGCCTTTACTCAGATGTCATATTGTTCTAAATAATCAATGACATTTGTATAAGAAAGTCCTTATAATTTTGCAGGGTGGCCTTTACTCAGAGGTGGCCACTAACACAGGTTTGACTGTGTACAGTAAAACATGGTTATAGTGAATTCAGATACTGTGAAGAGTTAGATTCAATTAAGTAACTAATTTCTCCTTGAACTAATCCTTCTTTGAAGTATCTATTTTATTAAAATATAGTAAAAAATAAATATTTTTGTACCCTTTTTTCCAATAAAACAACAATCAACAATTTAATTACACAAACTTGTCAAGCATTATTCATCATCACAAACAATTTACAGGGGTTTTCATCATAAAATATCCTTAGTTGTTTTTTAAGGGCTATAGCCCCAACTTGGGCCGAGCATCAAACAAACGAACAATCACACAGACGGTTTAAGTAGCATTTATCACACTTAGGGGACATAAATGTTTGGATTTAAAAATAAAACTATCATAAAATGAACACAAATTAATGGAAGGACACCAATTTTGTGGTAAAATCTAGTAATTGTCACTTTATTTGACACAATAGGTTATGAAGTATTCAAAAACAGCTTAAAGTACTTAAGTCAGAATTGTGGACGTAAAATAAATCCTTCATCAGGGGCTTGTTTCAAGGAATTTTGTCAGCCAAGACAGCACTTTTTAAACTTAACAATCTTGCCAACGAAATACTTTTCAGACAATTGGCTCAAACACTTGGGACATACTTCCCCAAAAACACAACCAATCAACTTTTTTTTCAATATATACATGGGATGACAACAACTTTAAGTTGAAAATTGCAATATTATCTAAAACATGAGTTTGAAAAAGTCCCCCGAAAAATTGCATTTTTTTATAACGAACAAGTGAACATAGAAAATGTATCAACTAGCATTTTTATCTTGATTCGCACAATAATTATGGTAGGCAGAAAGTTACAAAACATCATCAGTAAAAGAAGTCAATAATCCCAACATTGGAAAACAACACAAGTTTACTTGTAAGGCCATCCTTATAAAAATGGTTGTTTGCAGTAACCCTACTCAGAGAATTTTCAGTGGGTTGGTAGGAAGGAAATATTTTTTTACAATTTATTTTTATATTGAACTCAAAATACAGAATTTTTTATTGACAGAAGAAAAAATTTCCAGGAAGGGGCCAAAATATTTTTTTTGAAAAGGGCCTTTTTTGGTGAGTAGGGAACGTTATCACAAACAATATTTTTTAAGGATGGCCTAAATGCATATTAATTGCTTGTAAAAGTCATAATTCAATTTTATACTATCCTCACTCACCGACCACTCCGTACGACACTAACCAGTACTCACACCGAATTGAGGTACAATAAAGACATGCAGAATCTTATCCCAGACAGGTTTTTAACCCGTAACATCCACAGGCAGTATTAAGGATCCCGCTATGGTAAAAAATTGTATTCGTATCAGCTGAACAGAGTTGAATTCTGTGAAAATTATTTCTTCATTCAAGGTAATTTTGGGTTAAATTATAGTGTTTTATACATAGAATTTATTGCAATTTTACCAACACGGGTCTGTTACTACTGCCTGTGATTACAACAGTTACTGTATCAGGTGAAAGAGTTATAATCATATGATCAACTGTGACAAGATTGAACTATAAACTGTCTAGATACAACAAATAACAACATTCAAGTAATACTGTGACAGTAACTTCAGCACTTCAGCAAAATTTGTTTAAATTGATACATGTATTTGTGTTCATCAGTAGGTGTCCAAAAATACTTCCAACTATGTGAGAAAAAAACTGTTTATTAGTGTCACTTAAAATTAAATATATTCCATTTAGTAATACATTTAATATTCCATTTAGTAATACATTTAAATACATGATTTCATTTAATCTGTTGGGATGGACCCTCACACACTAAATTTTCTCATTGGATATAAGCGATTTACAGAAACGACCCCTCAGGCATTTCGTTCCACAGAAATCTGAGGAAAAATTACATCCCTGACCCCTGAACTATGCCCTGCCTCTGCCTTATTGACCAACATTTATAAGATGGACTGTATTTTATCTTAGTCTGTGTATCAGACATCACCAAATTGTATAAAACATACACTAAATTAAACCACTGGTTTAAATTGGAGTTAGTTTAAATTTTGAATTAATGTTAAAAGATAATATAAAACTGAAATTAAACCAAAGTTTGTCAGTTAACTCTTCTGAATTTTATAGGTCAATTTGTGTTCGGTACAAAAAGGGCAAACCATCTTGCAACTCGTAAACATTTGGTTACTTTCTTACATTAACTTTAACCCAGCTAGTGGTTAAATTCAACAAATATATATACGATTGGACGCTGTAGGGGAAAATTTCCCACAAATCATTATCAATTAGTAAGAAGTAGAATCGAATGAGGCTTTGATCAGATTATATTGTCTATCGAAGATTTATGAGACAAAGTATATTTTCAGAGAAAAAAAACCCTTATAATGATCAAACTCTGATTTCTGGACACTTACCGAACATTAAAGAACCTGAAATAGAATGTTTCAGAAAAATGTCAGTACACAGAGTATAATGTGCAGAAAAAAACTCGTAAATCTTTATTTGAGAAATACATAAATGACAGAATCTATAAAACATTGAGAACTACGTTTTACGTAATAGTATTAAAAACGCGTTAGGTTGCCGACTCATGTATGGGCTGTAAGAATGCGAAGAAGACTTCTAAGAATGTATCGCTTTAAAACACATCGTATTCAGTAAATGACAACATTCTTTTAGGCAATTCTTTCTAAACAAAATAATATCAAAACTAAATATCTTCAAGGGAAAATGTTTGGTACACTAAACTAGTCACACGGTCTGTAAGAATTCTTTGTTTCTGTTACTTGAATTTGTCTTAGCTGGGAACATTGTAGTTTATAATTTATGATTCAATTGAAATGTTTATTTTCAAACAACAGAAGATGATAAATATGGTACGCGCTTAAAGACACCAACACATATTACTATTTTAATCAGTACCATATGACAACAAAACACATTCTAAATATGCAGCCATCTAACATGTCAGATTTCCACATGGTGTTCCATAAAAAACAACAACAATATTTTATTCTAGTCAATTGGTTGATGTGTAATCAAGCTAACTCGTAATTCATCATTGTATAAATCTTACCCCTCAAACAAAGAGTAAAACAAGATGTGTTTTTTGAAACACAATGCCCCCTCCAGGTGACCTTGACCTTTGACCTTAAAATGCACAGATCCTGTAAAGGTTGTCATGAGGAACCAACATAAGAAGTTTGATGACTGTAGGTGGAAGCATTTTGATTTTATACGCAAGGTTAAAGTTAAGTACAGACAGACGGGCTTAACACAATAACCTCCCGATCTATCGATGCAGGGGCATAAAAAATTATCATTACATAAATAGTGACCCCTAAAATAAAGGGTGAAGAATATACAATTATATAAATCTCAGTATCTCAAACAATAGGGACTCTAGAATACATAATATAGAATCCCTGCTCAAACAAAGATAAAATAATTGATCCAAAGTATGATCCGGTATTGTGTGATTCTATTAAACTGTCAAAGCTGCGTATATTAAATTTAACTGTCAATGCTTGCATTTATTTTTAGCTTCGATGAAATTAGATCACTTTCATCAGTTATACAATAATTTTCGTTATACCTGCCGTCGAAAGTACATGTATGTATTTATAATGATGCGCTACATTACATTATAAAAAATGCGGAATGGGACATTCCCTAACGCTGAAGTAAATGAAAACTATCAACTGTGGAATGAAGCTTAAAACAGGCGCATTCAGCAACTGTGTAATTATTCAGCTTTGACGATTTAATAAATTCGCACTATAGAAAAAGTCAAAACTTACAAATTTATATATTAAACAAGCATTGCTATCAGTCATAACAGTAATAAAGAAAAGAAATATAGTATATCCAGGAGTCAAAAATCAGGTGAAATAGTTTGTGTAAGTTCCAACTGATATTTCTGATGTAGTGTGGTTTTATATTATTGTTGTATTAGTAGTGAATTGTGCTGGTTTCTTGAGTTCAATCACACATACATTGATTCTTTCGTTGTCATTTCTCTTTAAGAAATAACTTACTCACTTTTTCATCTCCAAAGTTAACAAAAAGTTTTACGCACATAGCTTGGGTCAGGCTCATTCTTTGAGGAGCCTTCACGTGCCGGGCCCAAGTGTCTGAATCAGGACTATAGGACCAGACTTCATCCTCAGTGGCATTATGGTGCTCGTGTCCGAGGGACAACACTTTATCATCAAAGTAAATGTAATGACCAATAGATCGACCACTGAGAGTGCTGGATAATAAAGTCCATTGGTTGGATACGTGACTATAATACTCAATAGGTATTTGTCCGTGCAGGGGGGTACCAGTTCGTGGTATGCCGCCCATCACGTACACCCGCTCCCCCACTAACACCATATCATGAAGCCGACGTGCGTACAACATGCCAGGCTTGCTTTCATAGTGTCTCGAGGTAGTATGGAAGCATATGAAGGTATTCATGGCCTGTCGCTCTGGTCCCAGCAATACTACCCCACCTGTGAGGTAGATTTTATCTTCGTATTTAATGGCCGCAAGGGAATGTGTAGCAGCATGTAGAGGGGGTAAGTCTTCCCACATGTTTGTTAAAACATTATAACGCTCCACTGAGTCAAGTATTGCAAACTGGTCGGTCAGACCACCAAACACATAGAGGTATTTTCCAACAGAGACAAGAGCGAAATCAAGTCGCAGTCGTCTCATTGGTCGTAACTCCTGACCGCACAAATGACGTGGGTCAAATCTAAATACGGAACTCATTAAACTACCACCACCGAAGTCAACAACACGACAAATGTACGCAAAATTATCGACAACTGCGGTGCGACAATCCCTACTGCCATTCACGTCTGAGAACAGGCGGTAAAACATTCGAGTTCGATTATCGTACGCAGTGATTTGAAACGGCATGTAAGATGAACCGTAGTGCACAAATACTAGGCAAGGGGAGTCACTCCTAAGATTAGAAACCACATCCATAGTTGGGTGACCTTCCTTGCTTTCCATATGATACCTGAATCCTTTCGCTACATATTGCACTCCCTGAGGGCAGCGTTTAATAACATCGCTTTCCTGAATAGAAGCTAACTCTAACTGCGACATTAGAGGAAATCGTATATGATTTAAAGCAGACGGCCCATCGGTGGATATCCTAGAATTGCTATAATGAAACCATTTTTCTAGACAGCGAAACAACTTATATTCCGATGTAATTCTTAAACTATCTGTAGATAAATGTTTTACTAAAGTATTGGGATTCATTTTAAGAAATTGCTGTGTCTGGCTGAAGTCGTAGAAATTGCTTTGAATCATATGGTCCCAATGTTCTGTTACACGATCCAGGGAATATGTATCTGCAATACTGAGGAAATCTTCCGCGTTCTCAAACGTCATCAGAGAGATTATGTATGAACTGCAGAGATTCAATCCCGATTCAACTTGGAGATGACTCGCTGTGTTGATTATTTCTGTTAGATTATCGTAATGCAGACGCATTTCACCGCTGTATATAAAGTCAAGAACATGCTGTAGGCCGTCTGCTGTCACGCCTGAAAATGGTAAAATAACTAGATTATGTCAAAAAGTAGCATCACATGAGTCCCAGGGTTTTTTCTCGGTATTTTGGGCTTGGGATTGGGAATTTTCGTGGTGTTTTAATAAAAATTGGGAAATTTTTTTTTGCAATGTTCAACATATTCTACTTATTCTCCCATAAAACAGTAGCAGAATAAGGTATTTACTACCAATAGTGATGTTAATGTACTTATAAAATTTAAAAAAATTGGGATTGGGAATTTTTGTCTGTGAATTGGGAAATAAAGATACTATTTTCCATTGGGAATATGACCAAATTTCGGCTATAAAATCGCCCCCAAAAAATCCGTGATGACTGTTTGTTTCGGTGGGTATAATGCCGCTTTTCATTGATATTTCAGTTTAATACAGTGGCTGGTTCACCTAACAAGTTTTCCTGGACTGTTTTCTAACCATTACCAACTAACCCTTCCATGAGAAGCAAACAACTTGTACACATAGAGGAAACTAGATGCCCAGGGGC
The DNA here is from genome assembly GCA_964023205.1 of Lutraria lutraria. Taxonomy (NCBI): domain Eukaryota; kingdom Metazoa; phylum Mollusca; class Bivalvia; order Venerida; family Mactridae; genus Lutraria; species Lutraria lutraria. Next base: position 7,286,825 of record OZ026842.1, read on the forward strand.
AACATGTCGAGCCTGCTGCCAAGAAAGCTTGTGACCTTTGAACCTTGAGTCTGGGCAATGTTCATGACACATATAATTGAAGTAAACTTATATACCAAGTTATTTCAAAATCCTTAAATGCAAAGAGAAGGTTTGTAACAGCCAAGAGAAGGGAAATACACATGTACATGCATGCCCAGTTATGTCAAAATCCTTCAATTCATTCAGGAGAGGGAACACACATTCGACCTCTATAGTGTGATCTTGATCTTTGACCTATAGACCTTGGTCTTGCGCTTGACACATCCTCACATTGTAGAGAACATTTGTGCTAAATGATTTCAAAATCCTGTAATATATACAGAAGAAACAGTCTGGATAGAAAAAAACATTTGACCTTGAAGTGTAACCTTGACCATGGAGCTACAGACCAGGGTCTAGCCCAACTCATACCGTCTCATGGTGTTTAACAATAATGCCAAGCTGTTTTCAAATATGTCAAATGCATAAGGGAGATACAGCTCGAACAAGGTCTATATTACTCTTTGACGATTGACCTCTGTGATCTTCACCTTGGAGCTACGGAACTTGTGCACTGCATAATGGTCTCATGATGTCAATGCATTAGGGAGATACAGAACCGACAAGGAGAATCCGGCTGGACTAACTCACTAACTAACGTACAGTTAGGCACGCAACTGCCATTGTGGCGACTATATTGAGCCGACCGCAAGCTTATCAAACATATGCTTACCAAACTTTTAACTGTACATCAGTAGTAAAGGGCAGACAGTTATGGCAGACAGTTATCTATCTCCATAATGATCAGAATCAATGACCTTAAACCTTACCCACAATCTTCGAAAAACTTTACACAATGTGCATGTGAGTCAGCTTAGTAAAATAAAATGTGACGTAGATGCCCACAGAAAAGACTGGACAAACTGTAATCCCATCATATAAGATTGCACTCCTGATACGACATAAAATATCTCGGTACTTAAAGTTACAATGACAGAACAACAATATACTATACTAGACAGAAATAACAATGATTGAGACATAAAAATCGTACATAAAAATCGTACAAAATGTTTGTTTATGAACCATACTTAGAATTGTACTGTATATCAAGATAATAATGCTGTACTTATCGGTAAACCATAAATAACTTTCTCAGATGATATTCTGGGTATATTGAGTAATTTAAAGTAAAAGGGAAAACAAAAAAATATGTTATAAGGAAGACTGGTGTGTTTCAGTGGATCTTTAAAGCCACTTTCAACCATTATGAGTTACCGTATACTGTGGAATCATTAATTTAATTTGCGGATTTCGTGGGTCGGCTTATCCACAAAATAAAAACCCATGAATTTAAATGCAGAGATAAGGCATTTCTTTTCAAAAAATCGAAATCCACGAATTTAAGTCCCCACGAAATAGTCATTTTAGTAAAACCCACGAAAATTAAGCCCAACAAAAATAAATGAAAATACAGTTTACAGCAGACATTTCACCTAACCAGTTTTCTGGATTTTCATTAATTTTCGGTACAACAGATTTTCTTATGAAAATAACAGATTTAGATCTAGAAATATTCTGCTGATAATATTTCTTCCTTTTCCCAAGTGTTGTATAAAAGAAACATTCACAGACTTGTCAGACAGTAAATTGATGTTGAAGTGATTACGAAGCAAATTTGAATCAAATCAACTTTTAACAGCAAATCTATTGTCATGACAGCCAGATGTAGTAATGCATAACTTGGAATTATAATCTCCGTCAGGTTTTGAAATTTCAATCGGTCCAGGTCAGCTGATGCCCCTGATTTTATCGAAATTTACCCCCGCCCAGAATTTAAAAGAATAGCCTTTATAAAGGGGACGCTGCAAACACATGTTTAACAGTATTTAGGTCATGTGTTTTATTTCATAGCATGACAGAAAGCTATAGATTTTTTTCTGCAAATCTCAAGACATAAGCAAGAGCTGTTATCAATACTGGTAGCTTTTAATTCCCTGATTCAATAATAGATTTTAAAACTTTTTATTATGATTACTACTGAATGGAAAGAGCTTCTACTTTAAAATATGTATATATATGAAGCTGGAGATTTATCTCTTTAAGAAAGTGAATTGAATACTTCAATATACATGGGTTCCAGTTTGCAAAGATGAAAAACATAAAACCTGAGCTGGCTCCAGAAACAAGAAGTGTTTGTGAAACATGGATGTTCCCTGTGACCTTGACCTTTAACATACTGACCTCAAAATCATTAGAGGTCATCTACATGTGATGGCCTACCATCCAATCAAATATGGAGATCTTAAGCCGAATGGTTCTCTAGTTATTGGTCAGACAAGGTTTGGTTACGGACGGACCTTCCTTCTGACCGACCGACAAGTGCGAAGCAATATACTATGGCTGTGGCGAGTATCCGAGTACTCGGGTAATCACGAATCAAACTGAAAGACTGAGTATTAATAATCGTCACTTAACTAAGATTTGTGGTTCGCGATCTTGTTTTTTAACAAATTAAAAGTGTATTCTTTGTTCTTATAAATCCCTTTTCTCTGAAAATTATTGTTTCAATATGGACTACTTTGTTTGCCAAGATGTCCAGTCGGTTCTTTAAAAAATGATGCTGGTAAATCAATTAACTGGAAGGGAGTACGTATAAATTTAAGCCATAGAACAATTATATTGATTTACTTCATTATTCTTAAAAGAAAAATTTAGCTATCTTCAGGACTGCAATTTTGAAGTTTTAGATGGGTTACTAGACAACAAAAGATTTGTGATTCAATTTGTGGATCGTAAGTGTTGAATCGTGGATTGGATCGGATCGCCACTTACCCAACGATCCACAGTCCTACAATATACCCCCTTTTTCTTTGAAAGGGGACATAATTATCATTTTTGAAGAACACAACAGAACTCATAATCTTTGGTGCTAAGAGGCTGATAATGATATTTCGTATCCCAGTATAAACCAGAAAACTTGCACCCTTAAATATACATGTGCATGTAGTTTGACCTATTTGATTTCACTAGAAATTGAATGTAGATAAAATAATTATATTTCACAGCATGGAATCTTCACTTTTTTAATTGTATGCGACCTATCTTATTCATTCATTGCCTGTTTGAATACAAACAAAATGAGGTTATCGTTAAAAAATTGTTGGTTTGGAGTTTCATGAAGGACTGAATAAAAATCTACCAAACTCAAACATTTTTTAGCCTTTATTATTTGTTCATTACTCCAGCATTTCAGCTTAAAACACAAAAATAACACTTTCTTGTACAAATTTTAATCAAAAGCAATTTAATTGTATTTTCTAATGAGTTGAAACTGTTGGTACCGTTAATAGTCAGACTCACGCACAGGAAGAAAAAGATTACTTTTGAGGAATCTAACTGCTCAGACATCAAAAAACAAACTGACAATTTTATAATCTCCTAACTTTTTCTTGCAAGTTTTACTTCCTACAGAAATGCTAAAAATCTGCATATTTGCAATTTTTGACATGTATGATAGTCTACAATCGATTGCTACGTAGCAACTATGTGGTTTATTTAATATACAATCAATATTAACCATATATACATACAAATCTATCTACATTCATATTTGTAATACATCAGCAAATCTATAACGTAATTCTTACCACAGCATACTTCTAAGTCTTTCAGTTTACTAAGTGTCAGAAATTGCTACAAAATGCTTTTTGTCTATTTATTAGATTTTTTTATTGATCTGTTGCAGGTCAAATTTGGGAATATTGCATTCGTTTAAAAAGTTTCTGGTGGAATAAAAATGCTTGCCACAGACACATGTAATCTAGGGAAAATCTAACAAGACTGTTAGCAAACAGGAAAATCTATTCTGTTAGCACTTCATATATATACCACGGTTTCTTTTTTTACAAAGAAAATGACACCAATGGTCAGCATCTTGCCCTAGGAAATGATCAAGCCATCTTTTCTGACAAAAAAATATATTTCCCCCAATTTGCACAATAAATACTTACTAAATTGCATTTTAGGAGACCCCCCCCCCCCTTTATACTGGTCAGCATTCATAATCTTCTCCTTTAACCTATAAAACGCTGTACATTGAAAACCTAGGTCCCTTCAAAAATGGCTCTTTTCATATAAATTCAACATGTTCCCATGTTTACTTTCATCAGGTCATGTAAACAAGATCCAGACCAAAAACAGACATGAGTTAAGCCTTAAGGACACAAGGGCCGGTCAGCTATTCAAGAGAAAAGGGTCAAAAGAACTGATGTGCTGGACTTGTAACATGGCAACCGGGTTCGGATCCCAGTCGTGGCAGGCAGCCCTTAAATTCTATTGTTTTCAATTTGGGGAACAGGTATTGGGGTCTCTTTGATGGGAAAATTTGCACTGTGAAACATTCAATTAGGACATTTTTAAAGACTTAAAGTCATACTTTCCTTAGGAGAATACCAGACCCCAAAATGGCATAAAAAGGGCTGGCAGGTCACACCCTTTTATAAAAATTTGACAAAAGTATCAATACAAACAATAGGTAAAAGAATGCAATGAAAGTAGGAAGTAAGTCCCACCCATTAAAATTCACTTTAAATCTAACATTAAGGTAAACAATATGCCGTCTCAGAGTGATTAAAATACTCATCTAATTCTCCATATAATTGAACTAAAAACTCTTTGTCAGCATAATGAAAAATATGTGAGTCAGCCCATTGCCTTTAGAGAAAGCTGAAAAAAATCTAAGTAAGTCTGTGTAATTGATTTATACAACCTAATTGGCACAGAACTTCCTCAGAAATGGGTGACGCTGGCAGTACACCAATAGAAGAAATTGAAACGAACCAGAATTACACTGAATTACAAGATTGCACCGAATGACTCAAGATTTTCCTATTATTTCTAAACCTCAAGCTCATATAGTGCTTCTATATCGTAACTAAGATAATACAGATCATAAAAATGATTGTTCTAAATGTAACAAGAAAAACTATAACAAAACATTATAGATAGACAAATTACAAGAAGCATATTAGTTTTATGTTTTTTGTATGAAGCTTTTTTGGAAATTATCTGTATATTTTATTCAATCCTCCATTAAGGAGAGTATGAAATATTTACATGATATGAGTAATACACATTATAATGACAATCATGAGTATTTGATAAATGAATACATTCATGTATATTGTTCACAAGCACATGGTTATATCATACCCTACATCAATCAAATAAAATCAACCCTTAATGTTAACGAATTCACCATAAATCTGAGCACTATCATACAAGCACATTGAACTTCAAATAGCCACACAACAACTTATCTAGACAATGCCTTCATGATTTACTTACCTGTCAACTATTAATAGATTCAGTCATCACCATTAGCCAATCAAATTGTCAGTATTAGCCAAACTAGTAATATACACTACACTATATACTCACAAACAGCTATAATAAACTAATACTCATAAGTATAATTCATCTAGAAAATATTTTGGTGCCACATTCTTTATCCTGCTTTTACATTCATAATTTATAAGCTTAGTTTGAATAATTACTATAGATAATGTGATTGTATTAGTATAAGGGTATACATGATAAAATAGGATGATACAATGGTATAGACTTTAACCCTTTTAATTTAACTTGTTGAATTTCCTGAGTTACAGAAAACTGGAGACACATTTTTAGCAATATTTTTTAAAACAATTAACAAAAAAAGGCATTTATCCAGTCTTCACGAAAAACTTTTTCAAGCACTGGACATTTGGTCCAGTGAAAATTCAAATTTTACTGGAGCGAAGGAACTTTTAGTGGACCAAAGAGAGTACATATAAAAATTTCATATAATTTGGCTAAAAAAACTTATTTTTCAAGAGTGATTAACATTCTTCACTTTAATATTGTTCTGGAACATGGTAAATTTATCACTGAAAAATTTACTGGACTGTCAGACCAGTGACTTTATCAAATTTACCGGACCCATGGCCATTTTGGTGGACTTGGTCCAAGGTCTGGTGCTAAATTCAAAGACTGTTTATCTGTTGTTTAATGGCCCATTCAAAAACTATGGTCATTCCAGAGCCGCACAAGAGAGATTGAGAGACAAGATACAGGAGAACCGGGCATCTATATCCCTAATCTTCTTGAAATAGTTTTTTCCTGTTTCTTTATTGTACCTGGAGTAAGGCATCGATACACACCACATCCTTTTTCCAGTGATTTTCTAGATACAGCACTTGCAATCCCAGACTTCCCTGTCAAATAATTATTCTTACTTTCTGAACTATTCATGAAAAGTTTTTAAAAAATTTGTGATTTCATGAATCCCTTTCCTAGGCTCCGTAGTTGGATGAAATAAAGGCATAGTTTCACAATAAGTAAAGTAAACCATAATACAAACAGTCGAATTAGTGGGTTGCCCCCTGCCCGAAAGGATTTTTTTCCTTCTATAAGTCTTTTGGGGGACAACCTACTTTTAGAGAGTTTCCTTCATATAGTATATAGACAGGCAACCTGTCACAAAAAAATAATTCAAAGACTGTACAAATCTTAACCCTAATTAACCAACTAAATTTCCTAAATGGACTTGTCCAACTTCCATTTTGAAACAGTCCATTATCAATTTAAGGGACATCACAATGAAAAACTGAAAAGTAAGTCACCTAACAGAAAAGAACCTGGTCAGACTGCATGAGTGTGCACGCTATAGTCTGGCTCTATCATGGTAGAAAAAGGCTTTGCTGTTTCAGTTCTAGCACTGTACAGTCTTCAAACTAGTGGGTTGCCCCCTGCCCGAAAGGATTTTTTTCCTTCTTTAAGTCTTTTGGGGGAAAACCTAGCTTAAGAGAGTTTCCTTCATGAAGTATATAGTCAGGCAACCTGTCACTGTATGAAGGGTTAAAAAGATAATGTCAGTTTAAACTTTTCATGAGTGGATACGCACCAGACTTGGCATTGATTTTATTGCTCTGCGGTAATTGATCTAGAAAACTGCGTATATATCGTCTCTTCACTCCGTATAAGTATTACTGTGTTGAAGAGAGTCAAGTTATACACATATATATATCTATCTATATATCTATCTATCTACAGACAATTCAAGTACAATTGTTAATGACATTGTGCTTCCGCGAGTTCAAATTTACAAATTTGTGTGCAAAGAAGCTGTAATTTGGCTTCGTCAGAATATCCTGGCAGACATGCGAGTTATTTCGGACATAACAATCGTGTCTACAATTAGCATCTGGCCTGATTCTCTTGGTGGGGCACTGCACTGATGACATCTATGAGAGATTTTGTAATCAGCGTTTTTTTAGGAAAAGGGGAATGCTGGGCGCTGGTAAAACGGGGAAAATTACACTAAAGAGGCAAACTTGGGGAATATAATAATATATAAGGAAATAGAATATACATTCTTTTCTTAAAAATATAGCTTTGCTTCCAAGGGGAAGATCCTGACGTTCAGTATCACTTGCTTATAAAAATGAAACCCTCAGTAATATCTACTTTACACCCTGATATAACAAACATTTAGTGTAAATATGGAATTAAGACACTGACAATAACTACAAATGTATTCAATGAAATGCACAGAAAAGACATGTAAGAACTGGTTTCATAGACATACGAGGGTTGGTAAAAGAACTGGTGAGTCTAGTTTTATAGATACCAGTATTAGATCCTAACTCTCAAATTCTTTATAATTTTCAAAATGGGCCAGTCATATTTAGAAAATGTTTACAACTTTGTAGGTTTCAAATGCTTGCACATTCAGATTTTACTAAGTAAAATCAGCCATAAAGCCTCACATGTACTTGAATGCACTAGACAAACACTGACTGCCCATAGAATTATGTTAATCATTTCTGTATAAAAAAATAAAAATTAGGACGTAACGTTACGCTTGATATAATATTTAGTATGACGTAACGTCCACTTTTTTACTATTTCATTGTTATGTCTTGATAAAGGCGGTTGCGCCGAAACGTTGACTGATGAAGAAATAATACTAGTTCGTAAGTTTGTGTGTTTTGTTGTAAAATCCAAATTAATCATTTCTGTAAAAATAACCACCTTTGTTCAAACCTGAACAATAACAAACAGAAAATAATTATGATTAACCCTGAATGTATCATTTTGAAAAGTATGCCAATTTCTGTCAAATATGATTATGTTTTATCTATTGTTTAAAGGCCCATGGTCATTTCAAAGCCAACCCAGAGAGACTTCGGCGGAGAGAAGATACAGGAGAATCAGGCATATATACCCATTTTCTAATTTTAAATAATTCTTCCTGGTTCCTTATTGCGCACCATGTAAAGCAACAACACATGCAGTGTTCTTTCTCTCTTCATTGTGAAGAGGCCTTAGCCTGTTGATTTTGGGAAGAATAATAGCTAAAATTGCTGATTTGGGAAATAAAATAGCTGGTGTAAGTCTGGATTTTTGGGAAAACTGCATGATTCGTTAAGAAATTTTCAATTGTGAAGAGGCCTTTAATAGGCCTCTGTTATAGAGGGTGAAAATCACTGACACGCCTCACCTCTTTCCTGTGACTTTCTAAACACAGTACTGGGCTGGGTAGTTGGGATGGGGAAAATGAAAAAGCGTCAATGAAATTTCAGATGGCAAAGCCAAGATTCGAACCAACAACCTTTCGATAGGTAGTCCAGCGTGTTACCCCAAGATACCGATCTACATTTAATTTATTAAGTACAAAACACAAGTCGTCTACACGTTTACTATTAAAAAAGAATGCTATTACTGAACTAAATCAGCTTCAAAGGCAACCACTGACATTGTCAATACCTAGTTTTCGTGACACTTTCTACGTAATTAATGCCACAGGAAAAAGTGATGTTTTTTTTCCAGAGACTGTCTGCTCACAATCCTGGGTGTTAGCATTTTGAATGACATTAGAACAGCTTCATCTAGGGAGCATGTCCCAGATTCTTTTCTCAATATGTACAATATATAAATCATCCTGTATTACTGAATCAATGCAGACAACTAGAAAAAAAAACCTAGCTCTGAAATTAGTGAGCACATGTCTTTTGTCAATACATCAGAGGAAAGTTTTATTTTCACAACTTGAATGGTATTGCGATCACATCATTTAAATGTATACATCAGCAGATTGATCATATATATGTCGTTTATATCTACATTAAGTGGTTTCTGGAGACATATTTCTGACATGACAAAGAACAGTTTCTTAACATAAATGCTTACTATGAATGATGATAATAGTGAAATATGGAAGTTCAACAAGAACTAAGAAATAAACGGAACACGGTACAATCAAACCTGCGAACAAAAGTCATCCCTGAGTAAATAACAAGAGTGCTGCAAGCAGTGCCAACGTTAATCTGTTCACTGCCTCAGTGAGATCTATCCACCAACAGGGTTCTTAATAAGTTTATGGCCAATAGGCTCAAAAGCTAGACTAACAGGCATGCTAGGGGAGTTCAGGCATTTTCCCAGCAATATTGTTAAAGCTTCAAGATTTCTATCCGGCCCAAAGTCATTTCCAAGCGGCTAAATCAGCCTGCGGCCTGTTGTTATTGAGAACCCTGCACCTATGAAGTTTCATGTTGCCACCTGTTATGGTTTCTGAGTTATGAGCAACATAAAGGTTTTTGCATGCCACAGACAATACAGTGATCACAATAGAAGGAATTTTTCTATGAAAATAGACAAGCTAAAATGGGGCATTTCAAGAGACAAGGCCAATCTGTTCTAATAAATCAATGACGTTTTTTCAAAGAATGACCTTTATTCAGAGGGCGGCCTGTAGTTAGAGGTGTCTGCAAACACAGGTTTGACTGTATATACAAAACATGGTCAGTGTTTTCTAGACAAATTATACTTATGAGTATTAGTTTATTATAGCTGTTTGTGAGTATATAGTGTAGTGTCTATTACTAGTTTGGCTAATCCTGGCCATTTGATTGGCTAATGGTGATGACTGAATCTATTAATAGTTGACAGGTAAGTAAATCATGAAGGCATTGCCTAGGTAAGTTGTTGTGTGGCTAATTGAAGTTCAATGTGGTTGTATGATAGTACACAGATTTATGGTGAATTTGTTAACATTTAGGGTTGCTTCTACTTGATTGATGTAGGGTATGATATTACCATGTGCTTGTGAACTATATACATGAATGTATTCTTTTTGCAAATACTCATGATTGTCATTATAATGTGTATTACTCATATCATATAAATATTTCATACTCTCCTTAATGGAGGATTGAATAGAATTAGAGTCAATATCCTCTATGAAAAAAGCAACTTCATACAAAAAACATAAACCAACATGCTTCTTGTAATTCATCTACCTATAACGTTTTGTTATAGTTGTTCTTGTTAGGGACTAATTTGGGGTCGAAAATAGGTCACATTCCCCAGTCTGAAAAGCACATATTTTTCCTGCTAAATTCATACAGTAGAATTTTTTTCTTGAAAAAAGTTTTGCAAAAAATATCATTAAATTAACCTGTAGATCATAGCTCTTTAAGCTCTGTAACCACCAAGGTTATAATCCGTAGAGAATTGAATGTTGGGAGGATAATTATATATGAGTACATTGTTCCCCGTAACAGCATCTTGAGGAGGGGTAGGGGAACACTGTAATATGTTATCTAGCTTAAGTTGGTGCTAAAAAACAAGCATTAATTTTTCCTCAGGAAGTCACAACTATTCATTCATAAATCATTTAAAAATTCTAACGAAAAAAAAAAAAGATAGGCCAATTTAATATAGAAATAAATCATCGAGAATGGTTGATTAATTACAGTCTACATTTTACTATACATGTACCAGAAAACAAACACAGTGTAAAAAAGCAGGATTTAAAAGGTGGAAAATGGTTTACTTCCAGAACTATATTTTACAAGATGTAACATTAATATATATAAAAACAAGAGTGCTCCGAAGCAGTAAAAATACTTGTCTGCTCACTGCCTCAGTGAGATCTATTCACCTATAAAGTTTCAAGTTGCCAGCCCTTATCATAGTTTCTGAGTTATGAGCTACATTAAAGTTATTACATGGTCACAGATGATGACACAGTGATCACAACAGCTAGACTTTTTCTTCGAAAACAGACAAACTAGAAAGATAATTATTTGTTCGATGCCATTTTACAACGATATTTCACTTAACCCCTTTTTCCCCGGGACAGTATTCTTACCAGTATTATTTTAATCATCCCGCGAAGAGTGCGGAAATAAAAGAGGAGAGCAGGGCCTTTTTTCCAAAAATTGGGAAGGGGCCTTAGCCTTTCATTTTGGGAAATTCAAGCACTAATTTGGCCAAATTTTGAGGTTAGACTACCAAATTAGAATAGTATTGTCAATTTGGGAATTTATCTCCCCAAATTGGGGGGAAAAAAGCCTTTTTGCAATTGGGAAGTCACCGCATTTCGGCCTCTGTTATAGAAGGAAAAAAGGCCCTGAAGAGGGTAGAAAGCATACAGGTGAGCCTGGCATTCATATCATCATAATCTTCCAATAAATACAGTCTGAGGATCAGTACAAAAATAACATGTCTTAGAAAAAAAATGCTATAACTCTTTAATCATTGAAGCTTCTTCCCTCCAAGTAAAACATCAAGAATCAATTTTAAGCGGAATTAACAGTGATTATGATTTATTGATAAGATCTTCACCATGAAAAATCTAGTTTTTTCCCAGAAAAAAGGAAATAAACAAAAGCTAAATTTGATCAAGACAGTATGACATTTCACAACATGTCAATTTCTTCGTATTAAATCCTTTGTCTTATATATGGAGAGATACAATCAAATATCCTGGAGAAAACATTCAAATTTCTCTGTTAGTGCGATTCAATGCAAGAAATCATTTTCTATGGTGGAAACCTATTTAAATTACAACCCGAAGGGTTTCAAAAAATCTGTCCACTTCATAATGATATTGGGAATTGTTGGTAGAAAACCTGAATTGTATGTAGTCTTCACAAAAAACTTCTCTTTAAGCACTAGACATATGGTCCAGTGAAAATTCAAACTTTACTGGACCGAATGAACTTTTAGTGGACCAAAAAGGATATGCACAAAATTTTTATATAATTTGGCTTAAAACCATATTTTTTCGAGAGTAATAAAAATATTTCTTTTATTCGTTCTGAAACATGATAAAATTATCTATGAAAAATATTTCACTGGACAGTCGGACCACTGACCTTTTTAAACTTACTGGACCAATGGCGATTTTGGTGGACTCTGTCCAAGGTCTGGTGCTAAATTTGAAGACTGATTATGGCAAGAGGACCATGTTGGCCTGTCATTGCCCACCTGAGTAAAGACTCGGACTGCTCACATTTTAACCTTTGATTTGGAGAGCATATCACTGCCAAAGCATAGAAATCATTTTTAGAGAACAATCCTGTCATATCAAACTACAAAAGCAAAAATCAGTTTGAAATTTTCTTTAATGAATAAAGTGGAAAAAACATATCAGAAAGGGAATGGGTCCGAAATTCCAAATCAGTCAAAAAAGACCAATGGTAGGTAGTGCTTCTTAAAACAAAATATATTTTTAAGATGGTCCTGTAGAAAAGAAAGAAGACAGACCTTTTAAATCCACCATGTTCTGTTTACTCTCCGTCATGAGCCCACCGAACATGACACGGAAATAATCACTAGTTGCAGCCAGAAGACATTTATGTACCTGCAGATAGAAAGAACAGAAAAATGAATACATATTAAATTTCGAAAGATTCAGGATTTTCGTATTACTTGGTAGGGAGGATCACAGATCTAGCGGTAATGCACTGGACAACTGAATGAAAGGTTGTAGGTTCTTATCTCGGCACTGCCTTTCAAATTTCGCAAGGGGGGCTTTTTCAGTGTCCCCATCCAAACTACCGAGCCAAGTACTGTGTCTTGAAAATCACAGGATAATGTGTGAGTCGTGAATCGGGGCTTTTTACCGAGCACATTAAAGAACATGTTAAAAAGACGAGAGAGAGAGTGGAGGGGGGGGAATATACAGAAGAGCATTAATTTTATATCTCGAGGGTTCAACCCAACAGTGTTGTAACTCATACTGAAATAAGAACAAGTTACGACAGTGTTGCGCCAAGCCATCAAATTGAATCCCTACTCTTATTTCAATCAGTTTTCCTGGTTCTTTACCATGCCCTGTGTAGAGCACTGATAAGTTCCTCATCCAATTCCTGTGCTTTTCTAAATACAGTACTGAGCTCAGTAGCAATAATGAGGACACTGAAAAACATCCAGGACTGAAATATCGGAAACCTGAGCGGGGATTCAAACTCAAGCCTTTTATTTGTAGCCTGGCATGTTACCACTGGAGTGCAGATCTGAACCTCAATCAGACATCTGGTCACGTACCGGTAATAGTTTTTTTCATAATACTAAGGCTGTTGGAATACAGATGATAAAATGATTCCCTAAAAATGACCATATACAAAAAATCCCATCTTCCAAACAAGAGGGCCATGATGGCCCTATCCTTGCTGACCTGAATAAAGACTGCCACTTTTTTCATATCATTTTAAGTCCCATTTATTGGTCGTATTAGTTTCTGTTTGTTCTACAGTAGAGGAATCCCGTGTGTTTTCCTCCCGTGCATACTTTATAGCAAAAGAAAATGTATCCAAAACCACTATTGTATTTTTTTCAATATCATTGAAAATAAATACAATTTATAGAACAGCTGTGTTTTCCCGCAGTCATATTATGCACACGGCATGAAGCGACGTTACGTGCTCTATATATTTCAAGTTTACAAAAGCAAAATTCACAGCGAAATGAGTGTTTTTGGAAGAAAAAGGGCTTGTTTCGTCGGTAATAATTATCTTGGGATAATATCAGCAATTGTTTGTGTTTTGCATATATTTTTTATAGCAAAAAGCTAATGGGGCTTTAACTAGGTCAGAGTCTAACACTGACCTAGATATCACAAAGACAGATATTTTCAGCAACTTTCATCAAGATTTGATAAAAATGTTGTCTCTTTGAGTGTTAAAAAGGTTTTCCTGGGATTTTACCAGGTGGCCTTATTTTTTACCCAAGTTTTCAAATACAGTAACACTTTCATGAACACCATGCAACACTAAAAGGACAAAGGAAATTATGGCAAAGTACCAGTAATAAAAATTTGGAAGCCATATCTGAGAGTAGACAGATTTAGGATTTCTCAAGACGGTTGAGCATTGAGACAAAAGACAGCACTTTTCACTAGTGATTGGTACTTATTTTAAGTCGTACGAAGCAAATAGAACTAATGGGGAAGTAATTACAATAAACGGCATACATCAAGCGTCTCATCAGTAGAAATTCTTTTAAAGCAAAACAGGAACGTATATCGACTCAGAGAAAAAAGAGGTAATTAAATGTAACGATACTATAACCGCCAGGACTCCTTATAAGCTAAATTTACAGTATCAGGACAGTTTCCAAGAAAATAAAACAGATTTATGTACTTTTCAAACTAGGTAACAGTTAAACATATTTAGGGAGGGTAAGTATTTGACTAAAACAGTGATTTTAGCGACATAACAAAGACCCGAAATCAACCAAATGAGGCCACCCAACAAAAATCCCTTAAATATCGTGGATGTGTGCAGGGGCTTTTTTTTAAAATTGGGAAGGGGCCTTAGCCTTTCATTTTTGGGAAATTCAAGAGCCATTTTCGGCCTAGTTGGGAGAGGGCTAGACATTACCGGCCAGTTAAAAGTGTCTTTAAGTGTTCGGTTAAGAAAACTCTTTATCAATTGTAAATTTCTTACGAGAAATAATTACGGTACATATCATTTCAATAAATTTTGCTAAATAATGTAAGTTCTTAGAACATGAGAAATAGATTTATGGAGAATCATAATTATATCATCAAATTGGGATTTTCAGCGTGGTATTTTGGGGAATTTCTTTATCATATTGGGAAAAAACAAGTCTTCTTGCAATTTGGAAGGCGCTGGATTTCGGCCGCTATTATAGAAGGAAAAAGGGCCCTAGTGTGTGTATGTGCATGGGTGGGTGGGGTGCAGACATGAAAGAGAACAAAATATGCAAAGTTGAAGGGTTACATAAAGTAAGCCCTTTGTTAGTGAGTTTCACAGGCAATTCCCCAATCAAGTAAAAGATCAGCTGTTCATGTCTTTATTATTTTATTTGACCTCAATTTATCATTGTGTAGATTTGATTAAAGACATATTTTTTTTGTGGCAAATAAGGCCAAACAAAAATACTGGTCCTTGTGTTCCTTATGTTTTGGCACTGACTCAAAATTTTCTGAAAGCATCTTCAGTAAAGCTATGGAAATATCTGGGAATGAATTGTACCTCCAAATTACAAAAGTAAAGTTTAAAAATAAATTAAATAGAAGAAGAGTTTCGGGATTTACCAGGGCCTTTTTTCCAAAAATTGGGAAGGGGCCTTAGCGTTACATTTCGGGAAATTCAAACATGTTATTTGGCCAAATTTTCAGAAGGTTAGACTACTGAGTTTGCAATTGGGAAGTCACCGAATTTCGGCCTTTGTTATAGGAGGAAAAAAAGCCCATATTTTTGGTCAAGCAACCATACATGTTACTGTTTTTTTTCTAGCCATTCAAAAGTAGAAAAAAACTGCAATAAACCCGAAAAAAAAGGCTATAGTCTTTGTTTATAAATATGTCTCATGTTTTTAGTTATGCTAACCAATGTTTATGTACATGACTGTACGGTCCAACCTGTGAACAAAAGCCACCCTTGGAAAAGACAAAATATGGCCTTTATTGACAGGTGGCCATTATTCAGAGGTATGTTTGTTCTTCACTATCATTGACAGTTTCATATAATGGCCTTTATTCACAGGATGACATATATTCAGAGGTGGCCACTAACAAAGGTTTAACTGTATTTCCTATTCAAAGGCAAAATTATTTCCAGGGAAATACAAAGTAAAGTATGTCATACATGTATAAACATATTTGGCGCTTGTCGATTTCTACATTGAAAACTATCTATCTATTAATAATTACAATCCCTTTTTGTATACTAGCCAAATCATTGAGACATTCAATCATGGAAAAAAACATATCAATATGTATTGGTACATTATTGATATTTTTCTTACAAACAGGAAAGAAATTAATGTAAAATGAATGAATAGAATTCTCCGCTTCTCAAAGGTTTCATGAAATTGAAATTCACAACTTTGTTGAATGTTCCTCACAGATTAATAATTGGGGTGAGCAATATGTATGTATCCATCGTCGGATACCCACAGTCGCTGACTCCACTCTGCTACATACATTACCCGTGGGATTATTCACCATCATTTCGCCATTTTAATAGAATAGAATATAAATCAACAAATCGAAACGATGATTACATTTTTACTACTCTCAGATGAGGTCACCATATTGAAAACAATGTAATTTTACTACAAGCATTCTGACTGGCTGTCAAGCCAGTATTTTTTCTCTCTTCATTGGGAAGAGGCCTTAGCCTGTTGATTTTGGGAAGAATTATCATTAAAATTGCAGATTTGGGAAATAAAATAGCTGGTGTAAGTTTGGAATTCGGGAAAACTGCATGATTTTAAAGAAATTTTCAATTGGGAAGAGGCCTATAATAGGCCTCTGTTATAGAAGGTGAAAAATCACTGCAAGCGCATTGCAAGATTGTAGTGCATCCAATCAAAATACAGCATTGGTTATCTTTCAAAACAGTGAAGCAATAGCGATAAATCCCACAGGTGATGTATAGCGGAGTGTGGAGTTGGTTACCATTGGGTATCTGACGATGTATGTATCAGTAATATTGATTATAAACAGGCCACACTAATAAGATTGCTAGTTTGCCTTTTCCTATCCATATTTTTTTATTTATAAGGTTGGTAGGCAAGACTACTGGGTAGGTAAATTAATTTTGTGTCATTAAAAAAAAAGATGTCAGTTTTTTCCCCCCATTTTTTTCATGAGTAGGCCTTGCTAGGTGGATATTGGGTCTTTGTGATGTATAATTTGCCAGGCCTTTTTTATGCTGTTTTATGAGGCAAAATTTCAGCCCCAAATGAAAAAGTATAATATTTTCCTCCTATTTCAGCCCTTTATTCCCTAGTCAAATAAAAAATAGTAATAAAAACCAGTAACAACTATGTAGTGTAAGGAAAAGAATAGGTTGGAATCTATCATTTCTGCATGTTGTTATTGAAAAGTTCAAATACAGCGGAAGACATATTTCCTTTGGATTTACAGAATGAATAAACATATGGCCATTGACTGGTGACTTAGTTGTACAATTATAGTCAATCTTGCTCAAGCGACCACATGTATTAAGTGACTTTTTTCTTAAGCGAGCACCTCAAAATCCCCCCCAGAATTTTTGCACTATGTTTTTCATGTATAAAGCGACCTTTGCTCATTGCGACCTGCGACCGCCAATATGTCAACAAAATCTGCCAGATCTTTTCATTAAGCGACCATTTGACACATCAAACTGTTCTATTTGAATCCAGCGAAAGTCC
This sequence comes from Lutraria lutraria, assembly GCA_964023205.1. Taxonomy (NCBI): domain Eukaryota; kingdom Metazoa; phylum Mollusca; class Bivalvia; order Venerida; family Mactridae; genus Lutraria; species Lutraria lutraria. The sequence continues at coordinate 7,304,327 of OZ026842.1, forward strand.
GACCAAAGTGGCTCCAAAAATTTATGAGTGGCGAAAGTGTATAAAATCTCAATTTTAAACGCCGGAATAGTTGGATAGACTGGATTATATGTGTCCTCGGACAGTTTGCCGATGGCGTTAAGTCATTCAAAATCAATTGTGGAAGTCGCTTGTCAGATTTGTTAATTGTTAATCCTGATTGCGATTCGCATCGCCAATTTCGCATCTCTGACAAATGAGATTGCCGCGAGGCATAGATTGCACTTATTTTTCACAGTTAGTGTTTGTTTATGTTGATCTGTCCAATTAAGCACGTAAATGACAGAAAATGAAAATGCGCGCGACCAGATGACCAAAGTAATCATTTTCCGAAAACTTACTTTCGTTTTACGTATCGATGTATAAGGAAAAAGTCGAAACATTGCCAAATAAAACTAATTATCATGATCATGAATAAACGCATGCTGCACGGTCCAATTCCGGTCATACGGAAATGTCTATTTTACGGAACAACATTGTGTGTCTATTTTTGAATGGGTTACTGAATGAAATAAAATTCAAAACATAAGATGAGTTACTTTTGAATATGATGGACTGTTTGTGCTTGTTAATGTTAACAACAAAGGACTTTAGTAGTGTTGAGTCCAAGTGTATTTAAAATGTAATCTTGTGTTGGTTCTGCTAAACTTTGCTAATTCATGACTACATTTTGTTATACACTACAAGCTGTGAATGTATACATACTTTAATTAAAGACCTAAGTACCTTCTCGGCAAATTGCGTTGCAAAAAGTGACTCCAACTTTTTTCAAGCCAGTGTGGGCCCTGATAGAATGTGAATTGTAAACACAAGACATAATTAACATGTGATGAACGTGTGAAAAACATGACCGTAATTACTTGTATATGCATATAGAACTTGTGTGTAGGACACAGGTAAATTATCAGTGGAAATCTTTGGGAAAATTATTTTTATGAGTATAAAAAATATACTTTAGCAAAATAAATGACGAAAGACTTTGAAAAAACCTGTGCCATTTTGTATAACAGTATCTTTGTGTTATGTAAGTATTACAAAAACGTGATAATGACATTTGTAGTAAAACACCAATTAATTTCTCAACCCATGTACTCAATATTCTCAACAAGTAAAATTTCCTCTATCTGACATGTATATTTCCCACCTTAAACAGACCTGCAGCCTTCCACTAAACCCTCCCCCCCCCCCGCACACCTGAAAAAGGGCTGTATGTAAAGTCAAGATATCCATTAAAAGAGATTGACACCAGTGAAACCACAACAACAACAACTGAAGTGTTCAAGAGAATGTGCATAATCATACAAAACGGTCAGAGGAAACTCGATTTCCCGCTTAAGAGAGCAAACGTTGAAAATCATTGAGCATGTGATCACACTAATTAGACTCCTAAACATATGAAAATTTACCAACTTATGAAATCTATTTCTTTTAAATGCAAAATATGAAGCAAATAATGGAGATATGAAAGGAAGACATGGAAACTGGAAAGTATCACTAACCTCAAATACCCGCCCGTCAGCGGAGACTTTGAAGTCACATAGTTCCGACCGGTCTCGGAGTCTACTGAGATTTTGTAACACGACGTTGCCATAATTGTCTGCTTTCACTTTTTGAGCATCACGACTGTCACTCATTGTTGACAATCACACAATAATTCTCCATACCTGAAAATACAAATAAATATTGGCTTTAACATTGGTTAGAAGCAATGAAAGTTAATTCGGCTAGCCTGACTGCAGTCTTCGAATTTAGCACCAGACCTTGGACCGAGGCCACCAAAATGGCCATGGGTCCGGTAAATTTGAAAAGGTCAGTGGTACGAAGGTCCGGTAAATTTTTCAGTGATAATTTTACCATTTTTCAGAACAAAAATATGACATACAGCCAAATTATATAGAATTTTGTGTATTCTCATTTCGGTCCACTACCAGTTCATTCGGTCCAGTAAAGTTTGCATTTTCACTGGACCGAATGTCCAGTGCTTAAAAAAGTTTTTCGTGAAGACTGTGACTGACTCTATTTTTTCAATCTACCCTAGAGTAAGATTCCAAAAGCAAGTGAATAAATTGCACAATTACTGATTTTACCAAGTGTGACTGACAGAATCAGTGTGGAACTTCTGAACAGAAAAAAAAACTTGACAGAGATCTCATGGCCTTAAACATTTCCATCAAGTTTGGTGAGGATCGGAATAAAATTGTTTGAATAAGAGAGCGGACACCATTGTGGACGCCGCCTGTCCACCCACCAACCCGCCCGCCAGACATGCCTGTTCCCATAATATCCCATAATAATCTGTTTTTCAAACAGGCGTGTAAAAATGGTGACTTTGTAGAACTCTGAAGCAATTTTTAGGGCCCTATAAGATAGTGTCATATATTTCGTCAAGGACTTACATACATACATGGAATCGCAACTTCCGTATTAACAGTTTAAAGTAATCAAATCCCATGATAATAACATGTGAATCAACGGGATTTCATGCTCTTGTTTACAAAAGCGAAAATACGAAAATATTCTTGATGATCCGAATGTTAATAACAGCGAAAATATCCGTGGTATTCCGAATGTTTAATCTCGGAGACAAAAGGATTATAAATAATAGATGTCTGCCATCTTAGAATTTAAAATGTTCGACTGATGGCTTTTTCAATGCTTATACTTGGACTTAGTGGATTATAAATGTATCTCAATATCTTTAAGGATTTTTTTGCATCCTTTACCAATTTCCCGTTCCCAATTGCCAGAGTTTTTTTAGTATAATGAAATTCGTTAACATCCAATTACAGCCCTCTGACATTGCCGAGTATATAGCAATGCATTGTGGGATCGCCGAACGATATCGTTTGAGCCATTTTTAGCAGTTGCGAATCCATGTATGTATTAAGTCTTTGATTTCGTAGACCATTTTATCAAGAAAAAATAAGATTTTATTGTTAACAATGGTGAATATTTCTTGACAAGGAATTCTCTAATCCTGCTTTCCTTATGAACGTGATCAGTGATTTTTTCACATATTTACAGTCTTATATGGGCTGTTCCCCATAGCCCCAAAAAGTTATATTTTCCCCCTAAAAATGTTATATTTTTCCTAAAATGAAGTCCTATTTCCCACTGAAAAGAAATTAAAGTAATCCGCAATCAGCAATTGCAAAATAAAGCACTCCAAAATGGCATCTTTAATGCAAAATAATCCATCGTTCTAAAAATCAATGGCAGCTTTCTTAAGGTAGCAAATATAGTGGCCGATTCCGGGTTTTCGAAAGGGAATACAAACTAATTGAACTAATGATGATTATGTCCCCTTACGGCAAGTACTACATGTTTGTGAAGAGATTGACAAAAAAGATAGAATTTCTTTATTTCATACTTTCCCCTTTCTCTGATAGATCGCGCTATATTTTTCCCTTTAGAGAGGTATATCAGGGTAACATAATTTTGTACCATTATTTTTTGGCTGAATTTATAGTCAATATTCTATCATATATTCCCAAAAGAAATAGTATCCAAATTTTCCCAAATCATGCATAAAAACTCTACTTTGAACCAGGTTTTTTTTTCCTTCTATAACAGAGGCCGAAATTTGGTGACTTCCCAATTGCAAAAAGGCTGTTTTTTTTTCAATTTGAGGCAAGAAATTCCCAAAACTACAGTGCTATTCTAACTCAGGTATCGAATGTACCTTCTGACAATTTGGCCAAATATCACGCTTGAATTTCCCAAAATGAAAGGCTAAGGCCCCTTCCCAATTTTGGAAAAAAGGCCTTGTGAACATAAAAAACATGACGATATTGGGTACATAAAACAACATATCGTAAATCAATGAATTTTGAAAACAAGAGATCTTCTTGAAATGATTATAAGTTCCCATCATAGACAATAGTTGTTTGTGTTCATATAAAATTTAAAAACTGCAAAATTGAACTTATTCAATTTTTCCCAATTTTGAGGAATACACCAGTAAAATTCCCAGCTTAAAAAACTTGTATACAGTTCAGTTTTGTGGAATGATTGGCAGCAGGTATTCTTTCATTACCTTGTCAAACTGCATTACAGTTACACACAAGAATTCTGTAACAATGATACATATATATTACAATAAATACAGCCCTTGATAAATTAAACTTTTATATAATGCATAAGTGTGCAAGGTATGCATCGCATGCAGCTAATACTATAAAGAACAAAATATAACCTCACAGTACTTAGATCTTTGACCTAGTTATAATAAAGGAGCAGTATATAAAAACAAACATTAATAGTTCTATTTTTTCGACCCCATAGTACTAATATTGTTTGTTTCTACTTATCGAATACATGTCAACCGAACTTTTTTCGTGTGTTGCATCATAAAATGCAATTTCGTGATCGTACCCCACCCACCAGTTGAAACACGAGGGAAGAAATTTGGGTCAGTATGTCTGGACCGTTTTTCAGCCTTTTCCGAATGAAAATCAACGTGTCAGCGATCTAATTGAAACAATATCAACATAATCTATCATTTCTGATTCAAATATTTGACGAAAAATTCACAACACACATATTTACCTGAATATTTTGATATTTTTTTGCCCAGGCATTTGATCCAGACAAGTACCTCCAATTTGAAGAGCTTCGTCTGCTACAACTTGTTATCTCCCATGATTTTGTTTTCGGTTGATCCGGGAAGAAGTGAAATCATTGGTTGTGTGTCCTCACGAAATCTACTGGAACAAAAATATCGCTGCAATAAAAATGGATTTTCAAAGATAATAAAACATCTCCAAACGCGAATCTTCAGAAAAACGATATATCCACGAGTAAGTATGTAATATACAGTACGTGTATCCAAATTTTAAGACCCGATGCTGAACTTGCGCGCGGGGACTGGGGGAATTATGCAAGCTTCGTTGAGATGTTTTTTTTTTCAAATATTAAAAAATAAAATAGAGAATACATGCTCCGACTTTTTACATACAGTTCACTGATGAATTCTATGTATGCCTATTCACACACACGCACGCATATATGTATATATATAATATATATATAGGCCTATACCACAAAGACACATTTAAAGGAACATGGCTCTTACTCTTTCAAAAATAGCCTACATGAATAGCCTACTTATTCAATTATTCTAAGTATGCATGACGCAAGTCTTACTGCAAATTGGATTTGCAGCCAGATTTTTACGAGCGACAGACCCCTGGACGATCTTCACACATGTACAAAGCATTCACCACGGCTTTCTCGATATATTTGCAGTTATAGACATGTATGTATGCAGAAGACCTACATCTATATGTACGTACGTGGCCTTTTAGTTTATGAATACCGCTGTCTATAAGTAAGTACATTTTAAATATCAATTTGTCGATTTATATTTGTACGTTTGATTCTGTTTATGAAGATAAAATCATGTCAAAAGAAAATAAAAATAACCAATAATTTGCCCTGATGTTCTTGACGGGATTTTATGGGTGCACATGATAGTTCAGCTTTCCGCAATAGCTCGGCGAGTTTTCATAAGGATTTTCAGTCATGACTTTGATTTTAAAAAAAACATGACAAACACGATATGATCTGTAAACTCACGGAAGAAGGTAGTCCCGTGTATAGGCCTACTGTATATATATATGGATACATACACAATTCAAAAGCAGACGCCTATATCATGTAGACCTACGTCCATTCTATATTTGAGCAAAGTGGCAATATGTTTTTTTCTTTATATCTACAATGACAATACCATTGTAATCCATGACTATAATATATAAGTTGCATCCTGAATTGGATGCATTAATTGGTCTTTAGCCAGCTCGTTAATTCTTGATGCATGTACTTAAATTTGGACCCCCCTTGCAAAGTTCATGCTTGAAGCAACCCCTTCGAATAGAATTCATGAATAGGCCTACATGACTTTTTCTTGAACTGTTCTTGTATACTTCATGAAGTATAAATAACTAATTGGCAGGGTAATTATTGCTTTCATTAAGAAAAATTGGACTTTGCAATAAACTGTGGTAGGCCTATATCTTTTTACATTTCATTTTATCTATACGTATATCGGTACATTTATTTTAATCTGTGATACCATTTACAACTATTTTATTCCGTTGATACTTTTTTTCCGCTGGTTGTTATACTCACTAGCCTGCTCGGTTAGCTCAGTGAGCGTTGGTCTATTGACCAAGAGTTGTGAGTTCGAACTGCGGGCGATGCTTACACTGTACGTGACAGATTTGACCGAAGATATAACTTCATAATGCCCTCCACCTCTGAATTATGTGGGGTAGCTTGCGGATAGTATGGCTTACGGATATTGATTAATGCCTAAATTAAATCCAAGCACAGACACTTGACGAATTATTTTGATAAAGTAGCATATAAGGTCAAAATAGGTAAAAAAGATTTTGTGTCAAGTACCTGTGAATCTACGCTAACTGCACGTCACGATATGACTGAAGTGTTGTTGAAAATGGCATCAAATCCGATAAATAAATAAATATTATACTTACTGTTTCTTTAGACAAGCGTACGTGTAATGGTCTCAACTATCGTTCACTTTTTGATGCTTGCAAATGTTCAAAATTGTAAAAAAATATCAAACATTAGATCGACACAGTGCTGTGATATCTGGTCAAGAAATTACCATGCTTCAGTTTTAAAATGTCGCCAAAATATTTTCATTGAAATTGTGATGTTTAGTTTATAATAATTATATTCAACTACACATATATATGTGTGTAGGTAATTATTCATTCACTTGCATTGAGCAAAGCCTGCTATAAAATTATACCTTTTTGTTAATAAATGAGGGGATGAAAAGGAAAACTTCAGGCGAAAAAAGGGTGCTTCTGTTACATGGTCATTAAAAAGTTGGAAGGTAGGTGGTCGAGGCGTTTTACTGATCTTGAAAGCGTGTGGAAATGTATACAAAGTGAGGCTCAAGTACATGTGTACCGTTCCTGGGACCATCTAAAAAGTCTAGTGTCGCGAGGGTACTTTAATACCTTATTGGGCCCTCTGAAATATGTCATACTGCACACAAACTAAACAGATGTCTCACGCGTACAACGAAAAGTTAAAACTTTACGCAAGAACCGAGAATGACTAGCAACATCAGCTCTGTTTAGTTATATGATAATTGAACATAAATTCAGCTAACATGCTCTTATTTACTGTATACTGTATATAGTTAGTAAAAAGCGCCACCACGATATGTGAGTGTTACGACATGTAGCAGGTGGTGTAAATTAGCGATAATGTCACAGACCTAACTTTGTAGCGACAGAAAGCGAAACATTGCAACGTTTAGTTGCACTTTACATCTTCTCGACCATAAATAAAATTGATACCTATATTCGGGACTAATTTCATGACACGCGTTCCTGGAATGAACACGTGTTTTTTTTGGCTCGTAAAGACTGTCTCCTACACTTAGTTTCCTACCAATTACTTGAGTTCTTTATCACTCATCGGTTTTCAAATTTCACATGTTGACTGGTCTTATTGAGTAAATGATCCCTATTGTTTTAGGGTCAAAGGTCACAGTGACTTAAAGAGCAAAAACTGGTTCCTCATTACCAACACAGTCAATCTTTCATTTTTAGATTTCTAGTTTCATAGGGCGATCGGTGCTTGGGGTACAGCGGGAAGCCAGTGTATTTTTCACTTGGCGGGAATGTTACAGAAAACTGTACAGAAAACAAAGGAATGACAGCTATACATTGTCCCGCTTAGCATGCACTATGTGTGTGTCGTGAAGATTGAAATCATAGTAAAATATTTACAGCTTCCTTTCTCCTGGCTTCGTGCAAAAAGTGCTTTCCGCAATACCTATTTGTGACGTCAAAAGTCACGTGGGTTATCCACACTGAAACTATACATATTGGTGCCCTGCTTCAGTTAAATAACAATAGAATGACGGTAAGCTGGTCCCGATGTCTGTGAACTACAACATAAAACGGGAACCACTGTAAGTGTTTTTTTTCATATTCCTACCTCGCGATGATGTTGCAATACTTAAACAATATCCCAGTCAATATCGTGCAACTGTCATTCAGTACTTAGGCATTAAGAAGTTTCGTATGTATCAGTTGATGGATTATATCAGACGATCATGAATAAATGCATAAATCCATGGACTTTTATCGGTAAAGTCATTTATTTTTATTTTCAACATTAATTTTGTACCCAAAAGCCTCAAACATTGCACTGAACTGTTCTGTTATTTCTGACGTCTGTAACTCGATTTTGACGCTTATTTGGTTTGTTGCCATTACTTATTAAAATGACGAGTGATAAATGCACGTTTATCACGCTGATCTCAACTTTTCTTACCCGTTGGAAGCACAGTGCAAAAAATAAGTATATAGTCAAACTGTAGAATTCAGGCCCTGTAATCTCTCACTCATAGAACAATGTGGGCTCTAGCTCAGCTTCCGACCATGCAATGTACTGGTTCTTCCCAGGAACGGTGGTTAGGTGAAATGTCCGCCTCATATGAATCTTGACTGTTTAAAAGAGGCATAAAACCCTAACAAATAAACAAACAATTGAACTCAGGTCACACTTTGGAAAGAAAAAGTGTGGCATTTATGGACATGTGACCTTTATTTGTTGACCATTTTGTTTTGAATAGTAAAAGGTGGCTTTAAAAAGAATGCCTTTTATTCATGTATAGGATGGTCTTTATTCCCTAAACACAGTTTTGTTTACCTGTAGAGTGTACCGTAATTTTACGGTCACATAATTTTTATGGGTAGTTGTCTCTCACGAACAACGGTCAGTCTGTGACAATAATTTATTGATGTGACAAACAAGAAAACCTCTGAATAAAGGTAATCTGTGTATAAAGACCACAGTTGTAAAGGTCAATACAATTATTGTGTTTAAACGCTATCTGTATGAAAACGTAAATTGTGTGTATATAAAAAAAACTCATCAATACTCGCTCAAAGTCGGCCTTCTTTTTCATGTTTGACTGTACATGCACTTTAAAGGTATGAAAACTAACATATTGTATTGATTTAAACATTACAATTGGGCTGTGCTTTCTTGCATCAGTATGTAGGTATCTAGAAAGTGGTTTTGAGGCTTTATGACGGTCTAAAGGACCAGAAACAATTATCATAATAATTATTAGTTAGAGGCTAATAGGGCTCCAATTGTCGGAGCTCATGATCGACGCATGGTCGTGGCCAGTGTTCTTTGTCGGGTGAATTGGTTGAAGACGTTATGTTTTAAGGCCCTTCTTTGATTTAATTGAAAAACCGTTGAAAAGAAAGTAATTTACGAAAACTTTGATTAGATTTTTTTCATTATGTTCCGTATAGCATATTATGCCGAGAAAAAAGGAATCGTATAGACATAGTTGTAAGCTATATTTTTTTATTAAAGCACAATAATAAGTTAACGGTACAATTGTAACAGTATAACATTGAAAAACGCACACTATTAGGTTGGAAGAAAAAATTCTTACATAAATAACAAAAAAATCACGTAGTAATCAAATACAAGGGAACTAACTCTTACATAATGTGTAACATTGTCACCGCTAGAGTAGCCTCCCCTATATGTCCTCGCGACTATTATGAAACATGCTTAAACAGATTGATTACTGATTTGAGATGTGTCTTACGAAGTAGACTTGTTTATATAAAACAAAGCCTTAACATTTGCAATTTTTACTCAGACAAGTGGGCCTGTCATAGCAAAGTAAATGTTTTTTTGCGCTAAATAGACATGATAAAAACTCAGTGTCCGCTTTATTTAAAAAAAACTATATGAAATACATATAATATTTCATGACATGTATACTTGAACAAATGAATTAATGTCGCGGGATCTTTGGCGTATTTCACGGAAAAATTTGCTTTCTTAAGACAGCATGCGTAAGTCTACCTCCACCGTGTAAAGCTGAAATAGTCGGCCTATGACCTGGTCTGTTGGTGCAGCGTAAACCGCAGCAACAGTACCATCAGCACCACCAGTAACAACATCACTACCACCATAATCATCATCGTCAGCAGCAGCAACAACAACAGTGGTAGCAACATCATCATCAACAGCATCATCAGCAGCGGCAGCAACATCATCATCATATTGATAAACAGCAGCTGTAGCAACGGCAACAGCAACGACAAGTGATACCTTGTTTCTTTCCGTAGTGTAGGAGAAATACACATGGAAAAAGTGTCGCATCACATTCATGTTAGGCCTATGTAATTTTACGCTCATTTTACCATTATAGTCTTTCCATCGTTACGATCGATGTCCAAAGCTATTCTGTTGTATGTTTCAAGTGATGTCTACGTAAATGCATTAAAGAATGTGTTATATAGTTTATACATGTATTTATTTCTCGGGACCTCAGCCAGAGAAACAACGAATCTAGTCTGAAACAAATCATATTGACGCGTCGTACAAACGACAATATGTCTTACTTTCTTTCCGGGCCAATATCCTGCTGAAATTCATACCGTATACAAACCATCATTTATTTGTCAAAATCGGAATATAAACCAATTTCAATGTCTAGTGAAATATTGGTGATTCGAGTGAAATACAGAATTAACGTAGAAGACGGTGTTTGGTGTCGTGATTCATGTAATTCTAAAGCACGAAATGAGATTACATTATATTAGTCTATAGTCTCGGATCATTTATATAAACATGATGTTGGTACAGTGAAATTCTATGGACGAATTTTATCGCCATACATAGACAATCGACAGTACCTTATTCTTTATATAAAATTGTCAGTTGGAAGTATCAATGACTTATATGTATGTATATAAGTCCTTGGAAGTATTGAATGACTTTTATGCAATTAGGAAATGGTCGAAAATATATGCTTTGATCAGTGGTGATTTTATTCTCGTATTATTTGATATGGTATCGCCTCGCCTACATTCATGGCCAGGCCTAACCATTCTGTACGTTGGATATGTGCGGTCAACGATCCAGTATTTGTAAATGTTTTGAACGCAAACAATCAAAGTCCAGTGAAATAAAGAAAATAAAAAAGTACACATCTTTTAAGATTAAACATATTTTATTCAAACAATACAACTACCCACAGGTGCTTGGCATGTGGCTATGACCCCCATGGCCCCTCTACAACCCCCCCCCAATTTTTTTTTATCGTACTTCGAAATCCCTTCGGCACACCTCGTTCAAGTCCGTTCGACGTTAATTGGGGGTACGGAATTGTCCGAAGCATGTCGACTTTGTATACAGTAATGTACATGCACTAGGGTATCTACGATACGTTAAAACACGTCTTAGAAATGAATTACGGTCACGACTGAAAGAAAAAGAACTACAATGTAATTAAATAAGCTGTAATCCGGCTTTATTTGAATGTACGCTCTCATACCCAGGTGGATTTTCACTGTTAGTTATAAATGTCTGGTTAAATTAAAAAAAAAACCCGATCCCAAAATACTTTTCCTTCTACATTCTAGGTTTTCGTATTCAGTTAAATTTAAATGTGTTGTCATTGGTGTTTTTGTTGTATAATATTCATTAAAATAAAAAAAACCGTATCATTTTAAACTTATTGAGTTGGAATATAATGACGAAAAAAACTATTTGTTCGTCATATAATACTAGTATAACCGTATGTATTGTCGCATACAAAAAATGAGGGGGCGATAAGAGTGGAGTATATCTTAGGTGTTCCATCCCTCATGTGTATTGTCTGTCTTGAAAAATCATAACGCCATCAAACACGTACGCCTGTAGTATTTCAACTCACACGTGGACTCAAGTCACTTAGGTCGTTTAAAACTTAGGGTCACCTAACACCAAACCATCATTTTTTAAGGATGCCCTTAATTATTTAGTTAACATTGTGTACTGTTCATATTTTGAAACATTTTGATAAAACGGTATAGTGTGATTTTGCAACTGATAGTCTGTTGCTTGTTTCTGTCCTTTCTTCCACGGTAAACACTTGCATTACATATAATTGTAACCGTGGCTGAGTGGTGAGCCGTCAGCTAGTTAATTATAATTGTTACCGTGGGCCCATCTTAGTCAGGTATCCGGCAAAAGGAGAAGGGATTCGGGAGGTACTGTGAGAACATACAATAGATGTCTCATAAGCCAACTTGGCTGGCCCTGTCAATGGAGGTGACATTATAATAAAAAAAACAAAAACTTCACCTTATGTTATGTCATACTCATATAAATAACCGCAATTATATTATTATTATAATTATAAGTTTTTCCTTGTATCAATTAAAAAAATCCTTATAAACACACATGCTTATGTTTACCATTCTAATTAAAATACAAATACATGACATTTTTATAGCGCAAAATTATAATTTTTATAGTATTCTATTGCGCTTTCCAATAATAATAGCAAACAATGAACCTATTTTTATATACATTATATGGAGAAAAATAGGAAATTATCATATTGCACCAAAATATCATTATCGCCTGTATGGTCTAGCTATTCATTATAAAATTCACGAAACAATTCTAGTTACAATAACATTTATTATTTATGTCAAATGGATTAATACGGATTTTTTCTCTTCAGTTTTAATAAGAAGTACTTTAAATTTATATTACCAAAGACCTATACGTTGTAATGTATAGGTATTTGATATTACGATGACCGGTGTTCGGCCAAAATTTCCATGCCGTACATGTATGTTATATTCCGTCCAAACGAGTTTTAACACGAATCTAGAATGTAATATACATGTACAATCAAATATGCAATAAAACGCCAATAAATAATAATAAAACTAATATCAGTTTGAAATCTTTTCATTGTTTGACACAATCAAACGTGTGAAAAATCAAGTAATCTGTAATAACTCCGTTCATCTGGTAGATAGACACTCTCTTTGAAGGCTTAAAAATCCATTGATTACAATAATTGTCACAAACTTACATAGATTTGTTTGTTTTTAGCAACGTTTTAGTGATATTCGTCGCTATGACACAAAATGACGGTATATATACCACTGGAATTATTGTTTATACATTAATGCACTCGAAGTTCTTGGACAGACACAATCTTTCTTCGGACCTTATAGTCACTTCGCTACATCTACAATATGTCTGACTCCGTGGATCTTGTCAACAGAGACCCTAATAATCTCAATGATCACTTAAAGGTTAGTAATTTCATTTCCTTAAAAAATATTTTGAATTTCTAATTTTTTTTTTTATTATTATTTCCATCAAAATTCTCATAACATTTGTACAACGACGGTATAATTGAAACAATTTTTTAGAAAATATTATATACTCTGTTTTACATCTTAATACATTTCTTTTATTGTCTAAAACATATAATGTTGTGTAAAAAGTCAGTTTTGATTTTTTGGTACTTTTTTCGTTAGCATCCAGCGCAATGCAAATTCGCGAAAAAATTGTCGGTACTTTTGTACTTTTTATTGACTATTTTGTCAAAGAAATTAACTTACAAATTTCGATGATTTTATACTTTGTTTATTGTGTTATACGTCTATATTTTAATGCGCTATATGTATTTAACTAATGTGTCGACTTTATTACAATATCAAAACTATTCAGACAATCAATGATTGCTTGTACTGCGCTGCCTTATTCCAAGCCAATCATATACTTTTAAAAAACTTAGTGTGCTAAAATTACTTTTTCTAAGTATTCATGTCGCGTGTTATAATTTTAATGCCATATTCGCGCTGCTCTGTTTATGTGCATGATTATATATGTTACAAAATTATAGTGTAACATAACATAAATACATGAAAGCAAAAAAGCCTTCTTGGTAGACTGCATATTGCTATATTGAATTCATCATCTACATCAGTAAATCATAAAACCTAAAAGGAATGTTACATAAATCAGCTCGAACATTTTAAGAGAACTGGATGTCTTCACAAGTTTTACACATTCTGAACTTTAAACGTTTGAAAATGATATTAAATCTGTTCTATGTTTCTTGCAGGTTCAGTTTGAAGATATTCTTGGAGAGCCCGAAGGAGCCAAAAGTATAGACTGTGTATGGAAATTGTCATATACATGTTTTAACTTGTGGCTGGGTTTATGTTACAAAATCTCTACCCTGTGTTTTGGGATCTGCATAGCTGCCGAGTGGGGATGTGAATTTGCTTATATTGCTTTCTATCACATTTGGTACATCACACCATTATTGAGAGTCTGTGAGATCAACTGCGCTGTATTTAGGAAGATGACAGACACTTGCTTATCGTGTTGTTTGACACCATGCTGCGAAGCTTGTGGTGCACTTTTCATCCACTTCAAGAAATAAACTGAATCGGAAGTGATTTCGACTTACGCATGCGCGGATAGTAAACTAACACTACATCCGGTTTCTGCAACATGTAGGACTTGGTTAATGTGCTGATTCGAATTTCGATATGATTAATTTTATGCATGTTTATCGTATAGCGTATGATTATTGAATGAGTTTGTACATCTAACATATTTGTTTGATAATGTGATTGCTTTATTTATGATCGTCAAACTTTCTGTGATAAAATATTAAATGATATGCATGTTGTATAATTTAAACGTATTGTTCTTAAATATCCGTGCAAAACTATTCTCTTGTAATAAAATATATATATAACATGACATCTGTTATCTGCTGTTTTACATAAGATATTGGGCTTAAATACTTAATGTTTGTTTCTGGTTACATACAAAGGGTACGTGGGTAGGGATCAATTATTGTTCCAGAAAGTGTGTAGAAATGAGAGAAAAAACTTGGGACAGGGTATATATATCGTTTCTCGACTTAATGAGTGAGTGAGTGAGTGAGTGAGAAAGAAAGAAAGACAGTGAGTTTATTTACTTTTACATATATACATGTTTCTCATCAACTAATTTACAAATGCATATAAAAATAACATAACACATGGTATAGTAGTTATGGTATGACAACTTATTCATAGAATGACCGTGTGACATCTGTAATATATTACTATGACACTGAATAATATGAATAAACATCGACAACCATGCAAATATAACTATGGAAACAATGGAGTAGAAATTTTATATTTTTATATCTCACAAGTTGCCTGAAAAATATATCTCCTTAAACATCTTATGATTTTTATAAATATTTTCTGACAGTAACAATTGAATAGATTTCATCATGTTTGGTCTAACATAATAATGGCGGTTAATGGTTTTTGCTTCGCAAATTGGAATCAAATGAAACTCATCTTCAACATCATTTGTATTACAAAACTGGCATAATCTTAAATGTTTATTTTTCTATCATTTATCTTCCATATATTCAAGTCCAATTTTTAGGTTAGCAAACATAATTCTAAATACAGTCAAACCTGTGATCAAAGACCACCCTTAGGAAAGATAAATTTGGCCTTTAATGACATATGACCTTTATTCAGAAGTCATTGTTCTAAATAATCAATGACAGTTTTAAAAAGAATGGCCTGTTTTACAAGATGGCCTTTATTCGGAGGTGGCCGCTAACACTGGATAGACAGCGATTGGCCGTCTGGGAGATCAAATAACCCACCAGGAAGTGGTTGTTGGATACGCTATCCAAACTTTTAACAGTTTAACTAAATTAGGCATTGTTTTATCAGGTTGAATGCTCGTACTGAAATAAAGAATTGAAAGAATGCCAGAAGATTTGAATGAGTCCGTTGCTTAGGATGGGGTTTTAATAGAAAGTTGTTTTATTCGAATTTGCAGTACAATACTGAATATTCATATTGTACAGTTAGTCCTTTTTATATTAAACAATGATAAGATACAGATGTTTCTATTCAAAGCTTCATGAAAATATTTCATTACATAGAGTTGATTCGTAGTTTACAGGTCTATCGCAATTCTACGAGAACACATGTCTTCAATGCGACACATTCCTTGTGATACCATAGCGATGTTTAAAAACATGAACCAGATATGTAACACATTTCTTGTTATATTCCGACTTTGTTGCAGATTATGTCACTGGTTAATGGTTAAAATCGTCTGGCTTTTCCTAACAAACATTAAGAAAATCATTCATTACAAACCAAACTTTCCGAGGAAAAGACATTGAAGGTAACATGATACAAGATAATCACCCAAAAGGCAATTATTTTCGAAGCACATAAGCATTAAATTACAAAAGAGTCTGAATGACATATTGCGCTTTTAAAGTCCAAACTTTAGACGAATCCGTGTTTCTTCAATTGTCAGTTGACCTGTTCAGAAACATACATAATATACATTCAAATTTATTATCAAGCCATGAATCATACATGTCTTATGTACCTTCTGGAATTTACCAGGCTTGATACAGAACACAGCTGCAACAGTTGAACAGACAGCTATTGGGTAGGGAAGATCATTTAGACTGACAAATTGCAAGACTAATGTCTACATAGTCAAATTATTTGACGATGATTCGACACTCTTCCAATTTTTGCAATAATTTCATTACAGTGTCAGACAGTAAGCGATATTTTATTCTATTATCTGCGTTAAAATGTCTGTACGATTCACATCGACGTCTTTTTAACATATAAAAGAACTTGCACTTCACCAACTTATTTTTTGGGGGAATTAAACAATTGACAATGTTCTGCACACAAGTATTGATATTAGAAGCGCTTATCGCATTCTTTGTCAAAATGGAGACAGTTCTAGCACCCCCTTCAATTAAATAAAGGTCGAGTGAGCCTATATGTACATGTATGCAATATTTCCCTAGATGGTCCTGTTCATAGGTTGTTCTATCATATGTACATGCATATAAAATAAACAAATTATCAGGCGAGTGCAAGAAGGTTCTATCTTAATTTCGACGAAAGAAGGAGATGGGTACTTTTGTCAATGAATATTAAAATGTAAGACACACTAGTCTTTAGTTCTGTCTTGCTTAAGCCGTAAGTTGCTGCAATTGTTCCCATTGTACTATCATTGGAAGGATCAATTACTCCAAGTAAGATACCAAGCGTGTATTGCACGCATTCACTTACCAAAGTCTATCTAATCGATTCTATTAAAACAAATTTGTAAGCCTATTCTGACAGTAATTTACTCGGCCTTTGTATTCTTGTGTTACTGGACTCAGTTAACATAAAGATAATGAATGTGTACAAGAGTACATTGTTTGTACAGTGAAATCTGTGTTTACAAGCGGCCACCTCCGAATAAAGGCCGCCCTGTGAATAAAGACAATACTTTTATACTTTGTAATTGGTTACTAATTGACCTCTGATTAAGGGCCACCTATCAATAAAGGTTACACATTGTCTTTTCCAAGGATGACCTTTGTTCGCAGACTTGACTGTAATATCAATAATCATTAATTAAGATATCTTGAAAACCTCACAGCAACCAGTCTGTTTCAATACTAATCACATTCCAAGACACATTTAAAACCTCGTCTCAAGTTGAGGAGCGCTTAATCTTTAAGATCGTATTTACTGTTAGTGTCGTAACTTTAGTTTGTTTGGCATTTGCCGAAGGCTTTCGGTATAAATAATAAATACACGGTGACTTGAAACGTCTAGATAAGATGGCTCTCAATCTTAGCGTACAAGTGACGAGAACTTTGTCGAACAAATATCAAATTTTACTACTAGATCAATCAATGGCTCGCTAGATAAAGAAGAGTATATTTGATAGATTAATACTGTATTCAGAATCTACAATCTCATTCATAAAGACATTTGTTGCAGATATGAAATCACCGTTAGAAGCAAGCAGTGTCTAGGAAATGACTAGATCCAATAATGCAGAAAAAGCCAGACATGTTTACGACGAAGCAACAGACACAAAAGAAATACAATAAAAGTCAGACGTACAAGAGACTGCTGGGTAATTAGATCTTCTAAAAAATAACGTTGATTGTGAAATAAATATTTTTCTATGATATATAAGTCTACTCGTGTTTGTTACATGGCGCTTCTAATGAAGCACCTATGACAAGCAATTGCACTAGAGGCAGCAACTTTTAATAACATAAATGTAATCAAATATTCATTTGGGCTTAATATATTTGCATCACAAAAGACTTGCCAATTTAGACAACAACGTTAGAGGTACTTTTACACGTTATTCATTATCTGTCCCGAATAGCAATACTTGTATTGGCAATTGGGAATGCTTCACCAATGAGGTAGATAATTATGTCGCTTTAAATAAGAATTGTTAATATTTTCGAAACTGCCTACGGGGGGGGGGGCTTCCCTGATCGAATGATTATGGGCTCTGACAGATAATTACTAGTCCCTCGCTGCTGTGAGTTCCAATCTCACCCGGATTACAAACATGGATGTGAGGAAGCTTTCCAGCTAGTGTGCGTACGGAAAGAAGGTGGTTCCACCCAGACGTATGCCTTGGGTTTTCCTCCACTATTAAATCTGGATTTGTCGCATAAATAACATTGGCTGTCGATGCAAAATTAAACCGTACGTAACAAAATAACTGTTTACGTGTCTGTTCAGTTTCGCCTTATGCAAACGCTCATATAGTTGCTTGTTTTTTTATTTCAATCAAATTCCCCCTTACCATATCTTAATGTAAACAAATACTCCGCTGATAGTAAGACATATGAGGCAAATCACATTGAAATTCGGTCCTGTCTGTAATGCATACTAGTATTTACATTAATTTACCTTGTGATCGAGTTCGATAGATGTCGCTTTCCACAAGACTCTTGCAGCGCAATTTTAATTTTTAATGTGTTGTCTCCCTTTTACTATGAGCTATGAAATTACTTGTTGGATAGAGTCAATTTGCAGCATAGTCTGGAGCAGCGTTTTCCAGAAAATAATTATTCTAAGATTTTTATGATATATGACAACGATGTGGCAGAGTTACATGTTATCGTATTTGACAGACCTTTTTGATACGGTTCAATCGTGCATCGTTCAACACAAGACATGGTTAATCTTTGTACATATTTGTATCTAGCGTCTTAAACTTATCTTCATCAATACAGTTCAATCCGGCATAGTATTTTGTGTATGTTTCCATTTTTCATAGTAAGTGAGAGATCAAAGGAAAATACTACTAAAAAATCAAAATCCTTTGACAAACCTTCCGGCCGCAATCGAGGTCCAATGGTTAGTGCTCTGGGCCCGTATTCATTATACATCTTAAGATTTTTTTAAAACTTAAGTTGTATTTTTTACTTAAGTGTATTTTTTTTCATGGTAAAAGTTTGTAAACCAGTCATCAAAAGTGTGAAAATGAATTTCATTTTCATAATTGGCATCTTTAGAACAAAGATAAAATCATATTTTTGTGATTTCCTCCTTTATATTAGTACAAAAGAGTTAAGGAAAAAGTTGAATTTAAGGAAAAATATAACTTAAGTTAAAAAAAATATTTAAGATGTTTATTGAATACCGGCCCTGGACTTGTAACCCGACGATCCGCGTTCGGGTTCCGGTTGCAGCATATCATAGGTAGGTAGGTAGTTTATTTTGGAAAACAACGCATTATGCCTATCATGCCACATGAATATATACAGTGTATATAATCATATATCTATACAATATATTAACATGTACATGTCTACAAACCAATGAAATGTTCAAGCTCAGTGGTGACATGATTAGACGAGGAGAAAAGGTTCTAGTTTATTTCTCTTTTGAAATGCTTAATAAACATACAGGGATAAATTGTAATAATGTTTATATTATCATTCTTCAATAGTTCAATAAACTACATGTAAATCAAATTGAGATTCTAATTTTAGTATACAGAGGACATTCTATATAAAAATGTAATTCATCATCTAGAGTGTCACATAATATACAATAACAAAATAAACTGTACAACTGTAGAAACACACCATTTGTAAATGAAAATAGATATGGAAACACAACTAAATATTTACATACAACTCAATACTAGCATAACTTTAACCTTTCTTTACATCGATATCAAATAAAAGATTCACAGTTTAGGTAATGAATACATTATGTTGTATGATTAATAAATTAACACTTCCAGAAAAAAAACAATATTGCACAACGAAACACCGGATAGTATAAATGGTTATGTGCCTTCTGTTACAGAATAAACATGTCTGAGGTTAAAACTGGTGTTATGCTGTAGTACAAAGTCTAAATCTATAATGCATCAATTAGTTTCAAGCACACATAAATAAAATGGAAGCTATTAGTTTACATGACATTTACATGCTTATGTGTAAGGATACAAATACAAGTACATAAAATGCCATTCTAAAATGAACACATATTGTAATTACATATCGATTAAACTTTTTCATCCATAATCATCCTTGATCAGCTGAGGCAGTTCAAGAGATTCACACCTAGTCTTATCAGAGATGCATTAGTGTTTTCCAATAGTCAGCTTCCTCGGCACTGTGGTTCCAGAATATTTTGTATAATATTATGTACAATCTTCATTTCAATAGTGACAGTGAAACTAAAATTTACCATGAACAAATACACCAATTTGATTGGTCAGATGCTTCTTAAGAAATATGTAGATTCAATAATCATTGTATATATATCATGATTATAAAGTAATGAACAATCCAACAACAGTAGTTTTGTATAAAACAAAAGCTTTGGTTCTTTGTTAATGATAATGGCGAAAAATAAATGATTGTTTTACCGATCAACTGCGTCAGTTTTCGAGTGAAAATCAATTTTGAGTTAATTCTCCATTTTCGTCAAAACAAGCAATCTGCTTGTCGGGTCATTCCTGTAATATATTAAAGGAACATGTGCAGAGGAATGACACATTGAACAAAATGACAGTAGACAATGACTCTCGGAAGACATGTTTCTTTTGTAATAACGTGAGTATAAATAAGCCGAACAAACATTCGACAGACAGTCAGCGACTTACTATAGCAACATAAAATTCCAATTAGCAGAGTACCAGCGTACAGAGCTATTTAACATTTGTTTTATTGTCAAATCAAAAACAACTAACATAAGGTAATGCCCGACCACTGTCTAACAGAATCAGTCAACTCTATTTTGCGACAACACTAATCGAATTCCATACAATTGCCTTCCTACGTCGTTCATTACTTGATTCTACAATTATTGGCTCTCTTATTGGTTATGGACAAGCCCAGGACATTAAATAAATGCTATAGCACCGTTATCATTAAACATTGTTTCCGCCTAGTGTTTTTGTTCTCAGACATTTCCCTCCAATTCATATGGGGATATCACAATATGTTTGTTTTCTTAAAATGTATATGTTTCAAAATTAGCATATCAATATATACTAGAAAATAACAATCGTTTATTTTATAAGAAAATGTCACGAAATAAAATTGATCTACCTTTTAGATGGAGAGGTGTATCATTGTTTTAAGTAGGTCTTTGCCATTGGGTAAATGCCAGAAAAATTAATCTTTGATGTATACACTACGAATGTATGCTTATATGATACCGAAAGGTGTAATTTAAACCATAAAGCGATATTTTCAGAATTCATATGTCAAATTCAATATATATAAATGTCAGATAGTCCATTTTAAAATAACTTAATGATACTTTGGGGGTAAATATACTGAAATATGTTATGCATTGTAGGGTTGGAGCATACTTATTTGGTTATATAGATATTTAAATGTCATCTGGCAATATCGAGTATATCAGAATTTTATACTGCGTTAAGTTTGTGTGTTTTGTGGTGCCATGATATACAACCAACGCCTTAGTCTGGACTAACTAGCCACTAACTGCTACAATCAGTAAGTTAACGCCGGGAACCAGGCTAACTAGCACCATTACACTTAACCCTGTATAAATGTATGGCTTTATAGACCGTGATTATGGCATCTAACACACTGTCGACATTAGATTGACCGATTGATCTGGACAAAGCTTTAAACCCTTTCGCGGTTGCATGAGGGAAATACAAACCTTTTATTGGCGAGAGGTCACTCTTTGACGTACTTGGCGTGCCAGCACGGAACCGATTTCTTGGTGTCTTCTTATAAAAAAACCTGCCACGGAGCTGAATTAACTGATATCTTTTCGAAACAATCACTACAGAGAATGAAACTGTTGCCGGCGTCTTGTGGAAGGGCAAGTTAGTACTGGTTAACATACAATCCTGGAAAACGGCTTTGGTGAAACGGCCGCGGTATGTAACTGAAATGTCGTTAAGAAAAACGACTTTAAACCCAGTAAAACTGAAACTGTAAACACTTTGTGTCTGTTCAGGAGGAGTAAATTGTTTTTAATGCGCCATTTGTCTTGATTTGATTGTTGTAGTTGATTAAACAATAGCCACGTGTCACCAATTGTCAAAAGATACACAGCCATATCTAAATATATGACAATGGTATGGTTAGTATATCCGACTCAGTGGTCGAGTGGTTCAGATAGACTTCAAATCACTTTAACCTCTCCCTGGGCTCGAGCCCCGCTAACGACCATGTGTCTTTATGTGAGAAAGTAGACAGTTTTTATTTTACTGAGGATGGGAGTCACGGACTGGTTCTTCTCAGGAACGATGGTTAGGTGAACTGCATGTCCACATATGACTGTTGAAAAGAGGCGTAAAACTCAAATAGACAAACAAACATATGCTTGATATATTTGTGCTATATATCTTTACCGATTTCATACAAAAGCAGTCAAAACATACGCCATAATTATAACAATCGGGTTCCATTATGTTCCTAACTACACCAGCTAGAAACTTTTTATTTGATATTTCGTTCAGTGATTTACGCTAATGCTGATAGTAACTTCTAGTTTTATGAAGATTAGACATCCATAAGATAAGTAAGACATATAGAAATGAGATAACGTTAAATAAATGTGTCTGCAAGATCACTACGATCTCTTTGGAAACACGAAATGTGTTTTACCAAGCCTTATGAGGCCTGTTCTAAACGAAGTTCAGACAAAATACACGGACAAAAACTTTCATTGGTTCAGTGGGTTTAACTTAGTCTTTCAACACATTTTCTGCTATGTTGGGCGGCCGGTTCACCTTACACGTCTTCCTGGACAGTGTTCTCACCAGTATTTACTTACCTTTCCAGAAGGAGCCGGCAACCATGCGTGAGGAGTAGAGCCGACATTTTCTTCTTATTTCCATAGCAGGGTATGAACTGCCGTGACTGGGGTTTAAACTCGGATCACCTGGTCACAAATCCAACGGTCTAGCACTGGACCACGACCCAGTTCTTGCCAAACTTAATATATGTAGGATACTACATTTAGTATAAACAACAAGTGAATGTATATAGAGTTTAGTCTCGGTCAATGCACAACAATTCATCTTGTTTTTATTCAATGACTTGGATACAATTTGTATGATTCAAGCTTGAAATGTATACTTGTATAACTACATGTAGATAATACTGACGGCATACAATATTATGTGAATATTATTGACAACAAAAATGCAAAATTTCGAGGGTCAAACAGTTCTGCCATTACTGTTTTTCTTTCAATGACGTATTATTTTTTTGCATCTGCTAAAAATGACCACTTGACTATATAACTAAAACATAAAGAAGTAGCCTATGTTCGGGAATCGTAATTGATAAGCTTCCTTTATAATCTATTACATTATGTATCACATTTTAAATTAATTTCTAACCCCAACTACGTAGGAACTATCAACACAATATTGAATCTCACGCAATAGGTGTACACACTAGATATAGATCTTCTAGATTTTGTTCAAGATACAATAAAAGCTCATCTATCAAGTATTGACACTTCCCAACATTCACATTAACGAACAGACGTGTTGAGAAGTCTTACATTACCGAGACTGGAGAAGATATATTAGTTATTAAATCAGGAAGATAAAACTTGATTTGATTCAAATTTTCGTGATAAGTTGTAAGAAAGACTATGTCGCAATTTACTCCCAGTGTAACACCCATTGTAACTCGTATATCTCCAGTCTCCATAGTGACACTTTATCAGTGAATGTAACCAGTCCATGAAAGCAAAAGCAAGCGACTAATCGATTAAAACGGATTAAAAAAGATTTGACCATACATGTTAGTACTGCATAAACTGAACATTTCTTAAGGTGCTGTCACACTATGTAAAACGCATTGGCCCAACGTATGCCGACATGTTAGAATACGCTGATGGTCGTCGTACTCGCTAGAAATTCGTCTTATGTAAGTTAAAAGCACGCTTACACACGTTGGTATACGTTTGACGAGCGTCGAGGGCCTAAAATTTCTTTTGCATGCACACATTTTTCAACGAGTGCCGAACGTATATTTATCACATACCCGTGCCGTTCTAGCCGTACACCTTTCTCAAATATGATTTATTGATGTCCAGGATGGGGTAAGAACTCACAACGGTGATATCGATGGTGATGGCTTGTTAGAGGCTTCATTATATATGCATTACTTGTTGTACTTTGTTTGACCAAAAACGTAGCGAAATTATCAGAACTCTCCACAACAGATATGGTTTTGTCTTACGTACATAATTGAGCACAAAACTTGAACAGAACATATGATTATAAATTCATATCTTGATATTATCCGCAGAAGAGATTGGATATAATGATAGTAATTACAAGCGAAGTGTAGTCACTTAATAGGTTAGACGACATTCTCCAGTGGGAACATCAGATGTAACCAATTAGACAATTATCTGAGTAAAAGGTTTACACGACACATTGTTGTTCGTTATAAGGCATTTTATTATTTAGATGCAGGTGCGCTCCGTAATTACTCAATACTTAATAAAATAAAAACAAACTTATTTTGCGATGAAGACAAGATTAGAAGTAAGATTTAATAATTGGCACTTGGTTGAAGTACTAAGTGGTCGTTTTGGTGCGCCATTTTCCATATTTGAATCGTTAAGTACTCATTCCTCATATTCTCTAAGATGCTTTCCTTTTGTTTTATTGGTGGTAAATGTGTATAAATTTATACTGTTTTAAACTGTTCAGGGTTGGATGTGTAGATATTGTACATAACTGCCCTCACAGAATGTAAACGTCCCTCGTTTGACAGTCCGCCGTATTTTATATCGCTGTTTTACGACATTGATATCGTTAACTACGTAACTGAATTGAAAACAGCGGTAGTAATCTATTTCAAGAATGGAATAAAGCTATTACAAATAACTATTTATGGACATATTTTCAATTGATATACATAAAACTCGAATATGTCGCCTTTCAGGCTCAATGATGGTAGGAAGTTTCTATCAGTAAGTTAATCGGTTGGAACATTGCATGTTCCTTTTAAGGAACATTTTGGTTGTGCATAAAGAATGTATTTGATGCAAAATTACCTGGGAATGTCTCACTCTTTTAAGATGTATACACTGTGATGAAATAAGGTACTACTACTGGGCTCATGGAATCCTTGATTTGGCTCAGTGCAATTCATTGCGAGTTTTTTTTTGGTTAAAATAAGGTACTACTAAATCAATATATTGTGTTTTTATGTTTTAGTAAAACTTTTTAACACTGCTTTATCTCACATGATTGAGAACCAGCCCTCTCTCTTGGCTCAATGAGTAGCGCTTAAGATCTGTGCGACTCGGATTTAAGAGTTGGCACCCAGGACACGACACTTGCTCTCTGAGATGATTTGTTTGATGGTATATTTGTAAACATTTATGTATACAGTGCAACCTTCCTACAACAGCCATTAATGGGAAGGATGAAGGATAAAAACGACTGTTGTAAGGAGATGGTTGTTGTTTACCGTGAAAATAGAGTAAAACATAAATTTTGATTAACACATGTATTAATCATTATACTTGAGTTTTTAACTTCCTTACTGTGATTTTTATGATGTACTTGTTATGTGTTTTATTAGTAAAACTATTAAGTTCCTAAGTCGGTCAATAGCTGTACATGTTATTATACTGCTAGTCAGTATACATGTACACTTGAAACATTGTTGAGAACCCAAAGTATTAGTATTGATCATGATTGGGAAACTAGTAGCCATAGTATGTCCCTGAAGAATGTTCACAAAACTATGGCTCGGAAAAATATGATGGAGCGTTTCTGTAACCCTGGTTCTGAAAGGTGTTTGTGTTTACAAAGACCATTTATTAATACTAGTAGTATTCTTTATTTTACCAAGGTAACATGTATAGACAAATTATACATAAAAACATATATTCTGTCATAAATTACAACATGGCCTTCAGCCAACACATGCAAAAACTGAAAAGAAAACATGATAACAATAGTGACATATATCAAAATATTGACAAACACTTAAAACAATCACACATTAGAGTACTTTCAGAATTTTGATTTTATTTTATGCGGTGTGTCCTGCTAGTTATGTTAAGCCGACGTACTGTACTGTGTTGCAGTAATGGTGTGAGTGACTGTTTGTTCTTTATTGGTTTCTGTAACAACAAAATCCAGATACTTGTTTATATAATTTCATTAGTGTTCTTACTTTAGCAGTCAAATTGATTGTGTTTGCTAAATCAGCAATCAAATATTGTAAATTGAAAAATATAAAAGTTAAGCAATTTTGAGGAGAACTGTAAAATCACTAAATCACAAACATCTAATGAAGTTTGGGGAAAATTAAATTGTTATCAAAATTTTGTTAGTTTTGGGGAGACACCCGCTTAATGCAGTGAGAGGATGTCTACACTGAAAGTTCGTTTTGATTAAGTAAGATATTATAATAAACACGAATAACCTAAAATATTGTACAATTCACACCTTGCTGTTCAAATAGCATGGAAACCATTTAAAAATATTACATTGGTAGACTGATGCTTACAATTAATGAATAATTTATTTACATATTTTACTTATTATGACAAATTTGCATTTACATCAAATACATAAGTCATCTACTTAGAAAATTGCAAAACATGTACTTTCAACAAAAAACTTAATATTACACGATTTTAATAGCACAAACTAACCATTTAACATGATTACTACAATTGAAAATAAATTAATTTGCACATACCTGTAACAGCAAAATCCAGATACTTGTTAATATAATTTTATTCGTGTTCTTACTTTAGCAGTTCAATTGATTGTGACTGCCAAGTATCAGTTGATTTTTTAGTTAAAACCAGGGTGCCGAAGACAAAAGAAGTTTCATGTTTTCCTTACTGTGCACGGGCTGTACATATTCGCTCTTGAACATCTATTGTACAGAGGAAAAGAGCGCTATATAAACATGGTATATATATTTCTAAAAATAGACCGAGGATACCTTTTCGGTTTCAGTACCACAACGAGAAATAAGGGTTTTCTGCCATAATTAATAGCAATCTGTCGAAATACTTCAGCATCTGCTAGATATTGTCCAAAACAACTGTTCTGTCAGTTCATTTCTTCACATGCGTAATTTGAGAAAGGAAAGTAAGAGGTACTGATCCCCTTTAAGAAACTATGTTAAAACATATTTACTACATCATTTACAACAATTTGTTGGTCATTACAATATGTCAAGCAAGCAGTAAACTAAAGTTTACAATACTGAGATCTGATGTTACGATTTAGACGAACGTCTGATAGCTTCAAATATTGAGAAGTATGAATTGTCAATGTGTATACCTTGTTGGCAACGTTTGACTGAGTGAAGGCTGCATCTGGTTCATGTGTAATTTATACAAATTACTTAAATCAGATCTGGTTCCTAAGATAATGATGCAAAAATGAGCAACAAATTTAAGTCATTTCACCTGAAAATACGCCCAAATCTTAAAAGATGTATAATGTATTTTCTATAAGCTTTTATATCAATTTATCACTGAATCAGTTCTTACGCTGACAGTTCGTATCGCATCAATTTTATCCGAATAATTGATTCAAAGATGCATATCAAAAGATGTACATAAGAATAGCGAATAAACGATTTGATCATAGATAAAGCAGATCTTAAAGGATAACATGAAGTAATTGTGTCTGCATTACAAATTTGATAAATCTCCAATCTTTTAACCGTCATTATTGTAACTATAATCAAATAACACATTCAATAGAAATGACATTTCCTATCTTAACAAAATATTGAATAGCTTTGTGTTTTGCAAGGAAGACCATATGGTGTGCATATTTTGAAGATTCTATCTAATTGTATGTGTATAACCATTATTTAGGAGTTAGATATTCATGTTGCACTGATAATTGTAGCTACACACTCTACCAATCTATATTCAGGGAGTTTGAAATCTGGATGAAACATAGAGACGCATTAAATACATTAACCCAAGAGGTAGAAGCGGACATGTGATGGTAAAATCGTAATACATTTTATTTGAAACACCAAATTTAACCCAAAATATCTTAACTGAAAAAATGAATAACATAAAATACGAAAGAACACCTTTTACATTTTTTTCTATCTTGTTGTTAAAATTTGGCTTCCGTCAGCAGTAGAACATGTTTACACAGGCAGGGTACATGTTCAAGTATAATCAGAATATCATTAATTATTGACAAGACGACAGATTACCGAGCTGTTTTATCAATTAAATACAAACGTTTGGTTTAGCCGGCCAGACTTCACTAATATTCTCTGATCGATACAAACTTTACACAAAATTCATAGAACGTGTGTACGCTGAGATGAGATAAATTGACGTCCATCAAAATGATTAAATGTATTTCATTTCATGGAGGGTTCCTTAACTAGTTGAGATGGTTAGGATTGAATATTTTTTCATCTAATCATTCCCCACTTTCTCTTCAATTGCGCTGAATATTTTCGATTAGATTCTGCGAGATTATTCCGTTAAATAGACCATTACGTTTCATAAATCATTCAATGTACCAGTATATCTCTGATTGTATTACATTTAGTATACTACATTTAGTGAAATGTTTTATCAGCATAGTGTTTTTGTCTTAATATGTGACCTAATATTGTATACCGAACGTTAAATTGTCCCCGATTTCTGAATTATGTGAGGTAGCTTGACTGAAGCTTAAAGAAGTTCCGGGCAGCTTGTAAGAATAACTGCATGCCACGATATGAGTGAAATTATGTAGAACAACTGCGTTAAATCTGAAGAAATAATAAATAATTTGTCGTGTGAAATTGCGTATCTCGGGCCATGCCCCTGCATAGGACTTCCCAAAAGCCGATTCGAAAGAACCGGCCAGTAATAATAGGATTTGTATTGAGGTCGTCACTATAGGTGATGTGTTACAATAATTCCTTATTTTGTCAATCATATACCTTAACCTATTGTAAAATCATTGCCATAACTTGCTCTGAACAATTACAGTATGATAAGTAATAGATAATGTCTGGAAGAAGTATTTATTTTGGATGGTGAAATATTGGTGTTTAATGTTACTTTGTATACATAGTATCATCATGTCTGATACATGTAAACGGTGTTATCTTTCACAGAAATCATACCCAATTGATTGAAACCCCGAACACGAGTAAAACATGGCTTTTGGAGATGGCAAATCATGCTTGTTTACATACACCACGGTTGCTTCTTTGAGACTAAACATAAAAGTTGTAAAGATGTGTAGAAATATATAAACGAAGGAAATTGTTATTTGGTTAATTATTTTTAAGCATAATTACGATATAATTGAATAAGAACAACGCACACGATTGTTTGTTTTGTTTCATCCATGAATGGTTCTCCGAGGATTTGTTGGATTTGCTGTCTAATTTGACATATTGAGTATGAACAAAATGCACGATTGTCTGTTTTAATCCATCCATGGTTTATTCTCCGGTAAGATTGGGGTTTCGCTCTCTGATTCTGAAACACTACTACTACTACCACTACCACTACTATTACTACTACTACTACAACTACTACTACTGCTACTCGTACCACTTTTACCACCGCTACCACTACTATTACTACTACTACCACCACTACTACTACTGCTACTCGTACCACTTTTACCACTTTTACCACCGCTACCACTACTATTACTACTACTACCACCACTACTACTACTGCTACTCGTACCACTTTTACCACCGCTACCACTACTATTACTACTACTTCCACCACTACTACTACTGCTATTCGTACCACTTTTACCACTTCTACTACCACTACTGTCGTTAGAGTCTTCTTCATGTGATTCTGTAAAAGAATGAACACAATGCCAAAATAAAAATGTTTTAATTCATCCCCCTGCCGGATAAGCTCAGTGCGTCACGTGATTTAAAACATCCGCAATAATACAGATCATTTTAAGAATGACATTTATTCCCATGCACGCTCAGTTAAAGCCAAAAAAGAGATTTTTATAATTGTTAACATGATGTAAAATGCATTAATGCTATTTTTATTATTAAATGTTAAACCTTTAATTGTGTTGTTTTCATTATAGGCTGTAAAGCTCCGTGTGACGTTACAATTGACGCCATAAACGAAAAGACGTTAGTTCACGTTACGTCACATATAATTTGGCGTAAAAATACGGAGTTTAGTAAAAAATGTCGTCGTATTTAAATGAATGTGAATAGCAGGTTAAATCAAATACATGGTTGGTGTCGGAGATGGAGAAGGTTTATCCGGTTCGCTGCGAAAGCGAATCATGACTCACTAAAGCTCGCCGTATAAACCTTCTCCGTCTCTGGCACCAAACATGTATTCTCTATCTATATTCACAATCGTAATCCAGACGATGACGTATATCAGTTTAAAAGATGAGAACACAAATATATCAGCAATAAAACTCACAGTAACAAGATCTGTCACATGATGTGACGTATAGGCATAAACTGGCCAGGGATGAGGATTTCAGAAGAAACTGGAAATGAACGGAGGCTGGAGGTAAATGTAGTTGTTCAATGTAATATTTTCGGCGAGAAGAGATCTAAAGAATGGGGAGTGAAGTGCTTAACTGGTTTTGTAAATATAATTTCATCCTATAAGGTATGCATAAAGGACGCTAGTCAACAGTGGTTACAGAATGTAGTACTTAGCCTATGCAGTTAAAAGATACTTAAGAACTGCGTTATAAATTTAAAACTAGAAAAGTAATATCTAAAGGCCCTGGACTACATATCGGATTTGTATCTGTTTGGTGATACTTCGTTATTTGAACCTGACAGTTCATATTCTATTTCCCTGGCTTTACATAATTAAATTTGAATAATAACTTTCCAAATATTTATATATAGACTATAAACCGTTGAAAAAAGAAGAAATGATTTTGATACTTTGGAATAGCATTAGTTTACTTCGTTGTATAATTTATCTACAATCTGACACTATTTCGATTGCTTTATCAGTGGATCTAAAAAAGTACTTCATGATACTTCGTTATGTGAACCTGACCGTTCGTATTCTATTTCCTTGGCTTTACATAAATTATAATTAAATTTGAATATATTAACATAGAGTTGTTGCCATAGAAACGACTTGTACGTATTTCAAAATGTAAAGTACAACCTTTTAAGCAACAGCCTCTAATCAACACCAAAGAATGCGCAATTTAACTCTCAACAACATGTATGTGCTACTCCGAAAAGGTGCTGTTGCACTGCACAAGAAGAATTAATTAGCTCAGTGATTAGAAAACATTACAATATAAATTATGTTAATTCGTACCTGTAGACTCTTCATAATAATGTCCATTGTTAACCACTGATGGTGTTTTAAACCTTTAATATAAACATAAATTGTGAAACGACAAAAGTTAACTATAAACATGTTTGTATACATATAATTATTAGTAAATGTTGTAAGAGTCTTTAAATAGCTGATCAAATTTGTTTGGAAACAGCAAACTGTACACATATGTTAAAACACCAAGGATTGGCGCTCGGAGGTTTCACATATTAATCAAATATGAATAACTCCTTATCAAATGAAGACAACGACATACACACCATTTCATATTATTATACCTCACGTGATTTACTTACTCTATAGTTTTATGTGACGTCAGAGGGTGACAATCCGTAATGTTACCCTCTGACATTACATTTCGGCCCGCTTGCCACAACAAAACTGCCCTCGCGCGCTCAAGCGATATTACCGGGTGTCGGGTTTTATTCAATCTCTGTCGTATCGAATTATATCCTTGTCTAGACACTTTAGGCACTTAGTAGAATATAATTGTAGTTTGACATCCGGTTTTGCAGTTGACAATTTGACAGCAAAAGTAACTATGGTGTCAGAAAGAAGCTTCGTTTCAATTTCTATGATAGTTTTCGTTATATTTGTTAACATGTTTGTTGCATTTAGTGTCTTTCTTAATTATTGTTTTGTTCGGTATAATAAAATAAATATCACATCCCACATAGGGTGATAGAACGTAATGCTCACCCTTGACAAAGTAATGTCAACCTCGGCTAACGCCTCGGTCGACATTACTTGTCTCGGGTGAACATTACGTTCTATCACCCTATGTGGGATGTGATATTTATATAATGTTTATAGTTTTATATATTCGTGATTATAATCGCTTTGACTTTAGTTGGCACTTGTAGTCGAAGACAAGAAGAATCTAATATATCGCCTGGGTGATTAGAAAACAAGATAAGTTGATACGTACCTGAAGGCTCTTCATCCTCGTTATTGCCATCGTTAGCCACATATACAATGTTGTGAAATAAAAACAGTTTACTGTAAACATGTTTGTATACATTAATGTGTGCAGTGCAACCTCCCTATAACAGCCACTAATGGGAAGGATAAAGGATAAAAACGACTATTGTAAGGAGATGGTTGTTGTTTACAGTGAAAATGGAGTAAAACATAAATTTTGGTTAACACAATGTATTAATAATTATACTTGAGTTTTTAACTTCCTTACGGTGATTTTTATGATGTTCTTAGTATATGTTTTATTAGTAAAACTATTAAGTTCTTGAGTCGGTCAATAGACGGTACATAGCTAATGCTCACTTGTTATTTGTGTACCGACTATAAATAAATTTTGTATTTACATTTGTTGACACTCGTAGTGGAATTTGAGTGGAATTTATGTTTCTCTATATGACAATAATCAATGTTTAGGGCTTGGGACTCGGTTCACGAGTTTGATCCGATCTGTCTCGACGCCATGTTTACAATATTGAATGACCGATCTGATCAAACGAACTCGTGAATTCGAGCGCTTGTATACTTGTTTTCCAAAAAGTAGGAAATATCATATGTAAATTTTGATTTTTTCGTCAAAATATTGTTTAAGTTCAAAACACGGCATGAATTAAGCAATTTTTATTGCCACTTTAGGTACGAAAAGAAAAATCTTACTTGACAGTACCATTCCAATGATACAGAAAGCAAAGGCCAAACGGAGCAATATTCGGGTCTGCATTGTTCCAATTATGTCTGGTAACTAACGTGTCTCAGATTTAAATACTAAGAAAGACGAAAATAGTAACTTGAACGAGTTAAACGAGTTTGTCGACTTTTTGCAGTCTAAATATATCCAAATTTTCATTGGTGAATATGCTAGCGGGAATATTACGCGTGAACGACTTTTATCAAATAGTTTGTTTACGTTAAATTCAGCTTTTGTAAATGTCATTTGCTTCGTCTAAACTTATGAATGAAGTGAAAAATAGTAAATTAGTGTACGGGAACAATGTCAGCAATGCAATCTGAAAACAAGTGCTGTATATCTGTATTAATAAAACAAACGTATTTGTATTGTTTATTTCAATCCAACTTGATAAAATCGTCCTACGTCTAAGTGATTTATATTTAATGAGTAACTCATAATTTTATCATGATTACTATTAAGTTGGACGATTTTCAAGTCCAATTGTTTGGAATACATTGTATATCATTTTAAATGCCCGGGTCTTCTGTATCTCCCCTCAATCTCTCGTGGGTGGCCCTGAAATGATCATAGCTAGTGAATAGGCACTTGAAAAACATATGAATAAAATTAGTGTGTCAATTAAATAGGGACGGTTTCAAAGATATTTGAAATTTCTCACATATGTTTTTGAGGTCCCGGCTGGGATTGGAACTTACAAGTTGGATAGTCATTGTTAGTCAGAGACTTCAGTATGCGTATATTACAGGTTTGGAAAAAACTTATATATTGTTTGCACAGCAACACACATGAACCATTCCATCCGAAATCTCTACACCAGACATATATATACTTTTATTATACGTACACATTACAACAACTGAGAACAAAATGGCCATTTGTATTTTAATTTTTTTGGATGATTTAGCAAGGCCTGATAATGACAATTGTGCAAACTATTTAATTGGTGCTGTGTTAAACAAATGTTTCATATTTGTAGAAGAAAAAAAGAGCTGCCCACCTTCATATAGCATGTCATTTTAGGAGTATCCTTTAATTCTATTGACATGACCATGACAATCACTGATAAAAGATTATTTAAAATCAAGTCAATATTGCATGTCTGGGTTAATAAAAAAGTGCAACACTTAAAGTGAAGTCATTACTTGGTAAGCTAAATTTCTTTGGCGAGATGGGTAATCCGGAAAAACGTCCAGAATTAGAAGTAGGGATATAATTACCCTGTTCTCCTGTATCTTCTTTGCACACCCTCTTGGGTGGCCATAAATGACCATAGCTGGAGAATGTACAGTTACAATTAATGAAATTAATATAACTAACAACTGGGAACATTTCAAAGATATACCTTAAATAATATTTTCAACTTAAAAATCAAGACACGTGATGTTAATAAAGAAAAATATGTAATTAAATTAAGTTTCTTTTGAATTTTGTTTTGCAAAAATAGTCATTTGGCAACTAACGCAGCTTTCAAAGATCCCAGGCATATATTTAGATAAAGATAGGGGATGCGATCAATTTCCATCAATGATGAACCATCATTGCAATATAGAGAAATATGAATTGAAATGTGTATACATAGTTGGCAACGTATGATATTGTCCGTCCAATGTTTGACTCAGCGAATATTACGTAAATCAGATATGGCTGCTTAGATGGTGCTGCAAAAAAGCTGCAAGTTTAAGACTTTCTTAAAATTTCATTTGGATATGCGTATAAATCTTGAATGATGTATAATGTATTTATTATAAGCATTATATCCATTTATCACTGAATCAGTTCTTACGATGACGTTTTGTATCGCATCGATTTTATCGAAAGATACACATCAAAAGATGAACATAAGAATAGCGCATAAACGATTTGATCATTGATAAAGCAGATCTTAAAGGGATAACATGAAACAAATGTGTCTGCAATACTAATTTGATAAACCTCCAATCTTTTAACCGACATTGTTGTAACTATACTCAAATAACACATTCAATGGAAATGACATTTCCTATCACAATAATATATTGAGCTTTGTGTTTTGCAAAGCGGATCGTATGGTTTGCGTATTTTGAAGATTTTATCTAATTGTGTGTATATAACCATTATTTAGGAGTTAGATATTCATGTTGATGTACATTTCGTCTACCAGATGTCAGAGCATATAGTACACTATGTTCCAATCTATATACATATTTTGAAGTCTAGATGAAACTTACAGACACATCTAATACATTAACCCAAGAGGTTGAAGCGAACCTGTGATGGTAAAATTGAAATGAATTTTATTAAAAACACCAAAATTTCACCCAAAATATCTTAACAGAAAAAATAAATATCGTATTTTACGAAAGAATACCTAATCAGAATCATGTTCACTAATAACCAATTATTGAGGATACAACGGATCACACAGTAAAAAAACCCGTTAAGTTGAGCAATTCTGGGATTTTTTTGTCCCATTATATTTGCGAACAAAAATGTTATTTTGTCAATAAATTGTATTTTGGTATCTTTTTCATGCCGTATTATCAAACAATAATGATGTACGAGTATAGGTATATATTATGCATGTAAGCTAATTATATGACGATTGATTGACAGATTAAGAAGTTTTAGGTAACCTAATTCACATTCACTAATAATTTATTAAATATGAAGATTCAATTATCGTAAACTATGATAATAGTTGATAATTTATTTAACCTTACGCAAGGGAGGTTTGAACAGAGTTCAGAGTTACATGGTTTGACTCGTTTTGCTGTTGTGTAATGCTTAGTAGTTTTATTCACAGAAGAAGATTGTTAGTGCGAAAATCTGTTAAATAGCAAGAGTTTGGTACATACTACTAACGTTGTAATTTAAATACTTCTTGATTTCGTGATCTACATATGTCAGTGATGTATGAACAACTCTTTTACTGGTTTTCTGTTTATTTGATAGTGTGAAGTATAGTAAACGGTAACGTAATTCCCATATACAAGTATTTATGGAACAACCGTATTATATCTCCAAATATTGTATAATTATGTATTTTGATATACAGGATATCACAATATGCCTTCTTTCACTATACATGGGTAATAGTTGTATGAATTTAGCATATATATGTGTCGTCGACGTAATACAATATCCACACTAATTATATAACCCAAGTTGTGGGACAGGACTTTTTCGTTCTAATTTTGTGTTTGACATGCAAAAAATCACTACAATGTATACCAACAAGAAAGTTAAAAGTGTATGAGCATATTTTGATCGTAGTTAGGACCGTTCATAAAATACAACAAACGATTTGGAAATAAATGGATATTCCATGGCTACAGATCGATGTGACACTAAATATCCTTAATTGTTCAACTTAATGCGATCTGATTGTACAGAGCTTTTTTGTAAATTAAATACAAACGTTTGGTTTAGCTGGACAACCTTCACTAATATTCTCTGATTGATACAAACTTCCCACAAAGATGAGATGAGATAAATTGACGCCCTTCAAAGTGATTAAATGTATTTTATTTCATGAAGGTTTCCTTAAATATATAAATGACTAGTTGAGATGGTTAGGACTGAATATTTTTTCATCTAATCATTCCCACTTTCCCTTCTATTGCGCTGAATATTTTCGATTAGATTCTGCGAGATTATTCTATTAAATAGACCATTACGTTTCATAAATCAGTCAATGTACCAGTATTATTCTGATTGTATTACATTTTTAAACATTCAGAGATATGAAATGTGTTAATATCATAATGTATGTGTCTTGTGTGTGACTGAATATTTTACGTCCTATGTTAGATTGTTCCCTATCTCTGAAGTATGTGAGGTAGCTTAACTGGTGCTTGCGAAATTACAGCGATTATACTCGTTAAGAACTTATTGAAGTACATGGTAGCTGCTTATGATAGCTGCCCGCCACGATATAACTGAAAGGTCGAATGTTGAAATGGCGTTAAATCTGAAGAAATAACATATTTTTTGTCTTGTGAATGTGCGTTTCGCTGGCCATGTTCTAGTAAATGACTTCCCAAAAAACCGATCCGAAAAATGTTGGCCAGTTATAATGGGATTTATATTAAGGTCGTCACTATAGGTGATGTGTTACAGTAATTTCTTATTTTATCAATCATATACGTTAACCTATTCTAGAATCATTGTGATAACTTGCTCTGAACAATTCTAGTATGATGGGTAATATATAATGTCTGGAAGAAGTATTTATTTTGGATGGTGAGATATTTGTATTCAATAAATACTTTGTATACATAGTATCATCATGTCTTTTATATATGTCGTTATCTTTAATAGAATTCATAATATCATGTATCATGAAAACACGAGTGAAACTAGACCGGAGTTTCTCTGTTAATCGTTCTATCCTGGCAAGTAGTAATATAAAAAACTTGACTTGATAAGAACAACATGGACATATTTCACAAATTAGTTTTATGGATACATGATAATTCAAAATGACTTTAATTGGTTCTTCATGTGCAATAAAAGAAATTCAATCTAAACACTCAATGATAACAACTACATAACATACTTAGTTTTATTAATATGTAGAACTGGATAATACCATATGTTATGTAACTGCCATGTAGCACATGCGATGAAATACATATTATGTAATTGAACAGCTTAATATGGAGCTAGTAGTCATTAGGGAGGTTCAAAATTCTGACCCATCCAATCTTGAATCAACTCATATGGCTTTGATGAAAAACATTGAGCGGGCTACATGTACTATTATTTCAAACATGAGCTTGAATTTATTTATTTTACAGTGTGTTTAAGACATCCGACTGACGGGTTAGGAAAAAAACCAGGACAAGGTAATGAGCCCAGAACTCGGCACTCGCTTAAGGAATCAGAAATATGTATAAATGGCGTTATTGAATAGATAAATGATAATCATCTGTTCCCAGGAGAGATAAGTTTGTACTTGTATTGCACATTGCCACTGTATTATACATTTGGTGATGTTCTGACTTGATTTATGTATCCACAGTTTTCGAAAAGGGAAATGAATGGTTTCCACATCTTAAAACCATAAACATAGTTTGTCCTATTTTTATGCGATGATTGTTAATACCCGGATGCACTGAATAACACAAACTCTAATATACTTGTACATAACTCGTAGTAGTGTGACACAAAACAACATAAAACGACCTGACATAACAGAAGGGGGATAACTCTCGAAATACAGTGTATAAAGCTTTAAGTGCTGACAACTACTTGACTTAATAGGTATTTTAATTACTTATTACATTTAGTTAGATAATCTATTGCAGACCAGATTATATACCTCGGTGCAGAGCTTGATAGTTGATGAGAAGTTGTCGGTTCGAGACACAGACAAAGCACACGCGAGCAATGATTCGAATAAAGCCATAATAAGCTGTCATATACATGTACGTTGTTCGTATTTAATACCAGAGTCAACTACGTGTCATTTTTGTCACCTCCCGTTTTATATGCTCAACAAATACTGTAAACACAATATAGAGAATTCCATGGAAATACAACTGTATATCATAAACAACCAGAGGGTTAACTTTGCAAATGGGAGAAACTTGGATAAACTGAATTTAAAACATGACCTTATTGTATATTGTCGAAACTGAAGTAAATAATAAATGCTTTTGTTGACCTTCCTGTCTAACTCTATTTACAAACAACAACAACAACAAAACACATGACATTTTCTATTAACCAACGGAGGCCCAGTTTGTAAGTATGTACTAATTTCTAATGGTTGACTTATTTGTTTAGGAGTTTCTAAAATTTGTGATGATAACACACCATGCATTGGCTAGACGGGTTTTGTAATAAATGTCCAGCAATTAAATTCTGGAAACTGCGTACAGACAGAGCACGATGTTAATCGTACATCTATCGTCTGCTGTGTAATTATTTTCTCAATTCAGGACTTTGACACAATATAAAGAAGTATGTCGAGGCGTTATTCTTGGCTTTTAGATAAAATCAATGGATATGTAAGCAAATCTCATCAAATTTGGGTAATCGATCACAATGGTCATCGATTCAGTTAACTTGACATTCGGATGCTTATTATTAAAATGATGCCATAGATGTCCTTACCTAGTTGATAATATCGTCGACTGAAACTGTAAAATTGGATGAATATTTCAATACGAACATTATTATGTAAGTAGTTTTACAACTTACGTATCGTACATTTAATTTATTTTAACAGATTGAAGTTATTTCAACCATGGACATGCAAAGATACAATAAATGATACACTATAGACTTATCAAGGTGAATTTCGAAACATAACGTTTTACATTCTATTATACTGGGTTATTAATACCTTACCCGAAAGCAATTGATGATAGTTCATTGTTTATACACTAGCTATTAGTTAGTAAACACATATTACACTTTTTTATTGAGAATTGCCAAAGTAATAAAAACAATATGCTTATTGAAGATTTATTAACTGTTATTTATGTCAATTAATTCATTCTGAAATGCATTCAGTCACGTGTATGATACCGTCGTGTAATACAAATGTCGTGGAGGGTTATAACCGCTCATGAATGTTTTAAAGTACATTTGGTTCTGGCGGAAATGGACCTTCAGTTACTGTTCAGATTCAGATTCGCTGGCTTCTGACTCGCTCACTTCAGATTCGCTGGCTTCTGACTCGCTCACTTCAGATTCGCTGACTTCTGACTCACTCACATCAGATTCGCTGACTTCTGAATCGCTCACTTCAGATTCGCCACTGTCGTCTCTTTTTGGACGTACTGCTGGTGGAGGAACTTCAGTTACTGTTACACTCTCGTCAGATTCACTTTCTTCAGATTCGCTGGCGTCTGACTCGCTCACTTCAGATTCGCTGGCTTCTGACTCGCTCACTTCAGATTCGCTGACTTCTGACTCACTCACATCAGATTCGCTGACTTCTGAATCGCTCACTTCAGATTCGCCACTGTCGTCTCTTTTTGGACGTACTGCTGGTGGAGGTGGACCTTCAGTTACTGTTACACTCTCGTCAGATTCACTTTCTTCAGATTCGCTGGCGTCTGACTCGCTCACTTCAGATTCGCTGGCTTCTGACTCGCTCACTTCAGATTCGCTGACTTCTGAATCGCTCACTTCAGATTCGCCACTGTCGTCTCTTTTTGGACGTACTGCTGGTGGAGGTGGACCTTCAGTTACTGTTACACTCTCGTCAGATTCACTTTCTTCAGATTCGCTGGCGTCTGACTCGCTCACTTCAGATTCGCTGGCTTCTGACTCGCTCACTTCAGATTCGCTGACTTCTGAATCGCTCACTTCATATTCGCCACTGTCGTCTCTTTTTGGACGTACTGCTGGTGGAGGTGGACCGTCAGTTACTGTTACACTCTCGTCAGATTCACTTTCTTCAGATTCGCTGGCGTCTGACTCGCTCACTTCAGATTCGCTGGCTTCTGACTCGCTCACTTCAGATTCGCTGGCTTCTGACTCGCTCACCTCAGAATCGCTGATTTCTGACTCACTCACTTCAGATTCGCTGACTT
Organism: Lutraria lutraria; assembly: GCA_964023205.1. NCBI lineage: Eukaryota > Metazoa > Mollusca > Bivalvia > Venerida > Mactridae > Lutraria > Lutraria lutraria. The sequence goes on from OZ026842.1 coordinate 7,345,039, forward strand.
CTGAATCGCTCACTTCAGATTCGCCACTGTCGTCTCTTTTTTGACGTATTGCTGCAATGAAATTACAACATTGCTGATATTAAGTATTTCATAAGTTAAAAGATACACTACAATACGATGTACGCTGCTGATAAACGATAAAGTTGTATCCTATTTTATTTTTTTAATGTTTTTTTTTATTTGACGCACCGAACGCAAACGGTACTGTAGCGCTTTGGTGTTCTATATCATAAATGACAAATAAAACGCACATCGTCTTTCGAAAATAAATTCAAAGCAGCACAACGTTACGTCAGACACAAAGGATGGACTACAGTACAATATGACATGAATGAACATGCAAAATGTTTGGTTTGACAACATCATTCATATGAGAGAGAGAGAGAGAGAGAGAGAGAGAGAGGGAGAAAAAAGAGAAAAAGAAGAAGTCGAATTCATTTCTGTCATTAGTTTTGCCTCATCATGAGACGACTGGCTTCGTGGAATCATTCGTGATAGTTATACTTATAGACAAATAGAAGTTTCAATACGCTTACCGTGAATCATCTCAGCACCAACTACATCATTAAAGCTCCTCAAGGTTCCCTTGGCTTCAGCATTTCTTATACCTGTAATATACATCGACATAATTTACTCGAGCCCCGCTACCGACCATGTTTCTTTATGTCAGAAAGTAGGCAGTTGCTAACAGAGGACGACTTTGACAGCTAAAAAAGGGCATGCAACTCGATATAAACAAGTTATGGTACTTGAATTATGACTTCGAATAACATCAGATACCGATCGAATCTTATATTTAATGAAGCTGTCAAGCTTACTGACTGACGATCGGTGGTTCTAACGTTATAACTGAGTCGCAAAATGACCACGTCTATTGGTGCAACGTTAAAACCTAGTAACACAAAAATCGAATAAAGATAATGAACAAAAAAAAATACCCCGGGTCATGAACAAATCAAATTTATGATTTATAAATAACATTTTTTTTTTCAAATCAGTACATCGTCATTATATATTATTTACAAACATCGCAATTTACCAATTTATCAAGCATGTCCATAATATTGAACAAGTAATGTTTAAATTAAAGCTAGCCCCATTCAGCAAGCCACCAAAGTGTATAATGCCATAATGTGAATCGAGTAGAAAAAACACACGGAAACGAATGAAAGAATATAGTAATGTTTTGACAATCACAGGCGCAAATAGGAACTAACAATAGCAACGTTTAAATCAACAAGGTCGAATTCCGAACAGTAAATTTAACTATAAAAACTAGCAAACATTTTTTTTTCATAAATTGATTGTCAAGAATGTCCTATGGATGTATTTATACTTTTGGTTTTACAAGAGGAAACGTGACTCAATGTAGGCCAAAAAGTCAAATGTATTTTAATGAGTATCTATTTGAAAGTACCTTTGAACACATTCCGTAATTCAATCAATGAATACATTGTCTCGTTAGCTTTTTTGAAAGCAGGTCTTATTTTACCTAGACATATTTCTTTTCAGTTAAACTGACTTTTACTTGCATAAAAGCATTCCAATATTTTCTATTTTAATCAAGAAGTACGTATAGGAATGTAGCACAGTATTTTCAATAATATTGCAAATAAAAATGTAATAAGAAAAAGCATCTGACAATATATTTATGAGACATGGCTAAACAAAGGCATTTTTTAAATATTACTTTAGAGAAATTAAAGTATATTTCATATATTATGCCATCATTGTATCTATTATTCGGTTTTACAAAATTCAAAAATATAATGTAAATAGGAATATCTTTTTGTTTCAAATGAAAATTAAGACATATATGTAATTAATTGAAATATTAAATTAATGCAAAATCTGTTCGATTGAGGTAAATTAATAAACTAAAAGAAAAGCGGCAAACAAATATATGAATAAGCTAAACTCAAATTAAATAAATAAAAAAATAAAAAAAGTATTTATTAATAAAATAATGAACAAATCATATTTAATTCACTTACTTTTCGAAAATACCGCTCCGACAAAGCATAGAGCAAGGACCAAACGGAAGACTGAACGGGTCTGCATTTTATATGATCCAAATAGTTCTGTATGTCCGTCTTAGACTAATAGTAGGATAGTAATGCGTGGACAGCATAGGTGAGCGGCTTTTATGCAATTGTAAGTGTACGTCATACTGTTCCATACTGGATAAACACGAGGTAATGAACTTTAATATATAATTTAACCTTTGCTTGGTATGTAAAGACAATTTAATTGTAAATATTATTACTGGTTTAAGGCTATTTGTAATTGAATGACAATAATACGGTTAGCTTGACCCTATCAGTTTGTCGAATTAATTTATTCTTTGCCGTATGCAATTATGTACTCGTACATTAGAATAAAAATACTTAATGCGTTATGTTTGTTTTGATTGGATTAAAGATTAAATGAAGTAAAATAATGCGTTTTGAAGTTGGTATTCAACAAATGTCAGCTAAAAGCAAAATAAAATATATATAAATTATTTTCAATATGAGGCATGATGCCCAAAGTAATACAAGTATGATATATTTGAATTTCAAAATGAATAGCGATACAAATTACTAACCAGGCATAAAGGAAAGAAGAATGTGAAGTTGTATTGGCAGTATATTGTAGAATTTAACTAAGAGATTTAGAGAAAAAGTGTAAAATCTATTTTATAAACATTAATGTGCAATATTTTGATTTAAAACACTTGAATTAATAAACGGCTAGACTTTGAGTGATATAATGTTCGTTCGTCATGAGTTCAAAGGTTAAAGCAGATCTTCGCCAAATATATTGATCGAGGTCTATAACGTTTTTTTTTCAGGTTTATATATAAAATACATTCTAATACGAGTATAAAGTGGAATTCGTCTTCCATATCATTACATATCATTTACATTTTCTTTCATTTTTTGGAGTTTTATTGGATATTTTAAGAAGTCAAAACACCGTAAAATATACTTGACGTATTTTGCTATTTTTTAAACACTATATAATAATAAAGTCAATGCTGTCAAAAAAGTACGGAAAGCCGTTTTGGTCATAGTAAGTATAACTTATATAATTGAGCTGATATGTTATTCGAACATTTTGTATGCACCATGTATGGGTTATTTGATTATTTGACTATTCGAAGAAAGATAGGGCAATCATACTTGCCTGGGCTATATATGTTTGCTTGTTACTTCATACACGTCTTTGTGATCATAATTAGAGTTCATTATTCAAGGCACATAAATAATTGACTTGGCATTTGACTGATTTATGGTCATTTTTGAACTTAGAATATTCCTAGTTAAAGTTTTGCATGCAACATCAATCTTCAAAATTACAGAAGGTATTCACTTGACACTTAACATGTTCCTTTGTGATTAAAGTTGAAAGTCACTATCCAAGGCCAATAACTATTTTCTTCTTTCATTATCAAGCATTGAGAATAGTCGAGCGTGCAGTCCTACTGACATCTCTTGTTGTGTATTACAGTAGTTTACTACATGTTCGCTGCATAAAAGATTGAACATTCTTCTTTTTGAGTCAGTACGGTAAGTACTAGAAAAGTATATTACAGTTCGTCCTAATTTCTTGTCCATGAAACACGTTACTGCCCTCTGCTTTGCGTCGTTTGTGACATACATGTATTGCATAAAATTAAAAATATGAACCATGTCTAACATTTATTTTAAAATATTTTATTTGAGGCAAACTGAAATTGAAAAAGGTCATACAGTGTACGATGATAATTCATTTTAACCAAGAAATATCGATACGGTTGGTGATTTCTTGACTTTGATTGCGCACCGGTTACACCATCGTCAGATACCCACGGTCGCTGCCTCTGCTCCGCTACGTACTTAAGTGTTCCATGACTGTATACCAGTAACCACCTTGTTCCAAGCAGATAACTGTCTACATCTCTTCATGGATGAGGATGTGTAAAAAATAAATTGACGTTGAAAGTTGTACTTACATGATTTTCTATACACTGATCAGTCCTCAAAGCATTGATGGTACTCATGGAAACTGAAAGTACAGAATTGCACTGTAACATGGAACGGAACTAGTTTTAACAATTGCACCAGATGTAAACAAACGTAGGCATCGTTTCATCAAACATCTTACGCTTTAACTCTTTGGGTTAGGGTTGGTACATTTTGGTATTGTGAGGGTCAATTACATACAAACTAAAATTGTGGGGATAATTTTTACTTGTTGGGTGCGACTTGTGGGATAATAACACCGAAAGGATCAAAGAGTGCACCCCACAAATTACCTCTCATGAGAATGTCTGTCTGTTCCGAGAAAGAACTCAAGAACTATTTCAAGGATTGGTTTCACATTTTAAATGAAGGGATGCAATATTAAATACAGGTCAAGTTCGTAAAATCCAAACAGGAGTTATATAATTTTTTATGGTCCCTTTTTGACTTAGCTCTCGGGAGGCATTCGTGTCAGACAGACGGACAAATTTCTAGTTTAAATAAAAACTCAAATGGTGAACTTCCAGTTGTACTTGCAGGGATTAGAAGCACTGTCAAATAGTAACTGTTTGAATCATGCATTTTATTTCAAACACCGTGATAAACGATTATTAGACATAATATTAGCTTTCGATCGCAATTTTATATTGTTCACTTTTCCAATTAACGTTACGCACGTGCCTATGTGCGTATCACTGATGTTATAACTTGTTAACAATGTGATATTTCTAAAACGTATTTTAAGACCGTAAACACATTTTTGTCTTCAAAAGAAATCTTTTTGGCATTTCTCTTTAACCGATCGCATGTGCGTTAAATAAATAGCCATAAAACATATTTTTCATGATAAAAATTGAAAAATAAAGCTAATATATTAAATGCATTTGGAGTTTTTGTATTAATTAACTATTCTTCTTCGAATCTTACTGTGAAATCTTACGACTCAAACGATAACAATTTGATCTGACTAGAATTAATCATAAACGGTATGGTTGGGTTGTCCAACATACATAGGCGTGCGAATAAAGTAATTCTTTGTGCAAGTTTGAGCGACTCAAAAACACGTACATTTATCATGATGTAATATTCACATTGTTTAAAAACATATTTCCAGTTAAGATATTTATAGTTTACATTTTCTGAAAGATGAGAGCTTCATCTTTAATTTGGTATATACTTTACAAAAATCGGTTGAGAAATAAAATAAAACTCTATATATAACATATGTATAGAATCAATTGTATTTTTTATTTACATAGCTAGGGCCGGTGAATACACTTTACCCGTGTAGACAGTGTCGCGGTTTTTACACATTTAGATAAGAACAGTTGATAAAACGGTTTAAGAATTTCGTAACTTTTGTCGTAAGTGTCTTCGTAGGAAAGAATCTTACGTAAAATAAGAATATATTGATGAAACGAGGCCGTAGTTCTTTGGTCCACATCAATATTCATGTGTGCCAAGCGATGGACGGCTTAGGAAAGCAGAACTATCGTTCAGTTTCCAAAAAGAAAACATAATCAAAATGGAACATTTAAAACCACTACTAGTATGTCAAGAATATAGTTTATGGCAGGAGTATAGTTTAAATAGGCCGCGACCTTGGTCTTTTGGATAATGGGATGGGCTTCTAATTCGGCGATCCAGGTTAGAATCCTGGTGGCCTCAGGTTATATCATTATGAGAAAATTTGACAATAATGTCGATTCTCGGGAAAGTTGCCGGCTTTGTGGAAGGGTAAGTAAGTACTGGTTAGAATACGGTCCAGCAACCGTTAGATGAAACGTCCACCGGCGTGCATAGCTGAAATATTGTAGAAAATGGTTTATATAGAATGATAATAAATGAATGTTTTTAGTAAAACGCATTGCTCTTGATTCAGATGCGTAATTCTGTCGTTTTACTAATTCCACGAAAAAGGCGAATGTAAAGTATTTCGTCTACACCCAATTGTACAAATATTGGATGATTCTTACTCCTTGGTTAAATTGGAGATGATTTCAAAAGGTCTTGAGTTAAAGTTAGGTAAGAGATTGTATAAAACTTAAGTTAAATTTAACCAGATATGATCTTAGTTATACAATGTACTTAATCCGATATCTAATATTACATAAACAATCGTCAGAAATTTTTCCGAATGGTTGAGGTCTTTAAATGTTTGGTACAACAAGGGCAGCCGTGTTGCTTGTGATTTTGGTCAACCTCTTGTCTAAACCTCAATTATCACTCAAGTGAGTAAACTTAACCAAAGTTTATAAAAATGGGTGCTGAAGAAATGATTAATACAAAAAATTTCAAACTCATTTCATGTACAGCCAAAGCTTTGAACAAAGGTCACTCACATGAAAGACATAATATGGCATTTATTGACAGCCGGGCAATATTTTGAGGTCATTCAGTTTATAGTTTTTAAAAGAATTGCCTTTATTCACTGGGTATCCTTTATTCGGGGGTGGCTGCTAACACTGGCTTGATTTATTTAGTCAAACAAAAAATGGATATGTTGTTAATGAAATGAATGTTATATATTTGATTGAGCTTTTGACATGGTAAGTTAAGTCTCTGAAATTGGAAATCTGGATACTGCTTTGATTTTGATGACAAACATTATAATAAAGTACGTAACCAGAAATGATCCAGAATGTAAGTTCAAGTTTTACATATCGGCTTGTTTGAACTTAACAGCTTATTTAGAACGTCAATGAAATCATAAGAACGTTATTTGAATAAGTTTAAAAAGTACGAACTTTAAATGCGAATATGCATTCTCTAAATATTGTTAAAAATTTGAACGAAGTACCTTACAAAGCTCTGTAGTGACGATATGATAAAGTCTTACGTTAGTCATGTGCTGCTCGGGTATCTCGAAATATTTGATTGCTTATACATGTATAAGTCCAATTGTGTTTGTGTATGTGCTCAAAAAGTGATGAACTTTTTTTTAACTCAGTCGAAATATTCACAAGTGTGGTTCGTCCATCGCAAAGCTAAGATGACCACGACTTCTTTGTCTAAGTAGTTGACTGGTTTTAATGTGTCCGGAGGTGACTTGTCAGACCAGACCGGGCTTTGAAGTACCTCCCACACTTAAGACATATGCGTTCGATACAGTCTGTTTCGGTTGTTGATGCGCTTGCTGCTATCGCCATGCTTTTGCCAACATCGCGTTCAGTTTCTGATGACATTATCTTTGTTTTAATTGCTATGTACTATTCAAACATGTTTACAAGACGCACTTAAATGTATGTAATGTAATTGTTTCAATAAATAATTACCATTTCATTCCAATCCTTTTATAAGCATTTCCGGGGTACCATATCTCTAAAGTAGTCAAGTTTCATGTTCTGTGTACTGATTTAAAAAAAATGTCACATCGTGTACTGCATAATTACCAAATAGTCTAATATTGTGATTTATCTGGTAGTCATTGACATATTTAAATGCTCAAAAAACAACTGAACTGCTGCCCATCGAAACCAATGGATTATCATAAACGAAGAGCTTTTTTAACAAAGAAATGTTAATAAAAAGGGAGTACATAAATTATTCAAATTCTTCTGAAATTTTTTATATGTCTGCTAGCATATAAAACAATATACACATATGTGGCGTTTTTAATACAGGAGGAAAGGCTTATGTTTGACTTTAATCGCACATAGCATCTTTATTGATAAAATATCAATTGGATATTATGAATAACTTAAAACTTAATTCAATTGATGTTATGTTTGTTTTCTTTTTTTGTCTATTTTGGATGTTAGTAACGAGTGAAGGCCCTTCATTCAGTAAGTATCCCTTGTTTTAGTTTTGTGTGTATTGAGTGTGTAGTTTTCGCCTTAAGTTTTTTTATTTCTGTTTGCTTGAACTATGTTGCTTTGGTTGTTTATAGAGAAAGGAATTGGTAGAAAAAAGCACAAAATGTTCCTCTTTCCCATGTATACAACAACCTTTCACCAAATCCCCCAATCCCAGTGTATAGGACCATACAAATCAGGGAAGACAAAATAGTCTAATATTATTCTTGGTTACTGTGTTTTGACACATACATCATAACTACTATGATCATATCGGTTATTGAATATTTGGTATGAGTGCATATAAGTGGCGCCATGATTATAGCTTATGTGAGGGTCGTAGACATTGTCATAAACAGCAATACATTCAAATTCGATAATAATGAAGCAACACGTCAGGAACGCATCGTGATTTTTATAGCGCATTTATTTGGAAAGAACTTTTATACACTTGAAAACTTGCATGAAATCAAAATCATTATTTACGTAATTCATATCATGTGAAATTTGCTTGTATAAATGTTGCTTTCTTAAGCCTCATCCTCTTCTGTTTCAACGGTTTCTTCTTCAGTAGCTTAGCTTTCGGTTTCAGGACTTTCGCTGTGAGAACTTTCGCTGTGAGAACTTTTGCTTTTTTTGTTTCCTCTAACGTCTCTTCTTTTACGAATATCAGGACTTTCGGTGGTTTCAGGACTTTCGGTGGTTTCAGAACTTTCGGTGGTTTCAGAACTTTCGGCGGTTTCAGGACTTTCGGTGGTTTCAGGACTTTCGGCGGTTTCAGAACTTTTGGCGGTTTCAGAACTTTCGGCGGTTTCAGAACTTTCGGCGGTTTCAGAACTTTCGCTTTCTGGACTTTGTTTGGTTTCAGGACTTTCGCTGTGAGAACTTTCGCTGTGAGAACTTTTGCTTTTTTTGTTTCCTCTATCGTCTCTTCTTTTACTAATTTCAGGACTTTCGATGGTTTCAGATCTTTCGGTTTCAGAACTTTCGCTGTGAGAACTTTCGCTGTGAGAACTTTTGCTTTTTTTGTTTCCTCTATCGTGTCTTCTTTTACGAATTTCAGGACTTTCGGCGGTTTCAGAACTTTTGGCGGTTTCAGAACTTTCGGCGGTTTCAGGACTTTCGGCGGTTTCAGGACTTTCGGTGGTTTCAGGACTTTCGGCGGTTTCAGAACTTTTGGCGGTTTCAGAACTTTCGGCGGTTTCAGAACTTTCGGCGGTTTCAGGACTTTCGGTGGTTTCAGGACTTTCGGTGTAAGAACTTTTGCTCTTTTTGCTTCCTCCATCGTCTCTTCTTTTACGAATTTCTGAAAAAGACGATTCACTCTATATTAGCTGACTGTTGGAAATAAAAACATCTTCATTAATACGATATATTAATTATGCATGATCGGTTTAATCTTGGTTAGTAAACAACGAACAACAAAATGGTGTCAATGGATCAATGTAAATTATGTTCGTTCTTCGCTTTGAAACTTTAAGTATAGCATACATATTTCTGTTACCAAAAACAAAGTTGGATAACCCATCAGGCTCCGAGGTTATAAAACTTGAAAACGGTCTCCGAGCTCACAGCTCAATTTCGTTCTCAAAGTATTATGGTTGAAAAGATAGAGCTGGTTAACGTTTAAATTCATATTCTGATCAATTATACTGCCAGACTAATGTATCAATAATATTACTGTCTGATCAAAATTAACTTAGAACCATTAAATGACAAATTATGAGATTTGAGCTCGGAGACCGATCTCAAGTTTTATAACCTCGGGGCCAGGAATGGTACGGTGAGGCACATTTCATGGATGTGATCTTCCTTCTATTGATTGGTTCGCTTTCAGTGATATTTTCTTCCATAACGTAATGCTTTTAAAATAAATAATAATGATGATATGTCTTGTATTTATTCATCAATTTATCTGTTGTTTAACGGCCCATAAGATAGCTATGGTCATTTCAGAGCCTACCCAGATAGATGGGAGAGAAGATACAGGACAACTAGACTCTTTGCGAATAGATGTTCCTGTTTCTTTATCGTGCCCGATGTAAAGCATGGATTTTCTTAACATAGTACTTGTCACGGTAGTTGATATAGAAACACTGAAAAAGCGTCCATGAACACTTTTAACCATTGTGTTAACTCCTGTTCGATCCCAAGTTATTACTAACACTTTGGTATCTTATTCTTGCTGTTTATACATTCTTCATTTGGTACGATAGTAGTTATGAAGATATTTAGTAAAATAGTCTAGTTTTGTCCCTTGAAAATGGTGGAAACTTATTTTCTTTAGACAAGTGTTTTAATTTTGGCGCTTAAGAACGTCGTTTTCCAACAATGTTTCAATTATAATATATGGAGGAAAATAACATTCTTTGTCAAATTTTCATAGAAGAATATGACCTGCCATGACCGTGATTCTAACTCAGATCATCCGGTTAGAAGTCCAGCACACTAACCAGTGGACCACGGTTGCACAAAAAATGCGCAACTTAACGATATATAATTGTTCATTTGAATAAAAACTTCGTACCAGCTTTTGATAATAATCCAACAAAATCAACACCGATGATTCGCGACAAATTATGTCTAAATGAAAAACTAAATGTACAGTTTAGCAAGAACAACAATTTGAATAACCAAGCTGTTCAGAGAAGCTTTAAAGAAAGCTGGACAACAGAAATGATTACGTGTTAAGATATACCACGATATACAAATGCGTTGGTCTTTCATTAAGTAAAAGAGACTAGTATAAAGGGTCCTTATTTGTTTAAGGATCGACTTATCAGAGTTTCTCGCGTTAAATGAGGAATATAAAATGTTTTCTCAAATAAGCCCTATTGGCAAAAGATCTGCTTGCAGAGTTCACGTTTGAATCTTGAAATAATGCTGAAAAACTTAGGTAACGGAAACGCAATTAAACTACTCAAAATTGGTTAGAGCTACTCTACTTCAAGCGATATCTTAGATTGGTGAATAATTATTATTTGAAAAGTCCTCGATACAATAACTGTGTGGACCGTTAATCAGTTTAAAGTTTGAAATAGAGACCGGCAGAAAATTTAAACTTTGGATAATTCGAACTTCTAAATAAAAAATATTTCAATATCTCGCATGAAGTCCAACAGAGTAATATCCTGATAGCGTCTGAGATTGCTTCAAGTAAGCCGGGTTATTTTCAGTTGTGGAATTCGGTTTATGGTTTCGTGTATGCAACCAATGCATTTGTCTTATACCTAGTGTTTTAATTAAGAGCTTATGATTGTAACATGTTTTCTGTAATCCAAAGAAAAACAGGCCCTAATATAACAATGAGTGATGTCTAAAGATTAAAACAATTGACATAAAGCAAAATCGTTCAATAGAAAAAAATAACTAGTAGAAAAATATGTAACTAACGAACAGGGCGTAGAATGGAAATAGAAGTACAAACAAATGTACTGTGGAAAAGAAAGAAAATCATTTACCTTGCACCATGTCGCCAGCTATTTCTGAGTTAATGGCATTTGCCAGATCACCATCACCTTCAGCAATTCGTACACCTGTAACACAAACATGTATAGAAAGTATAATATTATAGTATATTTTTTAATTATTTTATCGAAGTTATTTTAAATTATTATATTTATTTAAGATTAGAAAAATATCATCTCGTTAGTTGTTTCATTTGGCAAAAAATCCGACGGGGTTACAAAAATAAAAATAAATATTCTGAAATGAAGATGTGCCATCGTTTAGGTTATAAGCTTAGATTTTATAAAACGATTAGGGCTGTCCCGATACAGATCTCAGGCGATACGATACTATTGCGATAGTGTACTAGCGATATGCGATATCAACGATACGATATAAAAATATTTTAAAGTAATGAAAAACCTTGCAATATTAGTGTTTGTTTTGGGAACACTGCACACTTGTTTGGTGCTAGAAAGTCCTAATTAACAGTTAAAAAGGTGTAAAGCTAAAATTGTCTTGTACTTAAGGTCATCAATCTGATGCACATATGTTAGTTGATATTGTGGAAATTAAATAATTATGAGAAATGTTATTATAACAGAAGCAAGCTTTAATCTCTGTCCCATGAATGGCCTTATATCAAGAATAGAACCTAGCCATATAAAATTGTTTAAAGAATCAGGGTTATGATTGTCAAATTGACTAAAAATACTAAATTAATAATGAACTTCTGAAACCTTCAACTTGGACGTTATGATGACGAGACACAATTATGTTTTCTAAGGTTGCTAGTCCCACCACCATACTTGACATCGCGTTGACAACTACGTGCTTCTTTGTTTCATTAAAAAGTGCTACCTAGCTGAGTATTATTTAATTCTCCTTTTTTACAAAAAAAAAAAAAAAAAATAAATAAATAAATAGCCTTACATGACGTATAAATTATTATTCTATCAAAGTGAGCAAAATATATGTGCATTTTTCTTTTCTCGAATATCTTTTGTAAAGTCAAATATGTCCGATACGATACGCATATCTTTCAACACTGTACCGGTACGCAGCTATATCGGGACAGCCCTAAAAACGATACTCGCAATATGTCAATGTTTGACTAACCAAACCAATTGAATTCCGACTGAATTATTTTTTCAAAAACTTATTTTCATTAGAATATTTTAATCGGAATTATCCATAATCTGGATAGGTTGTAAAGATATATCAAAATGTATTTAATACGCACACATTGACAATCAATACAATACAATGTGGTAAAATCAAAATATATTTCAAGAAAAGAAACTTACTTTTCGACAACACCACCCCGACGAAGCAGAGGGCAAGGAAAAGCCGGAACACTGTACGGGTCTGCATCTTGTAACAACGTTTGGTAGTTTGTAGTGACAATCCCAATCGTATGATTGCGGTAAATGACAAGTAAGCAAACGATCGCCACTTTTATACATACAAATCACGTGCACATATCGTACAAACATCGATTGAACTCGATTTATGATAAATTGGGTGTTGACTATGATTACAAAACATTCATTAAAAAAGAATTCAGATACGGAGGGCAAAACGCTATTAAAATGTAATTTGTATTTTCGATTTTTGATCTTACGTGTATTGCATTGCGGTAAACTCACACTTTTCATGTTAACGCCTTTGAACTTATTAATGCCCTGAATATTGTTAAAAACTTCATTAAGTTGTGGTGTCACGGACCCTTTTCTCGTGGAAACAACTTTCAATGTAATCTGTGTTGGTTTATTAGTTTGTTAAACCGGTATAACACTGAAATTATGTTCTAAACAGGCGCAAATCCAATGTGTACACTACGGTAGCGCTATGCACCGACAAACGTAGTGACGTCACGCTTTGTATAGAACGGCGCAAATCAGGGAAAATTTCTCTTTAGGTTGTATACCCCTAACACTGTACTTTCCTAATGTAACTGCTCCATGCTACACAAAAAATGGCAATATTACAAAAAAAGGATTATTGCCCAATTGTCATCATTTCTTTGATTGTTACCTGGGATACTATGATTTATCTTACAACACATTTTGTTTTTTTTAAAGAGCTGTTGTCATTGTCAAAAACAATATACCAATTTCCTTTAATATTGCATGGTGACCTATATTTTACGTTATCAAATTAGATTAATACAGTATCTGTGCAATTGTATATTATTTCCATGAGTTTTCATTGAAATTGATGCTCTTCTACCTCCCATTGACTTCTGAATCAATAGAATTTAACGGGAAGATAGCTCAAAGGAATTACATTGATTTTGAAACATCTCACAGCAAATCATTTTCTGTCATGGTAACCATAAAAAACAAATGCGTGTTTCGATCCTTACACTTTAATGTACTATGAAGCATAGATATAGTAATTTGATAGCATTAGATGTCTTGTTTACGCACTGTCTGGTACTTTTCATTGGTTAAACCTTGTTTTTATACATAGTAAATTTGATCATCCACAAACTTGTACAAGTGGTCATATTTTATATCAAAAGTTGCTCCTTCAAGCCTCTGCATTCATCAAAACGAAAAACGAATAACGCAGTATGAATATCTATGATATGCATTGTATGTACACAAAGATAGAAGGGAATGACAAGTGATATGCCTAAATTTATACGTTTGACCCCAATTATAAATATAATGAAAACAATCTCTTTTGAAAAAGATAAAGGAAAAACTAATTATAATTCAGCGATATGATTATGCGATATCGCTGTCATTAAGCACAGCTTGGCAATCAAATCACATGTGATGAAGTTGTCAAGATGGCTAGTGGAAGTTTATGTATCAACCCAGGTGTATAGCTGTGGTCTCCGTTCGCCGCATTATCTGGGAAAGTCCTCAAATGACCCTTGCTGTTGGTGCAAAGTTTAACCCTAGTTAACAGAACAAATACGAGCATTAAGGTATTCAGTCAATAACCATTGCTAAATGATTTTTTCATACAAAACATATGCTCAGACATACGCTTACAATTACATACATAAAATTGCAATCACGTGACAAAAGGCAAGAGATATACATACATGTACAGATTTGCACAATTACTGCTTTATACATTCAAATAGGTTGGGACATAACGGATGAACTTTCCCTATACTTATTATAAAACTTACTAACAATAGATAATTTTGTATAATAATTATATGAAAAATTACAATTTTGCGATCCTCCGTTATTGAGATGGCGATACCAGAACAGTAGCGATGAAGGTGTGTAGAGTTTTTGATTGATAAAAAAATGAGATACAAAAATTGTTCCGAAGAAGTGAAAATAAATGCAAACAGACAATGATTAAGGGCACAATTTACCAGTAACTATTATATGTGAAGTAGTTCTTAAAAAGAGCATGCAGTAAAAAATGAATGATTACATGCCCATTTTACGAACGATGAGCATAAGGTCATAGTATTAATATTAACGTTATTTCATTTATAACAATGTTAGATGTATTACAATGTATTATCAAATGCTTCAAATATCAACCCAACTTAAATTTTATATTGTAGATGCATTTAGACACTTTACAAAATGCTACATGTTTAAGCATACATGTGTTTGTTGTAAACTAGTATTTAAAATAGGAATACATAAAAGAAATAAGAATGTCCTAACCGGACATAAACCTTAATTCATATTCCTAATAAATACATCAACATTTTGTTGATCTCGTGGTTCTCACTTTTAAGGTCCACCGAAGGCGTAGTTATTAGATACCACCTGTGTACGTCAATCGTAAATTGTAATTCAATATTATTGAAGACGGTGAACTGTGAAATGTTTTGATAGCAAATACGTATTTGAATACATTAGCCAATTTCAAAATTCAAGATTCATACCATACACGTAATTTTGACCGATATCTTCTTCCCACGTATGTATTAGGCCTAACAAAAGTAATGTTTAGTATAACTTGGCAAGTAAATCTCAAAACTTTATTCATATTTATTTATCTAGATCTATCTATGTATCTATTGAATTAAAGGTCAACATCACATTAGAACACATGACATACATATTTTGTGATCAAACAATAATATACAAAATTTTATGACTAGCATAAATGGAAGCATACTTTTAATAACGTTTTTAAATGTGTTTCCAACTGCTATGGATATCCCATTAAGCTAAAAGCTTATTTCCAATGGAGTCCAATATATCCAAACACTAAAGTATTAGAATAAATATTAAAAGAAAAAATATTTATTAGACCATCACAGTTACTAAAATCAATAAATAAATTTAAAAAATCTGCTTTACTGACAGCAATTTGATAACATATTTTTTACCGATTGGAGGCACATCTAGTCCTCAATTACTTCGTTTTTTTTGCATTGCGGTTTGACGCACGATTTGGCGCCAAAAAAGGTCGGTAGGGTAACAGGAAACACATTATTTTGTATTATATACTATGTTTAATATGCAAACGTTACTACAAGTTAATAGACATTGTCTAATTTTAGATACTATCTATTAAGTTTATTTTCGTGCCAAATTAACTGTGGGTGCATGAATGATGAAATATTCTACATACACTATAATCAGCATGAGTTGCATGTAAGCAGGTTTCACACTTTTTTTGTTGTTTAATATAAAAAATACGGAAAATATATAAAACGTCAGTATTTGAGAAGACCAAATATACTTAATTTCATAGAACTAATGACCTCAGAAAAATTAAATTAATTTAAGAAATTTGTAATTGTATATTAATTAATTTTTGAAATTAGAAATGCACTGTACTTTGAATGACCTTGCAAAAATGATAAGTGTCGCTGTTCAATACGCTTGCAAGTAAACAACAAATGCTTACGACTATTTTGTTTGTGTATCGGATATTGAGCAGGCCAGTTATGTTTAGTAACTTATATTCTACAAATTATTAATTACATTATGTTGTTAATAATGATTAGATCATTGACATTATTTACGTATGTATTGTTTTATACAATGTACACTCAAGGGCATATTTGCTTATAGTATTATATCTATTAATAAATTGTAAAAAAATAGTAATAATAGTAAATGCTATATTCTCTTGAAATGACAAGCAGCTTCGGGTGCTAATACATATGTGTGATTTATTATTAACTATTATATTATTATTATCTTATCTAATAGTAAAAAGTTATGAAATACTCCAATTCAACCCGAAGTCTATCTAAATTGACAAATATGACTGTTCGTATGCTTCAGTACATACTATAAATGTCCTATGGCGATGTTTTTTATGCTTAATTCTGTTTTCATTTACGTTGTTCATATTTATATGCTGTATCTATTTTTGGAGGTGTTATTAGTTGTGCATTATTCTTCAACGTATCTTCTCTGCCATGTTTATGTTATTTATATGTGCTGTATAATACATGTAAATACGATCTCCTTGTTGGCCGCAAAGCTCTATGGATTTCTGAAATAGAAGAACAGAACATGTCTTTATTAAGTAACGTATACATACATGTACCTAGTTACAAATGCAAAACAAAAAATTCATTTCGTTTGGTCACGTGACAACAAACACACCCTCACACATACAAACTAACGCACCCACATACCGCACATACCCCTCGAACACACAATCGAACTCTCTGATATAGAATTATTTGATCATCATTCTAAATTAGCTGTCTTGTTGTAACATGTCACCCAGTGATAGATCTCAGTGCGATCAGCCCTCGTATACGAATATTGCATTGGGGGAAATCGTTAACCTATATGTTTACGTGTCATTTATAATTTAAAGGTTATGATCATTAAATATACATAAGCGCTCGGGTTATTGGAAAGTTACGATTTTTTTCTCAAAAGCTCAGGGTACTGTAAATATTTTTCATTATTGATGTCACGTTTTTATCTTTTGAATAACAACTAGAGACATTATGTTTGAATTAAGGCATGTTTTCTTAAGATTATATACATATATATATATATGCCCTTATGTCCTTGGATTGGTTACTAAATTGGTTTTATAACCTTTATCATATTGACGATTTTAACAACATTAACATTAAACGTACATCAAACAAACTGTTTCCCCTTTAGGCAATACGTCAATAATGTTAACGTTTATTGACATAATTGGAGAAAATACATTAACAAATTTACAAGTTTAATTGTTTGATAGCGAAGAGACTAATTGTAATATTGAAATATATTCAAAAAAATGTTTCACCATTATGCTATACGTATATACGAATATCATGGACAAGCTCGAGTCATATCGTAATCCCTAAAAAAATGACATCCCTGTTTGCTAAAATGTTTAGTAATTAGTACTCGTATTTAATACTTGTACAGGTCACGGCGTACATTTCTCACTGAACGTGATGCTTTTTGTATTAATATTGATCCTATCAATATAACAATATATCCTATAAGTATAACAAACATGAAACAATTTATCTTTTTATTAAATTTGTTATCAACATAGCCATTAGGTACATAACATGACACGAAGATCGAAAGAATGACTTTCTCATCAGGAAACCCAAATTCTTATTATTACAAGTGTAATGAATATACTTAACATTAATGTAATACATTACTAGTACATTGTTTCCTGCTAAATATGATAATTAAAGCCCCATTAGCTTTTTGGATGTTAAAATTAAAGTAGGTCTTATTTTACCTCGAAAGATGACTTATTAGTGAAACTGGCATTTGTGACTTGCATAAAAACAAATCGATTTTTCTTTTTCATATAGTTCATAAAGAAATGTAGCACATTATTTATTTCAATGATATTGCAAAAAAAGAAAAAGCACCTGACAACATTTTTACGAGATGTGGTTATAGAAAGGCATTATATTAATATTGTTTTAGAGCAAATAGAATAGATTTCATATAATTTACTATAATTTTATCTATTGTTCTGTACTAATAAATTAAAAAAGCCAATGAACCTTAAAAAGAGTTATATGACATATTCTATAATAATGTAATGGTGTATAATAAAGTCTTTACTCAATGATACATTTTAAAAGTAATGTTGTGCTGTATCTTTATGATCCAAACTTTCCTATAACAGTATGCAGAAATTTTGTCCAACGCTAAAATACACCAATTTGGTAGCTATAAGTTAAGTAAAGAATCTTTACGT
This sequence comes from Lutraria lutraria, assembly GCA_964023205.1. Taxonomy (NCBI): domain Eukaryota; kingdom Metazoa; phylum Mollusca; class Bivalvia; order Venerida; family Mactridae; genus Lutraria; species Lutraria lutraria. The sequence continues at coordinate 7,363,400 of OZ026842.1, forward strand.
GAAAGAATTTTGTAAATATCTCGAGGTGTTGTTCTTTTAATCGAAATTCTTCTTCCAATTAATTATTCAGTATTGCTGTTTTTATTATTATCGAAATGTTAAACAATGTGTAGGGGAATTTAAGGAATGAAGCAATTAAACAATACATTAAAGTTGGCACAACTGATTAAAACAATCACAACAAATTCAGTTTATTTTCGTGTTTTCAAGTTTTCTTGTTATTATAGTCAAATTGAATTTCATTAATTTTTGAGTTCGTCAGTTTTCAAGTCCACGTGTCAATAAACTAAAAACATGAGCTGTGATGTGATGCATACTTTAATGTGGGAGCGTCCCAAATAGGGAGTTTGTGTCGAAGAAAATCTTTCGGACCAGGTGTACGCCACAGGGTCTTCATCTACTGTATAAGCTGTAAAGAGTTGCCAAATGACACTTGCTGTTAGCCAGACCTTCAATCCCAGCGAGAAAAAAATATGTGTTCAGTTTGACTCATTCCAATGTGTTATAAAGATAATCACCATGGTTACGATGTGGTAAGGGCCAGTAATTAGTCAGCGTTGATGAAAAGCTTTCATGTATACACTTGTTATTACATTATAAACATATTCAAAGTTTCAAGACAGACAGTGTAATTACTACTATCAGGGGACGAAAACAATATATAAAACAATATGTTGTGTAGTGATATCTTAATTATTCATATCAAGCAAACATACCGATGAATTGTTGACCCTATTGTATTGTTTTACTCATACAAAACCAAACATATTTAGTATTGAAGTATAAGGTTCACAACAAGATTATGACAGCAGGTTATACACTTCTTTGAAAAGTTGACAAAACGTCCATTTTCTACCACTTGTGGAGAAGTTGCCGTTTATTTGTTGGTGTACTGCATAGAATACCGTCCAGGAAAACTTGTAATAGGTGAACCATGGGGTGCCATAATTATGTTTATCACATACCCGTGCCGTTTTTGTCGTGCCATAAAAACGATATGGCACGGCCGTACATATAATATGTAAATGACGTCAAGAAGTAACGTCATGAACTTGATGAAGCATAGAAATTGATTGGTACATGTTTTTCAAAATATTAACTTCACAGGAGTAACAATTCGAGTAAGTAAATATACTGTTCACAACGTTAGATATGTATACACATTTATTATTTATGATGTTTCAACATTTAACTATTTTTGCGCTCCTGTTTAAAAAGCCTTATTACGCATGTGTCACTCTTTTGTTATTAGTAGCAATGTCAAACAGGTGTGTTGGTTTTCGCCGTATTTTCAAGGTATGTGATAAAAAGAATATTAAATTCGTGTAGATTCCGCCTTTAATTCATTGAACTCGTTGAATAAAACAGCATGAAGCTCGTCAAAGGCTCGCTTCATACTGTTTTATACAACTCGTTCAATAAATTTAATATCCTTTATACATTTGTAACTGAAACATTGTTGAAAAAGGCACCACGCACAAATTGAAACACATAAGCCATGACACGACTGGTGGGAATGCTGTACTACGCAGACGTTACTAAACCAACATTGAGCAATTGTTGATTCGTCTGTGGCAACGATTTGTGAATAATTCTGCGAGACGAATAAGGCACGGGGTATTGCTAGTAAATTACTTTATTGAACAACAGTAATCTATTAAAGGTAAGATTACTATGGTAACGAATATTTAGTAGACATAACAAATATATGAACATACACTTTGTTTGTCATGTGGATACGCCTTGTATAATTATAGTTATGAAATTATTGTTACTGATATTTCTAACTGTTCGATCATGTTTTCTGCAAGCTAAATTTCAAGTAGGATAAAATGCCTTTAAAGCGTATGGTGCCTTCTATGTGTTCAATACTTCGAATATTCATACTAATTAATCTATTTTCTTACCGCTGGTTAACAAATTAACATCGAAGAAATGAATAGCAGTTACTGTAGTAAAACTTAAGTTCAACAATCTTTGTTATTGTGACTTGAAAATCGGTAACTTTAATTTGTATCCATGTGGTCCTTTTTGCTCTCCTCGAGTATATATTTTCCTTGCAGATTATGTCTGTGTAGATGTTTTGTATGTGGAATCTTGAAGCTCATTATCACTTTCTATGTCATGACATAGACCATAGTGGAACTATTTTGAAATAATTTGTACCACCCAGTGACGATTTATTATAATAAATGTCATTATAAATGCACTATGTACAACGAGAGCGTGTCCAAGTTTCACCAGCAACAATGTGTGAATTGAAATGATCCAAATATTCTTTGATGTTTTTACTATCAATGCTCTCCTAAAGTTGGGGATTTCAGCAACAGGGTATTTAAACTTTATGCGATGTTAATAACACGCCATACAACATGTTTTACGATCGCGTTTTGATTTGTTTATTTAATTAAGCACTCATGATTTCTATCATTTGTAGGATGCGAGGACTTCAATGAGTTCGAACGTTTAGAACAGTGTATGATGTGCTATGATCCAAATTTGTGAAGTACAATATCTAAAACTATAAAGAAAATCGAATAGGTTGAATCAGGTACTCGTCATGTTGTAGCAGCGATAAATTATAATAGCCTAATTGAAGGATATATCGGGCTTTATTCATATTTCATGCAAGTAGATACACAAGTGTAAGTTTGTTTAATAATATTTATTATGTAGCTTCAGTATGTTATCAACAATATTATATTTAATGATACATGCGCCATAGTTTCTTAAATACTTAGTTCATACCATGAAATGTCAAATTATGTTAGCATATGCCAATCAATATGTTCAGCTTGTACCAGGTAATTCCGTTGCATTATTAGACAATCATAAATAATATTGTTGTTTGTGGTGCTGCCGCTTTTGTTGCTACTATCGCTGCTATTTTTGCTGAGTGTAGTAACAATATATCTTCATTGAATATATTTGTAGTACCAGGATATGACTTACCCATTTTTTCCTCTCCGTTTTGCTGGTTTGTCGTAAAAACTTCTACCATGATTAAGCAATCGACTGTTATCATAATCAGAATTGACAATTGCATGTATAAATGATACGTGAAAAGATATTGAAAGGTAGCTTATCACGTTTGAATAGATCTCTGCTGCATGCCATAATGGAATAATTGAATATACTCTAAAACGTTGTTAACATACGAGGTTATTAGTGCGCGACATGTGTTCAGATGCTATGAAGGTTTAATGCCTAATGACATTGTTCAAGTACCAACATTAACGGTACGTATAATACCGATATATGATATGAAAATAACCAACATAATAGAATATGAAATCATAGAAATGTTCAATACTCTAAGGATATAAATTGCCGAACCATCATCCTTCTGTAGGCTATTTGGACAGTTTCCTTATACTTTAAACTTTGTCGAAATGGGATATTTTTTTTCACAATTCTCAGAAATCAGAAATAGTTAGCAGATTAAACTTTGCCGAAATTGGATTCGGACTCACACGTCGATGAAATGCCAGACAGTATTAGTACTCCACTACAGGGCACCTGGCTGTATTATCTAAAAAGCGGTGCATCCAAAAACCAAAATTAGTTTTGCAAAATAGCATTTCCTCACCGAAAAAGCTTGTATTTTTCTTTTCTAAATGTTTGATAAAGATAAAATGGTTTAATATCATAGATATTTCAATTTTATGGAAACTGATGCAGTTCCGGTCGAAAATAAAGTTTAATTGTGATGTTTCGAAGGACAAAACATACGTGTATAGCACAACTAGATTTGAGGCCAAGGGAATAGCTTGTATTTTTCTTTTTTAAGGGATTAATTGATATGAAATGGTTAAATATCGTAGATATTCAATTTAATGGACACTGATGCAGTTTTGGTCGTAAATGAAGTTTATTTGTGATGTTTTGAAGGAAAAAAACACCAACGCAGTATGGATATGTATATGTAAGGGAGACAACTCGTACATTTCTGAAAGAGAACACTAGCAAAAATAGATTATTTTCATAGTAAGTTAGATATTTTAAGTTCTATAAGTAACTGACTAATTATGTGTATTATATGTATATTACTTTATTTACGACCAAAACACCAGTGTCCATTAAATTGAAATATCTTTATTTGTAACCATTATATATATCAATTAAACGCTATTTCAGTGGCCACAAATACTAGTATAGTTATGCTTGCCGTACCAACTACATGTACAGGTAAATCCTAGTTTGCCTTCAAAACATCGCAATTAAAATTAAATTGAACGAAGAATGCTATTTAATTAGCTATTTCGGTTTTTGGATATATCCTTTATAAAGTATAGAGTATGCAGTTATCAGTTCTTTCATTGTTTTCTCACAATTTATTGATTGTACATGTATTTCAGGGATATCATTCGTTTCTCGATATTTTTAAGACATGAAATTTAGAAAGCAAATTAGACAGAAGCAAAAAATGAACGCTCACGATGAATGCAATTGAACACCAGGTCCGTAATACTTCAGAATGGAACTGTCAACAATGAGTATTCAAATCCATTTATCAAACTTCAATATCATTGGAGATTGGAAGTTTAAATTTTCTTTACAAATTGGCTTGCTATTCGGAATTAGGCGTAAACATTAATCACTACTTACGTAATGTCATAGGCATTAGCAGATTGCGACACCATCCTCTGTTAAGTGAAAACATCAGACTATCTTTATCACAAATGTGTGATAATTTAAAAAATATTGCACATTCTAAAACACTCAACAGACACACGACATGTTTGTGAATAATTACGAGGCACTGTGTTGTCGTATAAGTAACAGGTGCGTTAAATGAAGTCGCTGCTTGATTAGATTTAGTAAACTTGTATTCTGTCTATCAAAGCTTTTTATTCACAATATTCTGAAATCAAATATTGTTAGCAGATTACAGACGGAATCATTTTTTACTATCATTTCTCTGAGTACATCTGATGATTGGTGATACTTGTCAAGTCGAATTACCGTCACTTAATTCTGGTGTGCTTATAAAGAATAATAAGAATTGAAATTATATAATTACAAAAATAGACAATCGTCGTGTGATTTAGAAATAAAATTATCAATGAGCATGTGCTGATAACGGGAGTGAACATCATTAATAAGTTTAGTTTTTACATGACATGCACATTAAAAAACACTTAACTGCTTGATATCATTTTGCACTGATACGTCGGTAAGACGGTAAGAAAATAAATCATCTCAATGCAGTTGTGTTGAATCACAGAATTAGAAGAAAGTTTTACTTTGGAAAATAGGAGATGACATTCTAAAATAATGCAATACTTTTGCACTGGAAACTAAATAAATGCTATAATTACAAGTTTCTTAGTACTTACTCTCTAATAAAGCTGACAAACTCCTTTATCAATACTTGTTTCTTTAAATTACGGATAATACATTTTTAAACGGTATGTTAATCTTCGATGAAACACAAACGGAATAAAATCTAGCCTAGTCTTGTGACTGCGCTCTATAATTGTATGTTCTTAATTTCATGCATTATTTTTTGCCCCCCCATCTCTCAAAGTCTTACACATGAAAACAAATTTTGTTTTGCCATTATCACTAGTCAAATATCTAATGAGTCGGTTAAAATTGCACCTTAGTTTTTGGCGATGACACGTCACCAATCAATGAAATCCTTTCGTTTAACACCGTCGTCCCTCGTCAATTCTTCATTCACAACTTTCCCATTTGGTTTTATTTGTTGTGATTATTGTATGCTGTCTGTTAATCATGTTTCAATCCTTTCCTTTACCGTGGGCGAGTTCACCAAATGTGTGGGAACTTAAAACCTCTAATTTTGAAGTAGGGTTATGCAATATGCAATATAGAAAAGTTGATTACAGTTGTCGGTGTTTTGGTTGTATTCATTCAGTAATTGTCGCAAATACGTCGATTTACAATCATTTTCCGTGACAAATCATGATTATTGGTGTTGATTGTCCAAGTGAATGCTAATGGATAAAGGTGAAGTAACATTCATTTTTACTACGACTGATGTTAGTTAATCGCGAGATGATTTTCTATTAGTTTTCTTTTTGCCTTAAAAATGTATACTTTTATTTTAGTTTACATGTATCGTACTAGGATCGTTTGTGTAAGTAAAATCATGATTATCAGTGTTGATTGTCCCAGTGAATGCTTTTCAACGAAAGATGCTCATGGATAAAGGTGAAGTAAAATTGTTTGTTACGACTGATATTTGTTAATCTCAAAAAAACTTTCCGTTGCTTTTCTTTTGGCCTAGTTAATCATAACCCATATTATTAAATGTGACGTACTAGGATTTTTGTGTAGGCAAGAAAACTCTTTTCGAAAGTTATTTTGTAATATGAAAGTTTACAGTATTTGCATTCATCATGGTGATGCAATCGTGCAATAAATGTTTCACTCGTCACGGTATTTGCCGTACCTCGTGCTTGTATATTCCAGGGTGTTCAATGAGATGTACTGACAGAAAGATTACTCAAACAATTAACATACATTCAGACTGCTTACAATTATTATATTAAAGGTATTAAAAGTAAATTTAGCTTTGAAATACCACTTACGTTCCTCAAAATTACATCAAGCGATTCTCAGCTGGGGGCCAGTTATCTGCATAAAGTGAAATCTATAAACTGTTAACGACTTCAGACATTTTTGTGTTATAAAGTATTTATAAATCAATGTTACATATCAACAAAACATTTGTTTCATTTGTTTTCAGATTTCATTAATAAATACAACGCTGACGCGCATTTTCATACTGATGAAAATTAAAATAAAACGCATATTGTATGGCTTTGGTTGCATTAGACAGGTAGATGCAGTAACAGGATCTTATCATATTAAAGGCAGAAGATAAGGGAAGTATGCATTTATCATTGCTTTTGATGAACTATGAGCTAGCTCTACAAACTTATCAGTTATATTTTATCATTTGTAATATCGTTGATGCATTATCGACCAGGTGTGGAGATTTATACAACAGTACAATATGTTTAACATGTCGCATTTATAATTCTAACAAACGACTTGTTTCCATCAATCTGGAGAGAAACATTTATGTATGACGTATTTTGTGTGCATAAAATGCCCGAGATACAACCAATACTTCTGTCGTAGGTTATTTGTCCTACCCGCATTGTCTCGCTTGGCCATCAGTTTCATTATTCAGTCCATGCTCTCCCCCTCCCCCCTCTCGCTCTCTCTCTCTTTCTCATACCACATATTCTTTCGCCCAAGCTGCTAACTCCTTTCCTCGAAACTAATTCATTCCTCTTATCTCGTTTGCATCTCAATCATCTTTCCCTTTCCACTCCTTTGAGTAAAAGACCTTCTTGGTTCATATTGTTATTCGATCTCTGCTCGTAATTAATAGCAATTGTCACGAAATATTGCTAATAACGCTGGATGGCAGTGTTGGTGCGATTCATGCAACGAAATACCGAACGGAGAGTATTTGCAAGACATTCACACAATATTTACAAGCTACCCACACGATATTCACAAAACATTAACAAGATATTTACAAATTATTAAAAAAATATTCACAACAAATTTCCAGATATTGTCAAGATATTCAATCCGCTAATTCTTAGATAAATTATAACCTGGCACACAATGAGTTCGTGGTTTTCTCACCAACGAGACAGTGTATTATGTTTGTTTGTTGTTTATGTACACCAAAAGAACAAAACAAATAATTAGACATTCCACCCAGAACCGCATACTGCCATGGTGACTGTAATGCCGCTTTCAGCTATGTATTGGTGGCAGATAGAATCCACAGACGATCCAGAAAAAAAACTTTACCGTATCTGACATGTTGAACATAGTATATGAATTTATCCATGCAATCTAAACATCACCCATCTTTTTCGATCAGATTTCCTTAACATAATATTATTTAAGAAATCCTTTAATTTAAACATGTAGTTTGTTACAAAGGCTTGTTATGTACTAGTATATATTAGATTTAGTACTAACCTTCGTTTATTTTATCCATCTCAAAGAGTACAGAGACATGAATAAAAATATGATGTACATTACTGACAATGATTAATATATAGATTATTTCGTAACATTCAGTAATTTATTGCTTGATATTGAAGCTAGATATTTGACAGGCATTGTCCCGATATGAACTAGGTAGGAGAACTTTTACATGATTGCACTTTCTTATCATGATTATCACAGTTCATGATCGTTTGTTGAAGTTGCTTCAGGATGATCTTTAATAAGATTATCAACACAATTTATAGTTTCCTTCAAATGTCTGATATTTGTCATCCATTTATCTCACAAGGGAATGTTGTATTTATTGGTTTGCATTGCACTGTCTTTAAGTGCCAGACTATGTTGCCTTATGTTTTATGATATTTTATTTCTGGCGTTCTGTTCGATCGAATAGTTGATAATATCGACTTTGGGTCAAGTGCTAATTATTTTTACCTTTACAATAAATATAGTTATGGCGAACTCGTATATAGTAAGAACGGTATTTAATAAACCTATCTATTTCCCAACGGAGTTGTCCTTCTTTAATTTATTTAAGTGGCTACATTTAAAAAATATGGATACAATGAAATCATCATTCGGGTTCAATCGTGTTCTTTCTGCATTGTACGTCAAGTAACATTACGACTAGATATTCTGTCTGCATCATAATGACAGTAATGTTAGACAATTGCACAACATGGTTTTCGTTCTTGAAACAAAAATTAAAGACTATTGAAACTATATACGTCGTTTTACGGCACGTGTTGATACAATGTTAAATTTGAAAAAAGATGATATACATCACGTATTTTAACTTATTCTAATTAATAAACAGGTTTTAATAAATAAATACAAGTGAGTTTCATTGAAGGAACTGACGCTGTACTCGAATTACCCTGGTTGGTAGATTGATGTAAAACATCAGAGAAAATATATCTATAGAAGTTCAAAACAAGCATGATATGTACTGATTCAGTGATCCTTGGTATGTAATTTAATGTTGGGACAATTAATTGAAGTTAAAACAATCTCGTTGGAAAGGAAACTATCGACTTTCTTTTTTTTCATTCTTTTCAACTAAATTATCTCTCTGCTAATTGTATTTTATCTTCTTTGTCAGATTTAAATTAATTTTCATTACTAGCTGATAACTAATTAGTACGTAAATGTTTACTTGTCTTCCGTCACGTTTTAACTTAATTATAATTGCAATAAGTATAATTAAAACACGACACATCAGTTCTTTTCTTCCTTCATTGATTCGAATCAACACTATGATCGATTGCCCATGAATAAACTATGACGAAATATACAATTCCAACAAGATTATAGTCTATTGTCTTCTGCATACCGTAAGTGATGTATCGGAAGTGTCTGAATCAATATATTGAAAATAGTATAATTTAGAAACAATAGTCGAATAGGGTTGGTATCGGTAGCAAAACTTCACTCTACTATATCTTTTTATCTAAAAGTGTACTTGTATTTTTCGGAGGCACGATACGTTCCCAAATATATTAGTGCTTTCTACTTTATTGTAAGGTAAGGGTTGACCACCAAAATTGGTGGGTCGACTACCTTTGAACTTATCTTAAAACAGAAAATATTAATTATGTTGCACCAATTACACGGGCAATCACTCATTAATATCATTCCAAAATATATCTTAATACAATTGTTCAAGCCCATGTACGTACCGGTTTTATGAGTCGTCCGATGTGTCCATATCTTTCTCTGAAGCAAACACTGACTATGATTCCCCATTTAATACAACAGATTCTCTAATCACAGTTCTTGCCGGAATTGCAACGCTAGTAATTGCGCAAGTAATACGTCACGAGATTATTACTTCTGACAAAGATGAAGAGAAAATTAACAACAATATTACTAAAAGATCATCGCACTATTCCGGTTCTATCGTCCTTTAATCACTATTCCTAACATCACGCGTGGTGTGTTATGGAGTTAAATTCTACTCAACCATCAAATAATGTAGTTCGTCCATTCTATACTTCCAATACATTTTTACAATAAAGATTTGATAGGACTAGTACAAAGATAATTTTGATATAAGTAGAATAAGAACCTCTTCCTACAGTGTAGTCAATTTTGTAGAAAAATATTACGAATACGAGAATTATTCTATAATGTACTTTACATGATCTTAGAAAACAAAACTAAACGAGTATGTAAGATATGGCATGTTAAAGATGTTTGACAGATGCAATGTGAAATTAGTTACTCGAATTTATTATTATCATTCTATTCAGAAATTTAATCTAAGAAATGTGGTCGTAATTTACGTTACTTGAATTCGCTAGTTATTCGCGCGTGATGTGTCTCTTAAGTCTGACGTTTATATCTGAACATCCACTTACCTATGAACATGTTCTTGTCAGTTTTAATGTATTGCATTATAGAGCAAATAATATGTTGTCAATATTATTTGTTATAACATATACATGTTATTATTTATACCATTCCATATTCATGCTGTGCTGTGTATACGTAAAGCTTATATTCAGGGAAATATACACCACGGGAAGTGGTTCCCGGACTGAAATATAAGTAATAAAACATTTATGCGTTGTTAATTGGTTAATTAAACACCAAGACCTTCACCAAAATATTAACAGATACGATGGAAACATTCAGACAAAATTAAATGGCATACATGTGTAACAAGGTACTTGTTATTGTTATTAGAAGAAGATAATGATCTTCTAATATTTTGAAGTGGATATGAAGAAATACCGTTAAAATTATGCTTCAACTAGTATCTTGTTATGTGACAAAACACAAAATTAATATTCGCCATCCAGTGTTAAAAGAATAAGAATACAGATAATATATTTCTACACAATCCAACAGAGCTGTCTGACTATGTAACTATGAAATGTTTAGGAGTACGGAATAAGACAACAAAATAACTCTTCTGGGCATTCGAATTTCGCTTATTTACGTTCTCTAAATTCCTTTTGTTTGACACATTTCAATGTTTTAAAATTATTCTGCTGTCAACAATTTTGTGTTGGGAGCATAATTATTTACTACATATATTAATCCATCAGTTCCGCATCTACATCGAGTCATTCAAATTCTCATTTGAATTAAGTTTAATCCAATTTAGTCGTTTCACCATTATTTTAAACAGTTTCCCATGTTATTTACCATTCAACAAGTAATTAGAATGCTAAGTATCTCATTTCAAGTGGATTAGAAAAAAGTAAAAGTACTCTCTCTGGAGTTAATTATAATTACAAGTTTGCAATGTTTCTCTACCAGACTCTTTTCTTTCTAAAAGGATGCTTGTAAAAGCTGATGCTTGAAAAGTGGTACCAGTTCCTTACTTTAAAATGTGATGATTGTTTTGTACTGTTGTCATTTCCATTTTTATTTCTTAAACTTCATTTAAGCTTAGAAATTGATTTGACCATGAATCTATATTATGGCTGTTTTGCTCTATTGTTTAAAACATTTATGTTGTTGTTGTTTGCGTTTATTTTCCAAAGATCCAAGTGGACGGAGTGAAGCGCACTATCTTTGCTTTTAACTTAATTCATTCAATGAAATTTGAATTTACAACAAATTCGGCGAATAGATTGTAGATGACACCATTCTGATTGAATGTGTTTTGTCACTAAGACAAATTTCAAGCAAATATAAATCTTACATCAACAGGATACTTTGTGAAACCGTATATTTCAATCGTATATATCTGTCGATGTTGCATACGTACTTATTCAAATGTAATCAATTCCTTATTGTTCCTATACACTAACTAATATTCAAATGCTGCGTATGCATAAGCATCTTGATCTATATATATAGAAAAAATCTTTGAAACTCGTTTCAATGTTGAGTATTTACGTATTCATATTCAATATAGCTCAATTCAAGCAAAGTCTTCGTATTTGTACTATTGTACTGTTGGTGGTACTGAATCTTAAAACAACGCATGCTGAAAATGACTCTTTCAATGAGTTTAAATATGTATAAATGTTTAAGCTTTTTCTTCTTTTTTAACTTATAGTTATTATGTTTTGTTATAATATTTTGTTCATTATATATTTGTATGCCTTTTAATTTTGCCTTTATATAGTTATTAAATTACATGTATTTTTACTGAAGGCCATATTGTAAATAAGTTTTATACTTTATATGTTACCTTCAAGAAATAAAGATTTTATTATTATTATTTTAAAAGCCATGTCGTATAATGCGATTCTAATTCAAACATGGTATGAGTTATAAATAATAAGATTTAGAAATGTAAAACAAATAAATGTATCTGATACAAAACTACTGTCATTCATAAAATCATCACTTTATGTTTCTTTTAAACTATCGATAATTTAGTCTCTCTAACTCTACTGATTGTTGTTCAGTTCAGTTATCAGTTCTAATTCTATTAAAATTGGCAACGTTCTCCAATGCTTTCTTGAATTGACAATACTATCAAGTTATCAACGTCGATGTAATCAGGAATGTACCGTATAAAAAGCGAACATGAACCGGCATCAACATTAATTCAGGGGCTAAGAACAGACCTGCATGTATAATAAGGTTACATAATTTCGTTCTAATCTGATTACTTTGTCTTTGATCTTAGGTACAAACAGATGCAACGAGGATTGCATAGGAAATAATACATGTTTTATTTTCAACTGAATTACAATTCATCACAGAAATTGAAAGACAGAAAAAAATGAATCAACCTTTTCAGCATTTTAAGTATTTGCTAGGGTGTAGAGAATTCGAATGTTAATGGTACATGTAGCTATAAAATGCAACTTTAACAGATTGTAATGTACAAATGTAACTGTGTTTTAGCTTTTCAAATATCATAAGTTTAGTATGATTAAGCTCTCATTCCAAGTGACATAGATATAATTGACACTTCACACAAACAGTTTTAGATTAACCCAAGCTTTGAGAACTGACTGGGTAAATCTGATTCCTAGTGAATGGAATAAGTCAGATAACACAAAACATCTGCGTATAAAGAAACATCATTTCAAAGAAACCAATCACAAGATAATGAATATATTACGGACTTACAATTCGATAAAAGCCATCAAATCTGCATTAGTACGATACTCAATGTTGTACCAATTAGTTCAACGACACCGTAAATTGTTTAATATATCTCTCGGTATAATGTCAGAATTGCAATACTAACGCCCTTTGCAACTATCTTTATTGAGATCATTTGGTTAATTATCTTGTTAAGAAATTATTTCTAACAAATATATATACCTACGTTTTATAATAGGATGCTATTTGTAGAAATTATCATAGATTACGAGCGTATCATCATTGGGTAAATGATAACAGGTTAAGTAATTGTGGAATCCGTAAGAGTAAAATTTATAATCTTCAAAGCTTCGACAAATTATCGTCTTATTCAGTTTTGTGGTGGCACAAACATCAAATAATACTATTGGACGAAGTGGCTGTAGCAAAGTCTCGGGAGCATGTATATTACTTCATTATATCCATATTTCACAATATTGATAACAGTAACGTTATGAAGGGTAAATGAACTGTATGTTTGTACTGTCATGTTAATTTAAACGGGACCAACAAATGATAGTGTAGCAAAAGTGTGACAAAAAAAACCCTTTTAAAACGATCATTGTATAATTTGTCGACCTTCGTGTACATATGTTTCATTTACATGTTAAGAACATTTTCAATTATTCTGAACGTTTCCAAATACGAAAATTGAAGGAATGATTTTCCTGCAAAAAACCCCTCCAAAACAAATACCTATGATTTTGAAAACTTATATATAATATATAATAATATATCTTATAGATGCGAAACGCACAGGCTTGACGTTGGTGTAAATCCTCTAACTGTTGTACATTGGTTCCTACAAAAATTATCAATGTGTCAATTAAAGAGACGTATGACACATTGTATATTAATAGCCTTCATCTCATACCTATATGCAGGAATTTTGTCCAACGCTAAAATACACCAATTTGGCAGCTCTAAATTAATTTTAAAAAATACGTTTGTAAATATCTCGATGCGTTGTTCTTTTATTATAATCGAAATTCGTCTTCCAAATAATTAATCAGTATTGCTGTTTTTGTTAATATCGAAATGTTAAACATTGTGTCGCGGGAATTCAATGAACTAAGCAATTAAACAAATCATTAATTGTGGCACAGCTAAAGGAAACAATCAAAGAACAAATTTTCTTGTTATAGTCGAACTGAATTTTAATAATTTTTCTACGTTCAACGATTTCATTTCGTAAACTTATAATACGCGTTGCGATTTGATGAATATTGTAATTTGGGGGGTACGCATCCCAAATAGGGAGTTGGCGTCGATCAAAATCTTTCTAATAAACTTATTTAGTTTTAATATAAGCATAATATCATATATGAGGAATCGGTCCATCTAGCTTACGGAACGTCGACGGTTTGTACTGGTTGTACGCCTCAGGGTCACCATATGACATAAAAATCTGCGTTCATTCTTTCTCGTTTCATCGGGATAAATAGATACTCACAATGGTTCCATGTGACATTCAAATACTTTGGAATTGAAATCGGCCGATTGGGAGTAATGGACAATGAAGGCCATTCTCATATACAACTGTAATTATATTATAAACATTTTCAAAAATGACATACGGTGAAATTACAACTAACTGGAAACTCAAAAAGAAACCATCTGTAGTATAGTGGTATCTTAATTATTCATATCATACAAACATATTTAGTATTGAAGTACGTGTATAAGATTTACAACAAGACGGTGATAAACCTAATTATTTACTTCTGACGTTTAAAACCGCTTCTATACATATATGTATATATAATGCAGCCATGGCAAGGTAGCCAGTGATCCAATGGTTTGGTCGATCGATTCTCGGTCGTGACAGGTTAACCCTTCTTGAAAAATTGACAAAACACCTCCATTTTCCTCCGTATGTGGAGAGGTTGCCGGAAGTTCTAGAAGAGTATGTTTGCACTGGTAAGCATACCATTCAGATAAACTTTTTAGATGAACCGTCCGCTGTATGTAACTGAAAAAATTGTTGAAAAAACGGCATTATATCCCATAAAATAAATAAATAAATGAGCAATGATAAGACTGGTGTGAATGTTGCACTACTCATACGTTACAAAACTAACAGTGCATGATTGTTGCCATTTGTCAATAATTCTGCTTGACGAATAAGGCACGGAGTAAATCTAGTGAATTACTTCATTGAACAACAGTAATCTATTAATGTGAATTTACAATGGTAACGGATGTTTAGTGGACATAACGAACATCTTAACGTGTGTTATTAATATCCGATGCTTGCAGAAGCTTGTTTGTCATTTGGATACGCCTTGTATAATTATATGAACGTTGTGTTTTTTATATTTCTTAACGTGCGAACATGTTTTCTGCAAGCTAAATTCCCAATTAAATGTATTAAAAGAGTATGGGGCCCTCTATGTATAAAATTATTTTGGAAATCCATGCTAATATCAAGTATCACCAATTTATAGATTTAAAACTTCAACAGTAATAATATACCTAAATAAACCCACAGTAATGGTTATTATTATTTGGATACGCCTATCTGCAGTACTTTATTAAAGAAATTTGTACCACCCAGTGACGAATTATTATAACAAATGGAATTATTAATGCACTATGTACATCGAGAGCGTGTCCAAGTTTCGCAAGCAGCAATGTGTGAATTGAAATGATCCAGATATTCTTTGATGATTTTTCTGCAAATCCACTCAGTATGATATTTCAGCAAAAGGGTATTTCAACTTTATATGATGTTAATAACACGCCATACAACATGTTTTATGTATTGAGTTTTGATTTGTTTAGTTAATTAAGCACTAGCGATTTCTATCAATGATAAGATGCGAGGACTTCAATGAGTGCGAACGTTTAAAACAGTGTATGATGTGCTATGATCCGAATTTGTGAAGTAAAATATCTAAAACTATAAAGAAAATCGAATCAGTTGAATCAAGTACTCGTCATTTTATTGCAGCGATTAATCACAATAGCCTAATTGGAGGATATATCGGGCTGTGTTCATATTTCATACGAGTAGATACACAAATGTTTCTTTCAAAATATTTATTATGTAATTTCAGTTCGTTATCAAAAATATTACATTTAATGATATACGCGCCTAAGTTTCGTGGATAGTAATATAATAATGAAATGTCAAATTTTGTTAGCATATGCCAATCAATATGTTTAGTTTTCTACCAGGTAATTATGTTGTATAATTAGACAATTATAAATAATATTGTTGTTTGCGGTGCTGCTGCTTTTATTGCTATTACTGCTGCTATGTCTATTGAGAGTAGCAACACTTTATCTTCATTAAACGTATTTTTGACATTATGATGTGCCTCACCCATTCCACCCCCGTGCTGCTTGTTTTCCATAAAAACTTCTACCATTAATCAATCGGCTGTTATCATAATCAAAATTGTCAATGGCATGTATATTTGATACGTGCATAGATATTGAAATGCATTTTATCATGTTTGATTATATCTCCGCTGCATGCCATAATGTAATAATTGAATTTGGTACATATTCATTTACTCTGAAACTTTGTAAACATATAATGTGATTAGTGCGCCACATGTGTTCAGGTACTACGTAGAATTTATGTCTAATGACCTTGTTCAAGTACTAACATTAACGACACTGTTAATACCGATATATGATACGGAAATAACCAACATTACTAATATGTAATCATACCAATAAGGTTTGTTGTTAATGCTACTTGCTACAGATGTCTGGAAGTTGCGTATCTTTTTTCAGTTCAACGTCGCATCCAGGGAAACTAGCAACTTTCATGCTTTAACGGAAAACCTTTACATTTTGCAACTGGGTGCCTATATTGAAGTATGGAACTGTCAACAATGAGTAATTAAATCAAGCTTGAATATTAGAATTTTGAGGAATAACATTTGAGTTCAGATGCTTAAATGCTATTTGCAAAATTGGCCTTCTATTCGGAATATGGCTTAAACATTTATCAATATTTACGTGATAGAGGCATTAGCAGATTGCAACATCATCTTCTATTAAGTGAAAAAAACCAGACTACCTTTATCCCAAGCGTGTGAAGATTTAAGGTATCTTTCACATTTTAAAACAATAAACAGACACATAACATGTTTGTGAATAATTACGAGGCACTGTGTGACAGACGTTGATTGTCGTATAAGTAACAGGTGCGCTCAATGAAGTCGCTGCTTGATTAGATTTAGTAAACTTGTATTCTGTCTATCAAAGATTTTTTCAACAATGTTCAGGAATCAGAGATAGTAAGCAGATTACAGACTGAATCACTTTTCTCTATCATTTCTCTGAGTACATCTGATGATTGGTGATACTTGTCAATTCGAATTAACGTCACTTAATTCTGATGAGCTTAATATAAAGAATAATAAGAATTGAATTTATATAGTTACAAAAATAGACAATCGTCGTGCGATTTAGAGATAAAATTGTCAATGAGCATGTGCTGATAACGTGAATGTAAATCATCAATGAGTTTAGTTTTGACATAACATGCACATTAAAAATAGTTAACTGCTTGATATCATTTTGTACCGATGCCTCGGTAAGACGGTAAGAAAATAAATCATCTCAACGCAGTTGTGTTGAAGCACATAATTAGAGAATAAGAGGTGCCATTTTAAAATATCGCTAATACTTTGGCAAAAGAAACTATATAATGCTATTACAAGTTCCTAACTCTGTTATAAAGCTGACAAACTCTTTAGTCCATACTTGTATTGCATTATGGATACATTTTTAAACGGTATGTAAATCTGATGAAACACCAGCGGAATAAATTATAGCCTAGTCTTAGGACTGCGCTCTATAATTGTATGAGTTAATTTCAATGCAATATTCTTTGCCCGCTGCTACTCCCAATGTCTTACACGTGAATACATTTTTGTCATAATTACTGGTCAACTACATAATGAGTCGGTTAAAAAGTGACCTTTGTAGTTTTTGGCCATTACACATCACACACAAATAACATTGTTTCATTTAACACCGTCGTCCCTAGTCAATTCTCTATTCCCGCCTTTCCCCACTTGGTTTTACTTGTTGTGATAGTTGGTATGTTGTCTGTTAATCTAGTTTCAATCCTTTACCCTTGACGAGTTAGTCAAATGTGTGGAAACTTTAAAACCTCTAATTTTGAAGTAGGGTGATACAATATAGGTAAGTTGATTACGGTTGTTAGTGTTTTAGTGATATCAGTTACCGTCGCACAATACGTCGATTTACAATCATTTTCCATGACAAATCATGATTATCAGTGTTGATTGTCCCAGTGAATGCTTTTCAACGTAGGATGCTCATGGATAAAGGTGAAGTAAAATTATTTTGCTACGACTGATATTTGTTAACTTAAAAAAAATTCCTTTGCTTTTCTTTTTTGCCTAGTTAATCATAACCAATAGTATTACATGTGACGTACTAAGATATTTTGTGTAGGCAAGAAAACCCTTTTCGAACGTTAATTTGTATTATGAAAGTTTACCGTATTTACATTCATAATGGTGATGTAATCGTGCAATAAATGTTTCACTCGTCAAGATATTTGGATTACCAGGTGTTTGTATATTTCAGGGTGTTCAATGAGAAGTACTGACGGAAAGATTGCTCAAGCACAGACAGCTGACAAGTCATACAGATTTAGAATTCAAGGTATTAAAAGTAAATTTAGCTTTGAATTACAACTAATGTTTCTCAACATTACACCAAGCAATTCTCAGCAGGGAACCAGTTATCTGTATAAAGTGAATTTTATAAACTGTTAAAGACTTCAGACATTTTTGCGTCATAAAGGTTTTATAAATCAATGCTACATAATAAATAAACCATTTGTTTGCATTTGTTTTTTTTCAGAATCTCAAAGAATACAACACGGACGCGCATTTTCATATTGACGAAATTTAAAATAAATGCATATTGTATGGCTTTGGCTGAATTAGACAGGTAGGTGCAGTATCAGGATATAATCATATTAAAGGGAGAAGATAAGGGAAATGTATTTATCATTGCTTTGATGAACTATGAGCTAGCTCTACAAACTTATCAGTACTATTGTATCATCTGTAATATCGTTGTTGCATTATCGACCAGGTGTGGAGACTTATACAACAGTACAGTGTGTTTAATTTGTCACACTCGCGATTCTAACAAACGACCTGTTTCCATCAAACTAGAGCCAACATTTTGGAAATATGCCAATTATGGGTAACCCGTTGGCATCATATTCTTGATATATAAACCAGTACTCATTTTGTATATTTTTTGTCCTACATGCATTGTCTCGCTTGGCCTTCAATTTCATTATTCACTCCATGCTCCCTGCTCTTTCTCTGTCTCTCTCTATCACACGGCGTATTGTTTCACCATTTCTTACTCCTTTTCCCAAAACTAATTAGTTCCCCTTGTCTCGTTTGCAGCGCAATCTCCATATCTTTCCATTTCCACTCGTTTTAGTAATTGGCCTTCTTGTTTCATATTGTTGTTTGATCTGATTAGTAGTAATTATCACGAACAGTGATAATTACGATGCATGGCTGTGTGTTGGTGTGATTCATACGACGACTGTGGTTACACTACTAGGAAACATTCGTATCAACTAACATCATGAGCCTGATCTGTACTTGATTATTATCATGATTATGTAATACTCTTATCGGATTTGCCAATATTACATTTCACAAATAACGTTGATCAATTGTTGTTCATTTAAAACATGGACAAAATACCGAAAGGACAGTATTAACATGTTCCAAAACATTCACACAATATTTACAAGTTATTTACACGATGTTTTAAAAGATAACGAGATATTTACGAGATATTTACAAAACATTTTACCAAATATTGTTAAGATATTCAATCCGCTTATTCTTTGATGAATTATAACCTGGCACACAATGAGTTCATAGTTTTCTCACCAACGACACAGTGTTTTATGTTTGTTTGTTGTTTATGTACATCAAAAGAACAAACCAAATAATTTGCCATGGTGATTATAGAGCCGCTCTCAGCGATGCATTTGTACCAAATAAAATCTGCGGATGACCTAGAAAAACAGCATGCAGTAAGGTCGACTTTGCCGTATATGACATGCTAACCTAGTATATGAATTCACTCAATGCAATATATAGGTCACTCATTTCATCCGATCAAATTTGCCTAGTAGCATATATATAAGTTCAACTTTAATGTAAAAAAAATAATGCTAACCTCCATTTATTCTGTCCTTTCCAAGAGAAATGAATAAAATATATCGTACATTACTGACAATGATTATATACAATATTTCGTAACATTCAGTAATGAATTGCTTGATATTGATGCTTGATGCTTGACAGGCATTGTCCCGATATGAACTAGGTAGGAGAACTTTTACATGATTGCACTTTCTTATCACAGTTCATGATCGTTTGTCGAACCAAAATGCCACAAGATTATTTTTATTAAGATTATCAACACAATTTATAGTTTCTTTGAAATGTCTGCCATTTGTCATCAATTTATCTCACAAGGGAATGTTGTATTTATTAGTTTCTATTGCACTTTCTTTAAGTGCCAGATTAGGTTCCATAATATGTTCATTTTGACGTTTTGTTCAATAAAACAGTTGATTATGTCGGCTAGTTAATGTTTACCTTTACAATAAACATACAATATAGTTATGGTTAACTCGTATATACAGGGAATAATAGGATATAATAAACTATATATTTCCCCCAGAAGTTGCCTTTCTTTATAGCATTTAATAAGGATGCAACGAAATCATCAGCCGGGTATAATCGTATTCTACCGTATTGTACAAATAACTATTCGACAAGATAATCTGACAGTATCATAATGTTTGAATATGTTAGAAAATTGCACAACATGTTATTAATTCCTGAGGCAAAAGATTCAAAATTAATGATTAGAAACAATACATATTGAAATAATCTACGTCCAAACGTTCTTAGATATTCAAATAATTATTTGTAAATGAAAAATAATACTACAGATAAGAAAATGGGTTCTAAATAAAATCACACTAAATAATTCCACTTAACCAATCAAAGACATAGGATCATACAAAATGGGGACAACACATAATCGTATATTTAGAACGGTCTTCATCGGGGCCATATAATATATTAACCACATGTGTTGATAAAATATTATTATGGTACAAAAATAATTGATTTGCATGACTTTTTTTAACTTACAATGTAATTAATCAAAATGTTTAATATTATAAAAAAAAATACTGGCTAGTTCAATTTAACGAACTGGGTCCGTATTCACAAAACATCTTAAGTAATTTTTTAACTTAAGTTATATTTTTCCTTAAATCCAACATTTTCCTTTTGTACTTATATAAAGGAGGAAAGCACAAGAATATAATTTAATCTTTGTTCTAAAAATGCCAATTCTGCAAGTGATATTTCATTTTCACACTTTTGTTTACTGGTTTACAAACTTCTACCATGAAAAAAATTACACTTAAGTAAAAATTTCGACATAAGTTAAAGAAAATCTTAAGATGCTTTGTGAATACGGACCCTGGTGCTTATTCAAAGTCTATTGAAAATAACACAATTTAGAAAAGAAATAGACGCTAGGGGAGGTATAGGAAGTATAGCAAAACTATTCTTTTACAGATATTTTATCTAAAGTTTACTTGTATTTTCGGAGGCACGATACGCTCCCAAATATACTCGTTCTTTCTACCTTATTGTTATAAAGGTAAGGGCTAACCCCAAAATGGGTCGGCCGACTTCCTTTGACTTTATCTAAAAAAACACAAACAGAAAATATGAAATATGTTGCACCCATGACACGGGGGGCAATCATTCATTAATATTTATCAAAAATGTATCTTAATGCTATGGTTCAAGCCCATGTACCGGTTTTATGAGTGGTCCAATGTTTACATTGTCCATATCTTTCTTTGAAGCAAACATTTACTATGAGTCCCCATTTTATACAACAGAGACCTTCTTATCTCAATTCTTACCTTTATCTAGCAGTATCAACACATATCCTTACAATGAATTATCATAGCTAACAAGACAATATCATCACTGGAATTGCAACGCTGGTAATTGCGCAAGTAATATTCAACGAGATTATTGCTTCTGACAAAGGTGAAGAGAACATTAATAGGAATGTTACTAAAAGGTCACCGAACTGTTCCGTGTTATCATCCTTTAATTACTTTTTCCATCATCACGAGTGGTGTGTTATGGAGTCAAATACTACTCAACCATCAACTAGTTCGCCCATTTTAGTCTAGTAAATTTTAAAATAAAGATTTGATAGGAATAAGAACTTCTTCCTATGGAGTAGTCAATTTTGTCGAAAAATATTACGAATGCAAGAATTATTCTGTAATGTACTTTATATGATCTTAGAAAACAAGACTAACCGAGTATGTTAGATATTGTATGTTTGACAGATAAGATGTTTGACAGATGCAATGTGAAATTAGTTGCTCGAAGTTTTTATTATCATTCTATTCAGAAATTAAATCTAAGAAATGTGGTCGTAAGTTACGTTACTTAAATTCACTAGTTATTCGCGCGTGATGTCTCTCTTAAATCTGGCGTTTATTTTGAACATCCACTTATCTATAAACATGTTCTTGTCAGTTTTAATTGTAGAGCAAATTATATGTTGGCAATATTATCTGTTATGTTTACATGTTATTATTTATACCCTTTCATATTCATTCTGCACTGTGTGTAAGTAAAGCTTACATTGAGGGAAATATACACCACAGGAAGTTCAGCAGAAATAGTTTCTTTTTAACCACCATCCAATCTTATATCCATATACTGCTCTGAACTGGAGCAACAAACCTTCCAACTGACAAAAAGTACGTCTGGGCATCGATGTGATGTAAGTTTGTTTTCATTAGCTACCGAGAAAATTTCTTTATTCTTTCGTGATTTCATACCCATTTTTTCACTCACCACCGACGAATCCTTCAATGGATGGATATCTAAAGCATTACGATTCCTTATTTACGCAAAATTCGGCATATTGATGCAGATGTCACCATTTTGACTGAAATGTTTTGTCACAAATAATAATTATGTTATGCTTTATAGATAATACGATTTAGAAATGTGAAACAAATAAATGTATCCGATACTGTCATTCATAAAATCATCACTTTATGTTACTTCTAAACTATCGATAATTTAGTCTCTCTAACTCTACTGATTGTTGTTCAAAGTCATCAGTTCTAATATCATTAAAATTGGCAACGTACTCCAATGATTTCTTGAAATGACAATAATATCAAGTTATCAACGTTGATACTATCTGGAATGTACCGTATAAAAAGCGAACATGATCCGACAACAACATTAATTCAGGGGTTAAGAACAGATCTGCATTTATAATAAGGTTACATAATTTGATTCTAATCAGATTACTTTGTCTTTGATCTTAGGTACAAACCGATGCAACTAGGATTGCATCTGAAATCAGATATTGGGTTTTCATCTAAATTACAATCCATCACAGAAAATGAGAGACAGAAAAAAATAAATCAGCCTTTTCAGCATTTCTAAGTACTGTGTAATCATTTATTTTCGTTGGAGATTTAATTTCGTGGATTTCGTGGGTCGGCTCATCCACGAAATCAAATCCCTACGAATTTAACTGTAGAGATAAGGCATTTTTTCAAAAATCAAATCCACGAATGTATGTCCCCACGAAAGAGCCATTTTAGTAAAAAAACACGAAAATTGAGCCCAACGAAACTAAATAAAAATACATTATTTGGTGGGATGTAGAGGATTCGAGTGTTAATACTACATAAAACGCAAATTTAACAGGTTGTAATGCGCAAATGCAACTGTGTTTAAGCTTTTCAAGTACATCATTTTAGTATGATTGAGCTTCCTATTCTAAGTGACGTAATTGACACTTCAAACAAACAGTTTAATATTGACCCAGGCTTTCAGAACTGACAGGGCAAAATGGATTTCTTAATAATGGTATAAGTCAGATAACACAAAACATATGTGTATAAAAGATTCTACTCGAAACAACATCATTTCAAAGAATCCAATCATAAGATTATGAATACATTACTGACGTACAATTCAATAAACAGCCATCAAATCTGCATTAGTATGATACTCAATGCTGTATAAATGATTTCAATGGAAGCGTAAATTGTTTAAAATATCTCTTTCTGGTATAATTTCAGAATTGCTAACGCCCTTTGCAACTTTCTAATAGTATATTGAGATAATTTGCTAATTATCTTGTTAAGAAATTATTTCTTACTACTATTTACAATTATCTTTTATGATTGAATGCTATTTGTAGAAATTAACATAGATTACGAGCGTATGATTATTTGGTAAACAATAATATGTTAAATGATTGGAAAATATGCAATGGTAAGAAAATAATCTTCCAAGCTTTTAATCTTAATCAGGTTTGTATGACAGAAGTGGCGAATTATATAATAGAAAATGGTTGTTGCAAAGTCTTGACTTTATTGTATTTGCAATATCCATACCAATAACGTTATGAAAGTTGTATTCGGGAAACAACATACTTTATATTTCATTGATACATTAATGTACAACTTGTTGTTTCTGTTCGTATCCGAACAACCGAGCCAAATACTAAAGTACTGTGTGAACAATGTGTACACTACGGTAGCGCTATGCACTGACAAACGTAGTGACGTCACGCTACGTATAGAACGCCAAATACTAAAGTACTGTGTAACAATGTGTACACTAGGGTAGCGCTATGTACTGACAAATGTAGTGACGTCACACTACGTATAGAACGCTGTGTTAAGGAATTCACCAGAAATGGATCAGAAGTGTATCGGTTCTTTTAACAGAACTCAGAGCACCATAAAGAAACAAGACAAAGAATTAGAAATATGAGTAGGGCTATAAATGACTGTAATCCTGTATCTCAGTTCCTTTCTCTCTTGGGTGGTCAGGAAATGACCATAGCTGTCGAATAGGCCGTTTAAGAACAGATACACAAACACGATGCTTCACTATCCACGAGCGCACTACAACAGCAGTTTTCCAATAGCAAACAATGGCCTGCAGGTAATCATTGATTTTTAAATATAATCTTATAAAAGTTTGTAATGTACAAGTTAATACGAATGAATGCTTTTCAAAATAATTATTTTAATACATGCTTTACGATAATACAGTCGGGTAGAACTTCGATGATTCTTAATAACCATATAAACATATAACAATAGTACCTTAGATAAAGGTTTGTCATAAAGAGCAAAGGAAAACATTCCACTTTATTTAAAATGTTCGTTCTCAAGAACTTATCGATTGATTCAACAAATCTATTTAGACCACAGAATGGCATTCATAATAATGTGACTGAAATGCAGTTTTCATAAAAGTATAACATTGCCATTGTAAAAGAACGTATCCACTGATTAACACATAGATCAGTCTTCTTAATTATCAATTATATCTATATAAAAATGGTCAAATGATTATAATGATCTCTGCTTTGTAATCACTAGCCCCTTACTGCTGTTCTAATCTGACTCGAAACCTGACATAATTCACACATGATAAAGTTATCCAGCTAGTTAACGAAAGCTCGATGGTTCCATTCGAGTAAAGAGCCTCTCTCTACATCAGAGTGAGCTCTAAATGAATCGGTTTCCTATTACAAAGTCAATCACAATAACCTGATGCGTTTTATAGAACAATCTGTACCTTCTTTAAGCCAGTATACGAACAAATTATATACATATATGTAAAGCAAAGCAAAGCGCAATAAAAAGAACTATTTCCAAATTTTGCTTCAAACTATGTACTTGAAAATCCTGTTTTACATACACAGTACTAGTATTATGTACAAGGGATTTAAATGTCTAAGAACAAGAAAGCTTTAATGCATAAAACGTCTCACAAAAGATTAAAATACCACATACGTTTTGCTGGGAAACAGAATCAATAATCTCAGAAACAAGTGGAAAATCATTTTAAAGATTAAACTGCTTGTAAACATGCAATTTATTGGGTATATTTTGCATACCACAATGCAGACGTACTTGAATTCAACCATTATTGTTAATTAGGTACTCAGTAAACATCACATTGACATCTATTGAAATAGATTTTGTTCACCTATCCGCTGAGTGGATTAAACTTCTCCCTATTGTCAGATTTTTAATCTTTTAGGTGTACAAGTCGATGAAAACCAACATTGCTTGTCAAAATAGCTTTTCACATTTCCTAAGCTGTAATCCCTAATACGTTCATATCTTGCGAGTCGTTAAGTGCTCGATGCGTTGCTCCTCGACAGTTTTTCAGTTTATTAGCGTTGGATTTGTTGGGAGTTTTATTATTATTATGATATATCGTCGATTTATTTAAAGTCCCATAAGCATATAAATCTATCGGTCGTAATAGTTTATTTTTGTCCTCGGGTTTGCTTACCTACTGTGAATACTTTATAGCAAGAACAATTGTTTCCGAAATCACCATCGGGTTTTTTCAATATCATTGATAACAAACTATTTAATAGTATTTATAGAACAACTGTGTTTTCCCGCAGTCATGAATTATGCACATTGCATAAAGTGACGTCACGCGCCCTATATATTTCAAGTTTACAAAAGCAAGAATGAGAGCTAGATAAGTGTTTTAAGAAGAAAAAGGGCTCGCTTCGTCGGTAATTATTATCTTGGGATAATATCAGCCATTGCTTGTTTTTTTTCTTCATATTTTTATAGCAAAATGCTCATGGGGCTTTAAGAATTTGCTTTGAATAAAATGATATAACATATTTATTCCTATCATTTTGTGATGCATGTCACAGACCAATGTTCACTGTCTTTGTTGCAGTCAGCTTCCATATTATGTTGGGTTTTAATATCACACCAACAGATAGGAGCAAAATACTGCGACCTTTTCCTGAGAAAAATCCTACGCAAACACTTGGGTAGAACCACAAACAGCGGGCCTGCTTCTTTTCTGATCCCGCGCAGCACTGTTTCGGTGTTATAATAGATGGTCGTAACATATTATTGAAAAAAAAACATTATTAAGTTTGTTATTTCTTTTAAGGCAATCATGTAAACATTGTTTGTGGACCAGTCCATGAAGTTTGGTGGTATCAGGTATTAGTTGCTTAGAACGAACAAATCTATCGCATGACGTGCGTTTCTTCGATGAATCGTCTTTTTCTGTGTGGAAACTCCTGCATATGTGTACGATTATGGCTCAAATGCACCACATTAACAAAATTTGTGAATTTTAAGACACGCAGGTACTTAAATGTTTTGATGACAACAATGTGAACCTGTGTTAATACGTCAGTTGAAAACTCAAGGATACTAAAATATTCACTAACATGACGTTCGTCAACGAATTCCTTGCTTTCTGCAAATCAACGTGAAATGAACATGTAATTGTAAAGAAACATCATCAATACACAGTAGATATCATATATCCATGTAATCAATACGAAGAAATAATAAAACTATGAAAGGGTAATGAATTAAAGATGTGTTGTATTGCCCTCAGTTAAAAACATGTTTCAACTAAACAAATTCAGTTGTCTGTATTTGGAGGGGAGGGCCATCGTACAAACTTAAAATCATTGCAGTCGATTAATAATGATAGATAAACATAATACAAACGTCATACACACAACGAACAAGTCACATTAATTTCCTGTTGTGGACATCAAGATATTCATAAATTTCTCCAGATAATGGTTATTTGTGGGTTTTTGTCATTTAAATCGACTGTTGCATAATAGATTACACTACTATCGTGGTGGGTTAATTGGAAAATCAACGCATTTAAATCTTTCAACAAAGTTACAATTGCTCAACTATAGTACAATTTGGTTATGAACGATTAAATAATGACGATATAAATTGAAAAGACTTCAGAAATATATCATGATAAAAGATAATGAAAGATTGGAATGATAAAGAAAACCAACTTGCAATAAACAAAAACTACATTAAATGTGACCTGTTAATATATAAAGTGATGTATCAATATAATAATCGAGAAAAGGCGTTCCTAATACTAAGACGGTTCAATAGACATGTTGAAATATTACGGAAATATAAAAAAACAACAGTTATCATAAATAGTCGTTATGATCGAATTTTTGTCGTTGCATTCATGTGTTTAACTCTATGTGAATGTGTTCGTCACAATCGGGACTTTTCAGGAAAAGCATTAACCATAGCATGTCTAGAAAAATCATTTATAAACAATCATTCGAATTTAATTAATCAGATATAACATCAAACAAAGGTTTCCGTTGAACTCCCTTTGAATTAATAACATAATTATTGCAAAAAAGAGTGATAACTTCATTGTAGGTCTATATAATTGCGTTATTTTGCAAGTCTTTTTTTATCCATTGGTAACTTGTAATTTACATTAGGTCTATCCAAAATCAATGTTAAAATAATACTTGATTAATATTGCATCCATCACTCTCCATGTTAATTATCCCTCAAACGTATTTTCGTTTTGATATCGTTTACTTCAGTTACTAACACACTCTATGGATAAATCATTTACACTATTTATTTCTTTGTGATTCCTCTGCTTAATCTGGATACAAATCTGTAATCGTGTATGACACACAGAACACACCCACAGACTATATAGAGCTAATTGAATTTCTTTCTTCAAAAGAAATGCCGCCCAGTTAACGAGATTTTGTTTATATGTCATAGAGCCTTAAATACAACAAAACACATACTGAGCGTATTTAATGGCTCTTTTAAGAATGCAATAATGTGTGTTCGTGTGCGGTGTAATGATAAGTAAAGTCATTAAGCAGAAGATATATTATTGTACAATAAAATAATTTTCAATTGTGGTATATACGTTTTTGGCATATAATCTAAGATTAATAAACAAAGCAAGCCAAGTAAACGTAATAATTTATTAGAACTATCATCAAATGTAATAACCCGATGCAATGAATTCTGAATTTAAGCCCACAGCGTATTGTTATCAAAATGCGTAACAAAAAATCATGCTTAGTTCAGAGAACCAAATATCAGACACCGTGTTGTAACCATGGTTTTTGTTTGTCAAGCGTTATAATTGACGCATAATGATTAAGTCGTTTGGTAAAGGTTCCGGCAATTCACAAACATATACAAACAAAATGAAATATACAAAAATCAAAACAAAAATATATGCAAATGTGTGTATCACTATTTATATAGATACATATGGTCCATCATGTCTTTTGACGAGGTGATTGCGAACTGATGCAGCAGTTTAATGACAGTAAATGGTAGGTCGGGTAATCATAAACAAACATCTTTATTTACGACTTAGTACTGTGATAGGGATTCTAGAACTTTTACAAAGGGCTCATTTAGTATTGCAAATGGAACCAATTAAAAAGTGATAAAATATCTTTAAGCATTTTTTGTATCTTATGAATGAAATGAACCCATACTACTATGGTTGGTTAAAGACTTAAAACAGTATAACGCATACTTAGTCTAATACTTAAAACAGTGTAACACATACTTAGTATAATATTTAAAACAGTGTAACGCATACTTAGTCTAATACTTAAAACAGTGTAACGCATACTTAGTCTAATACTTAAAACAGTGTAACACATACTTAGTATAATATTTAAAACAGTGTAACGCATACTTAGTCTAATACTTAAAACAGTGTAACGCATACTTAGTCTAATACTTAAAACAGTGTAACGCATACTTAGTCTAATACTTAAAACAATGTAACGCATACTTAGTCTAACAGTGTAACTCTAGTGTAACAGATACTAATAATTAATCAGAAACAGTGTAAGCATACAAATAATTAAAACAGTGTAACACATACAAATAATTAAAACAATGTAAAACATACTAAAAATTAAACCAGAAACAGTGTAGCACATACAAATAATTATAAGAGTGTAAGCATACAAATAATTAAAACAGTGTTACACATACAAATAATTAAAACAGTGTAACACATACTAAAAATTAAACCAGAAACAGTGTAGCGCATACAAATAATAAAAAGAGTGTACCACATACATATAATTAAAAGAGTGTAACACATACTAATAACCTAACCAGAAACAGTGTACCACATACAAATAATAAAAACAGTGTACCACATACATATAATTAAAACAGTGTAACACATACTAACAAGTAAACCAGAAACAGTGTACCACATACAAATAATTAAAAGAGTGTACCACATACATATAATTAAAACAGTGTAACACATACTAATAATTAAACCAGAAACAGTGTAGCACATACAAATAATTAAAACAGTGTACCATATACATATAATTAAAACAGTGTAACACATACTAATAACTAAACCAGAAACAGTGTACCACATACAAATAATTAAAACAGTGTACCACATACATATAATTAAAACAGTGTAACACATACTAATAATAAACCAGAAACAGTGTAGCACATACAAATAATTAAAATAGTGTACCACATACATATAATTAAAACAGTGTAACACATACTAATAATTAAACCAGAAACTGTGTAACACATACAAATAATTAAAACAGTGTAACACATACTGAGACGGTTGGTTAAATAATTTAAACAGTGTCTAAGACTATCTGAACTCGTACAACTTCTTGTAACTGGTTTGAAACAGACCTAAAGGATTTTACTAAATTAATGACTTGCTAAATATATTGTTATGAATAACCTTGCATAAAACTATTGACAACGTGTATGCAATGGTGAAGAGAAAGCTTAATGATACTTGGAAGAAATGCAAGACTCAAATACCTTTGTCTGGAGTAATTAATCAATATTTGCACGTGTTCGAAAAATGCTTTTGCATGTTTGAAATCTAACATTATTGATTCTTATTCATCCCAGAACGACTGTGTGTTTCTTATCAATGTTTTTTTTTTTATAAACTGATTAGTTAAATGTTCTTTGAGATAGAATAATGGAATTTATTTAGGAATTGTAATTATTTCTTAACAAACCGAGCAAAAGATATCTTCGTTTCGTTTAATTAATTAATGTATAACCTCGTATTACAACTATATATATCTTATCAATAAGTCTATTGATTCTACAGCAAGAAATAAATGATTACAATTATGTATATACCTTTCATATGTATCATCTACTCAAGTTCTGTTATTGTAATGAACCTTTTCAGTTTCATCGATTATTTTTTCCATGTTGAATAACGTTAAATAATTTTGACGATTGCCTTCATCGCAGATTGTCCTCTTTCCTTATTCAATATCCACATCTTTCAAATAAGATAAACTAGATAAACGAGATAAGTTTACTTGTTGACATGCTGTGATATCCAAGTTTTTTTATAAACAAATTCAGCAACTGTGCCAGGTAATAAAGATTACTTGTAATAACAATACTAATGAATAAACCTTCTATAGCAATTACCGCAGCACTTAAATGCCAATGTTCAACCCACTTCGTTATATTTAATCAAAGGAAATTACAATACATTTCCCTACGATTATAACATTAATCTCGTAACATCGGTTCACCCTAACTCGTGCGTTGTTTTCACAAAATGTTCCGATATTTAGAAGCGTCTTTGTATTCTAGTAATACACAGGTGTTTAAACTCCACTTAAGTGTCAGGTCAAAAGTGACCAAAAGATCAGAAAATTATGTGAGTGTTCCGTTATTCAAAATATACTCAAATCAATTTAAAAAAGAAGACATTCTAGCCGAGCTGCAATAGATTTAAAAAAAGAAAGAGTTAGACATTTATATATATTATATGTAAATATCATCACACTGGCTATGTAAAAATTATTCCAAGGTTTTGTTGTTTCAACTTTAATAAATTCCTAGAGAATCGGATAATCACTTTTCATGTCAATAAGTAAAGATGGGCGTGTTTTTTTAATGATAAATACTTCTGTGTCAGATTCTGCACTACACCAAGGTTCATTATAACCGAGTTTTCCCTAACTAGTTTCATTTGGAACAACAGTGGGAACAGCAGAGCATCTTTTTTTCAAATTCAAATTAATGTACAAACGGGGAAATCTTGACTACAAACTGATATTCGAGACAGATACCATATCGGTGCTGTTGGAAAAGCTTCTTTGGCAGATCAAATTGCTGCACTACATCAGATTCTTTTAAAACGGGTTCTTTGTTCGAAATAAATCAGTGATTATACCTATTTTATGATATTGTTTTGTCAACAGATTTATTCTCAGATTGAGCAGTCACAATAAAAAAATACAAGGGATTATACTAAATTTGTCTTCGGATAAAGCTATGAAATTGAAAACATATTGTGAATAATAGATCTTAAGGATATATTTCAGTATCAAGATTACACTGTGGCAATATAAATAAAAAAATTACCACAGCTTAGATGAAAACATACCAGATTTATATGAAACAATTTCAGATTCCATATTAGAAAAATACTTTTGAAGTGAATGATAATAAGAGTTTTAAATCTGTTGGAAATGCACATATCTTTGACTTTGATGGTGTACACTTAGGTTATACCATAATGGGCAAGACAGACTATAAAAAAACTGAGCCAATAATGACCATATACTTGACCACTTCACGGACCATTTTATATTGACCAAGATAATTATTTTCCCACAGTGACTGGGGCTAAAATTATCTAATAATCCTCTTTCTGTGGAAATGGAATTAACATACTATGGCTACGTTACAGAAGTGTCATAATTGGGCAGCCATACAATTACATGTTTCCAATGGTGGGTGCCAGCACAGTAGGACAAAACTGGTTCCAATAGAATGTCGCATATATATACGACTACTAGTATTAAACTTGACAATTGTTCACTCACTGTTTTTCAAGTATGGTTTAAGGAGGAAAACATAATTTCGTTTTGAGGGGAGGTTTATTCAAAAAGGCAAATCTTGACCAAGGTCCAGTGTGGTAGTGTATATGAATATTTGTGCTGTGCTTTCTTCGGGTTTGTCACTTATATTTTGTTAAATCTTTATGTTTGTGGTAGACCCAACATTCTTATAATTTGAAAAAAAATTATAATAATTTGTGGAAAACTATTGTAGGATGTGCTTCATGTGAGCGAGAACATAAATGCGTTTAGCAAAAAAAAAAGACTTGACATTTCACTCAGACTACACTATCCACATCACAATTACTCATTCAAATTCGGCAAATCATTCAAATTGTTTCAGCTTTGCTACACATTTGTCGATACTACAGATACACTATCGTCTCATAATCAAGATTCTAAAATGCAATGGAATTGACAACATAAAAACAATCACGAAAACTGATAAAATGATTCATTTCTGGAGTCCTGGCTAATGCCGTCGATCTCCCGTAAATTAGACACGACTCATGTTTGTTTATGGTTAAAATGTCAATTTCTTTCAAAATATGGAGACGCTGCTGACTCCTTGTGGAATGGTAAGTTGGTACTAGTTAGAATACTGTCAGGGAAAACTGGCTAGGTTAACCGGCCGCCATTTATAACAGAAATACCATTGAGATATAGCGTTAAGTTCACTTAAACTGAGAATTATTCATGGTTATAGAAATAAACTGTTCGCCTGGTACAAAGAAGTATAATTTGTGTAACCGTCGAAATCAGCAGACACTCAGGATATATCATATTGAATGAGCAATTCATACGAAAGTGTAAAGTTAGCAATGAAATTGCTGTCAAACTCACACTAATCAATATATTATTATGTGAATTACATAAATAGCTTATTTCTTAGAAAATATTATTAAAATTGTCAATCAAAGAAAATAATGTAGACCATGACAGCGCTGAGTTCAGTATTAATTATCCGAGGGTTTTAAGTTTTTTTTATTACGTGCTCTCTTAAATGTGATGTTTATTTAATAATAATACCGAAAATTATATAAATTAAAAAAGAAAACAGATGAAACTCTTTTTTATAAACACATGGTAATGGGTTCATTTTGAAGACATGGTAATGTCAAAAGGTAATATCAAATCCCACAGAGGGTGATAGAACGCAATGTTCACCCGAGACAAGTAAGTTGAGGTTGACATTACCTTGTCAATGGTGAACAGTATATCACCCTCTGTGTGATGTGATATTTATTTATCATCCCGAATCAAACAATGATTAAGAAAGTCACTAAATGCAACAAACATGTTAAACACATATAACAAAAATTATAACAAATATTGAAAGGAAGCGTCTTTCCGACACCATGATTTAATACTTTTGCTGTCAAATTGTTTTCTGTTGAAATGGATGTCAAATTACGATGAGATTAAAGCGTCTAGACAAGGGAAGTAATCGATACGGAAGTGATTGACTAAAACCCGTCATCCGGTAATATCGTTTCAGCGCGTGAGGGCAGTTTCGTTATAGCAAGCGGGCCGAAATGTAATGTCACAGAGTAACATTACAGATTGTCACCCTCTGACGTCACATGATACTATATAGTAAATAAATCACGTGAGGTATAATAATACAGATTGTCACCCTCTGACGTCACATGATACTATATAGTAAATAAATCACGTGAGGTATAATAATATTAACTGAACATTGAGGGTTGTAGTTTATTCAATCGTGATAGATAACCGTATCATATCTTAACGGAGCGCAACACTTCGTGATGAACGTATTGAAACGTATCTATACGTATCAGATCGCCCCATTTCGGGAAACCCGATCATGATGATCGTTTCAGATCGAACCAAATCGTTGACTCTATCAAAACAATCGAAACGTATGGGGCCGTATCTGAACGGGAAACCAAACATCGTGACACATGAAGTTGTAAAAACGTTACCAAATCGCATCGTAGTGCAACAAATCGTATCTGAATGTATCAACTCGCATTACCTCGTATTTAAACCTGTAATTTCAAAAACATCCCGCGATCAGTTACAAAAGACCAATCGTGGCGTTTGTAGCAGATCGCACGACAGTGGAGACCTAGCATTAGATCATGATTACAATATACTCTGATATTTGTCCTTGCCGCTGGCTAGTTTCTGTAAATCTTGATTGCTTGAGAAATTAGTTAAATTCCCCATCCCCATTGTTTTCAATTCTGATGGAATTGTTATTGATCTCGGTGTAATATCATTAAAGTACTTCTGCTGCACGAACTCGTCTTAACTTTCAATGTTCATTTCTACGATCCTCTTGGCTATCATTCGCATGAAATGATTTGAAGAAAAATCTGTGCAAACATATGGGCTTTCTGAATCTGACTGTCAACAACTATTCTATTTGAATATTATTTTTGTAATTCGACATCCTGACGCTTGAAAGTTTTGTTAATATTTGGTATGGAGATGTCTGTTTTATTGAATGTCTATTCCATATTTGTATCTTATTCTTTTGAACCTGGGCGAGAAACATAGTCGCGATGGCAATCAAACATAAAACATTCTACAAGGTCACTTGTTGATACTGTTTGAGTATTAAACTGATCGGCGTGCGTATTAAACATAATGTAGATAATCGGCATAGAGTTCAATTAAGCAGTCATCCATATTTGTAATTGAATCAGTAGCAAAACCTTATGGTGATTGATGGCACATACTTACATCTGCTTGTCAAATGGTTAGTGTCATTAAGACATTGAAGCCTCTAATGCACAAGTACTTTTCGCTATCATTGAGGTATTCGACACCATTCCAAGATAGAATCATCAATCGAACTTGTCAAGTCAATTGGCATTTGTATGTCATTATTGTCAAAAGAAGATGAGTTTTATGATTTCGTCTTCGTGCAATGTATATTGGTTTAATTAACGTGGACTTTCGAACGTACCGCTATATTTTCAATCTGTATAAGGAACTTATGAGTTACGTTAGCATGTGATTACTATATGTAGTTATTGTCATAGCTAAAACATTGTGTGGGAATATCATTTCTGACAACCATTTTGGACAAAATACATAATGCAAACACTGTTAATATTAGTCAAGTATTTAGATTATTTCAAAATTTAAGCAGTAACACACATTACGGACATGCCTCGTATATATGAGAGATCTGAGAGATCATCACAGATATTTGATATGCGAATGGAGTTTAATTTACTTTTTCATTTTGAATTAGAAGGATTGACGTGATCTCAAAATAAACGGGCATAGCTACCTTATATATGTTGGATTTGATTTGATTTATTGTAACGTCGATATTGCGCACTAGTAATTAGTATTAGTCATATATCTTTTTCTTTTTAGTTGCCTTATATATAGTATAATGAATAATAGTATGTGATTCATGCACTCATATCTCTAGTTTCTCTGATTGGGAAACATTAATGCTAATTATAATGAATATAAATATGAGTATATAGTCAATGCACTAATTTCTAGCTCTAGATTGAAGGATTGCAAGGGTATTAACCACATGTAAATCATGATATTTTTTTACTTTGAAATTGTTTATAATAAAATGAAAATACCTCTCAAATGATAAGTTGATAGGACAAGAAATGGAGTAGGTAGATCATGCAACTAATTCAATTTGTTTTTTAATGTATAAATAACACTTGTTTGTAATTAATAGACCAACACGTGTTCAGTTAAAGTAAACTGATGGTACTTAATTGTACCATACTGTAACACGTGAAGACAAAGATTGATCATTAATTTTGGATAATGGTGATACAGGTATCAACTTAAAGGAGTACTTCAACGTGCCGAAACTTTTATCTTCTTTTGAAATTTAAATAGTGGGATTTAGCTTTATACTCAATGATGATTCACTTGTGATTAATAACAATTATAATGTAGTTCGTGGATATCTTTGTTGCTTAAATTTGTTCAATCGCCAAACATCAATAAAATGTTCACTATTATGAAGTATAGTTATTGGCGTAATATAAGCATATATTACGCAGATAATGATTTGGCATCTTGCAACCTCAATATAGCTAATTCCTACATAGACTTAAAGGATGCTTTCTTACCAACTCGGCTTTTCTGAAAAAGTGAATTTTCTGAAGTGGAATTGCCTGGTACATGCTATCAGTCAAATGCCATTTTTATGAACTTTTCAGTGCTTACTTCCTACTTTATTGTCGTGAACAAAAACTATTCCTTACACGCATCTTAGAAAAAGACATGACAAATTATTTTACACAATCGATTATGCATACTTGTAGGAGAAATTCTGGAGTTGGGGGCAAATGAATACCAATTTAAATTAGGGAGGAAAACTATATATTAAGGTCGTTCACCTTAAACATTGAGGGACTGGTCCCTCAGATATTCCTCTAAACAACCTATGGTTTCTGCATAATATACTAGGCATTATTCTTTAATAGTTTTAGTCTTTAATATATACGACGCATTTCGTTCTCGGAAACAGAGTGCCATAAGAATCTGTTGGCATGACATGTTCTAGAAATGCTATATTTGTTTTTGCTGTAAAGGCATCTCGTTCACAAGCAACGTGTAATATGGGACTTCGAAGACTTACAAAGAGAGCATTGACGTCGTCACTTGACAACAGTTTATTTCCTCCTTCTGTAAAGCAGCTAGCAGCCTGGTACGATAAAAAATTGACATTGAGAATAAATAGCAGTGAGTCTTTAGTACAAAGGGGTCCTAGAAACATGAGCCTGCTTTGGTTTCGGTGCTATAAACAACGCAACCAAAGCCCGGTGTTATACCTACAGCTTATTGCATTGGCTGAACAGTATTAACAATCATGCATATTGCAATATGAGCAGAGAACGCAGCGATTTTGTTATATAACACCATGCTAGTATATTAAGAACAAAAAAAAATGTTTTCAAAAAAGTGTTTCTACTTATTACAATAATAAGTTTCGCAGGACTTCATTTATTCAAAGGTACGATGTAATCATTCTGTATTTTAATTCGGTTTCGAAATTAAACAAACTTCATTCGTTCCATGTACTATACAACATTGTATACCTTTTTTACAATTAAATCTTTGGTGCGAATATGTATTAAATGCTGAATTTCACTATTGCTAAAACATTGTTATAACCTTCAGGTTAATTAAAACAACTTGTGCTTGATTACATTTTAGTTTTAATTACAAATGTAACTTTTGTGTGAATTGTGTGTTTGTTATTTTCTACTTTGATGATGTATCAATTACTGATTCCGACAAACAATCATGTTGTTTTACTATAAGCAATAAATAAACAACTCCTAGATAAGCATTTCTATCTCACTGTAGGTGACTAATATTTGGATGGCATGCTTTAATTAAAATGATTAATATATTTTATAATGCACATGATACTTAATACCTTTGAAAGTGTATATATTTGTTTATATTATTTTTCGTCTGCAATACCGAACGGGCTTTCAGGCATACTTAAATAAATATTTATATAATTTATATACATGAAAATAGTTTTGCCATTGGGATTGCGTTAATTAACACAATAAATAAAGATTCTATGGATCTTTATAGTTTTATCTGTGATTATATTACATTCATTTAGTCATAAAGGGTTGACATTTATTGTTATTTATTATGTTATTTTTTGTTTTGAAAAAACACAATTATATACCTTTAGGATTTTTATTTTATGTTTTAAATTAACATATTTCTAAGAATCATATTATAAAATGGAACATTGTCAATCCTTTGTTGCTGCTAAGAAATATATCAATCGGTGAAGTTAAGTGTAAGTTCTGTCCAAATCCAAATTTTATATCGGCTTTGAACCTAGTTAAGAGGCTGAGCCGATAGGGCGATAGGGTTGAGGTTCCTACAGAAATGACTTCCGTGTAGTAATTCTTGTTTAGATAGATTGATTGGTTGGTTGGTTGATTGCTTGATGTATTAATGTCAAAATGGTACATCGCAAGTTGCATACTGATTACCTAGCTTTGTGTTGTTTTTAGGGAAATAGGGGTTCAAGGTCATTATCACTAAATTATTAAATACAGTAAAACTTTTTAATTATATTTATTGTAAGTAGTTGATTTTGCTGTTTATAATTTTAATTTTAAAACTTCAAGTCTTAGAATGGTTTGACATGCTGTGTTTAATAAGAGGTCGGATTGTTTGACATCAATACAAATATAAACCTTCAGTTAATCAATAGTATGATCATTGTTTACTTGCCAACGGATGGGTTACATTACGAGGGAATTAAACAAAGATGCAATTTACATACATTTGGCCGCAACTGATTTGAACTTAATTCGCTACATCCCCCAATGAAATGGTCTCATAAAGCACATATATACAGTATACAGAGGTACATATCATGCTACGAGGTATCTTAGTAATTGCTGTAAATTGTGATTGCTTGTGATGTCAGTTAATTGTCCCAATCGTTGTCTGACGTACACATTGCAATACCATTATTCACTATGTATTATGTCATTAGACACGTGACGTTTTATGGGTCTATTTTAACTCGAGCTAGCTTTGGAATCGCTTCTGGTAGACATTTGAGTGCTGTGATTCTAATTGCAATCTGAACAAAACTTATAACCCACACTATATAAGTTAAGTTTTATTGGCACTTGCTTAAATGATCATTTGTATATTTAACCAAATGTTAATTAGCGTTGTAGTACGTACAGATCGCGATTTAAGCATATTTTAAGAAATTGACTCGAGAACAGCGTTCTTAAAAGTAAAAATGTAGTCTGGAATTCAATTAAAACATGATCGATTTATTCTATTTTATTTCTTTTTCATTTTCTTTTTAATAGCGAACTGCGGACTGCAAATTATCTAAATTGAAAAAAAGATACGAACGGCATTCTACCTAAAATAACTACAACAGAGCGACGTATCGCATATTATATGTTAATTTCTGCATCGTTTATACTTTATATAACTTTATACTTTATATAAGACATCTATCTATTCCTTGCTCTCACATTCCGGCACTGTAGGGAGATTTTAAGGAACCTTAACACGGGCGTTTTATTGAAGTAAAAAATGAAATGTTTTGCTCTTTTATGGCGTTTTTAAAGAATGTCTACAGACGTGCCATCTCGAAATATGTACGGTAGAATACTTTGTGTTTTTTTTTCGGCCGCATGTATGAGTATTGGTATCTGCTGTGCGTGTGTTCACTGTCAGAATATCAGTTTACCGTCAAACCTGTGTAAGCTGTCTCATCCGAATAAGGCCAGCGTGTGGATAAAGGTCGTCTATTTAAAAATCAATCCCTGATTATTAAGAACAAAGTAACTTCATAATAATTGCCACCTTTTAATAAGGGTCGTAAGTAGTATAGGGATCGGTTTACGTCCAAACAAACGGGTGCCATCTTGGATTATATCTATTGTAACTCATTTGCATCGTGTAAACGCCAATATGGAAATGAATTACTATAAATAGAATCCAAGATGGCGCCCGTTTGTTTGGACGTAAAGAGACCCCTATAATACTGTCGTATTTTGCCTCTCAAAAAATGGCTTTTGTTAACAGGTTTGATTGTATTTTCAGCAGTGGCAAATCGCCTTAAATGCATCAAACATTATTACATTGTATATTTCTTCTTGATTAATTGTAAACAAGAAGTCTCAGAGGTGTACAAAATTTTTCTGATAAACCGACCTACCCTGATTTTCCCCTTTATTTTCTCTTTATCATATCCGATGACCGTTACATCGACATTCTCATTTTATTTACCGTTCAGCACGCTTT
Organism: Lutraria lutraria; assembly: GCA_964023205.1. Lineage (NCBI taxonomy): Eukaryota > Metazoa > Mollusca > Bivalvia > Venerida > Mactridae > Lutraria > Lutraria lutraria. The sequence continues at coordinate 7,404,095 of OZ026842.1, forward strand.
CAAGAATTATATAAGAAAAAACATAATTAAGATAAAAAAAAATCCCCATTTTCCCGATTTTAATGAGGTTGTAATCAGAAACAAACTATTTCTTTTCCATGCCTAAGTTTTCGCCTCTGAGACAGGGAATGAATGAAATGATTATTTTAAGATATCAGTGCAGATGTTTTTGAACTTTAGAATATCATCAAATGAAAGTTGAATGCTTTTATCTATTGAAAATATGTTTAAAACAAAGGACGTATATTATCTAGACAGTCCCTCTCAGTCAAATTGAAGCCTGGTCTACCGCTTTGTTTCAATGTTGGAAACATCTGATATTGATGTGATTTAGATTTCAAAATGTACTTTATTGTGACTGTTTTATTATACCAGAGATTGCTTTTGAATATGCTGGTATAGATTTCGACGTACGCCGTAATACGATATAGACATAAAAGCATTCACTAGTCGTATATTTTGATTTTAAAGTTTGCTCAATTCTACACAAAAATGTTAATATTACAAAAATAGTATTCCCCAATTGTCACTATTTCGTTGATAGTTACTTCGGAAATTTCTTTTTATACTTTTTTAAATGTAAGAGTTATTGCCCTTGTTGAAAATAGAAATATCTATATATCTCTAGATATTGTATGGGACTCATTTATATTTTAATCAAATTATATTGATATTGTGAAATTGCATCCTTCTACTATAGGTTTTCATAAAGGATGTTCTTTGTGTTTTATATTCGAAAAAAAGGATACTCCCATAGAATTCTATGCAAATTTAAAAGGATAATAACTGAAAGGAATGTCATTATTTTTTAAAGAACTTTCGTGGTAACTGATTTTCTATCGTGGAAACTTATACAAATTAAAAGCAATAATAAATGATATACAAAATATGTCTATTTTTAAAAGTAAGGGACCTTATACCTTAAGAAGAAGAATTTTTTTTTCAAAGTTTGCATTAATGAACAAGTCGATCATCTAGGAAATCCTGTTAGTGACGAGTCAAATGTCGTCCGCCCCCCCCCCCCCAAATAAACACTAAACGCACGATAATGTGATACAACACTGCGACTTATCGTGCCCAAACTGGCAACACGACATCACATTTTTACATTGTCGTTCGTCGTATCACATTGTCGTCCGTCGTGTCACGTTGTCGCTCGTGGTATCGCGTTGTCGCTCGTGGTATCGCGTTGTCGCATTGATGATCTCGTGACTGAAATCAAGGAAAAATGACTTCTATGTATTCACCTGTTATTTTTTCTGCTCATACATTATTGACCAAAAGCTTTATCTGAAAACGATTCCTTTTTGTCATTTTTACGTAACCATTGCGATCTTGCTGTTTTGGGAGCATTGTTTATGGTACCTCTTGACTGTGTAAGAAGTGTTTGCGTAAAAAACCGAATGATGTAAGTGGTACCCACATTTAGAGGTTGTATAAAGTGTGAATGCATCTCGGGATTCGCATCTCGTTCTAGTTGTAGTATCCGATTCAATGTTTTTTTCAATATATGTTCTGTTCTTCAAAATATATAATAGTTAATTTAAGGTCCACGATTCGTGAATTGCAGCTGCATTACGGTCTAGTAAACCCTTCTTGTATCGTAAACCCTTCTTGTATAATAGTTAACTCCTTCTTGTATAGCAGTAGACTTATACTTCTTGTATAGTGTTCCCCTAAATGTATAGTTAACTCATCCTTGTATAATAGTAGAGTTATCTTCTTGTATAGTGTGCCCCTAAATGTATAGTTAACTCCTTCTTGTATAGCTGTAGAGTTATCTTCTTGTATAGTGTTCCCCTAAATGTATAGTTAACTCATCCTTGTATAATAGTAGACTTATCTTCTTGTATAGTGTTCCCCTAAATGTATAGTTAACGTATCCTTGTATAATAGTAGAGTTATTGTCTTGTATAGTGTTCCCCTAAATGTATAGTTAACTCTTTCTTGTATAATAGTAGCGTTATTGTCTTGTATATTGTTCCCCTAAATGTATAGTTAACTTATCCTTGTATAATGGTAGAGTTATTGTCTTGTATAGTGTTCCCCTAAATGTATAGTTAACTCCTTCTTGTATAATAGTAGACTTATCCTCTTCTATAGTGTGCCCCTAAATGTATAGTTAACTTATCCTTGTATAATAGTAGAAGTATTGTCTTGTATAGTGTTCCCCTAAATGTATAGTTAACTCCTTCTTGTATAATAGTAGAGTTATTGTCTTGTATAGTGTTCCCCTAAATGTACAGTTAACTCCTTCTTGTATAATAGTAGAGTTATTGTCTTGTATAGTGTTCCCCTAAATGTATAGTTAACTCCTTCTTGTATAATAGTAGAGTTATTGTCTTGTATAGTGTTCCCCTTAATGTATAGTTAACTTATCCTTGTATAATAGTAGAGTTATTGTCTTGTATATTGTTCCCCTAAATGTATAGTTAACTCCTTCTTGTATAATAGTAGAGTTATTGTCTTGTATAGTGTTCCCCTAAATGTATAGTTAACTCCTTCTTGTATAATAGTAGAGTTATTGTCTTGTATATTGTTCCCCTAAATGTATAGTTAACTCCTTCTTGTATAGCTGTAGACTAATCTTCTTGTATAGTGTGCCCCTAAATGTATAGTTAACTCGTTCTTGTATAATAGTAGAGTTATTGTCTTGTATAGTGTTCCCCTAAATGTATAGTTAACTCCTTCTTGTATAGCTGTAGACTAATCTTCTTGTATAGTGTGCCCCTAAATGTATAATTAACTCCTTCTTGTATAGCTGTAGACTAATCTTCTTGTATAGTGTTCCCCTAAATGTATAGTTAACTCCTTCTCGTATAATAGTAGAGTTATTGTCTTGTATATTGTTCCCCTAAATGTATAGTTAACTTATCCTTGTATAGCTGTAGAGTTATTGTCTTGTATAGTGTTCCCCTAAATGTATTATTAACTCCTTCTGTTATTTTCTTGTATATTGTTCCCCTAAATGTATAGTTAACTTATCCTTGTATACTAGTAGAGTTATTGTCTTGTATAGTGTTCCCCTAAATGTATAGTTAACTCCTTCTTGTATAGCTGTAGACTAATCTTCTTGTATAGTGTTCCCCTAAATGTATAGTTAACTCCTTCTTTTATAATAGTAGAGTTATTGTCTTGTATATTGTTCCCCTAAATGTATAGTTAACTTATCCTTGTATAGCTGTAGAGTTATTGTCTTGTATAGTGTTCCCCTAAATGTATAGTTAACTCCTTCTTGTATAATAGTAGAGTTATTGTCTTGTATATTGTTCCCCTAAATGTATAGTTAACTTATCCTTGTATAGCTGTAGAGTTATTGTCTTGTATAGTGTTCCCCTAAATGTATTATTAACTCCTTCTTGTATAGCTGTAGACCAATCTTCTTGTATAGTGTGCCCCTAAATGTATAATTAACTCCTTCTTGTATAGCTGTAGACTAATCTTCTTGTATAGTGTTCCCCTAAATGTATAGTTAACTCCTTCTTTTATAATAGTAGAGTTATTATCTTGTATAGTGTTCCCCTAAATGAATAGTTAACTTATCCTTGTATAGCTGTAGAGTTATTGTTTTGTATAGTGTTCCCCTAAATGTATAGTTAGCTTATCCTTGTATAATAGTAGAGTTATTTTCTTGTATATTGTTCCCCTAAATGTATAGTTAACTTATCCTTGTATACTAGTAGAGTTATTGTCTTGTATAGTGTTCCCCTAAATGTATAGTTAACTCCTTCTTGTATAGCTGTAGACTAATCTTCTTGTATAGTGTGCCCCTAAATGTATAGTTAGCTTATCCTTGTATAATAGTAGAGTTATTGTCTTGTATATTGTTCCCCTTAATGTATAGTTAACTTATCCTTGTATACTAGTAGAGTTATTGTCTTGTATAGTGTTCCCCTAAATGTATAGTTAACTTATCCTTGTATAATAGTAGAGTTATTGTCTTGTATAGTGTTCCCCTAAATGTATAGTTAACTTATCCTTGTATAATAGTAGAGTTATTTTCTTGTATAGTGTTCCCCTAAATGTATAGTTAACTCCTTCTGGTATAATAGTAGAGTTATTGTCTTGTATATTGTTCCCCTAAATGTATAGTTAACTCCTTATTGTATAGCTGTAGACTTATCTTCTTGTATAGTGTTCCCCTAAATGTATAGTTAACTTATCCTTGTATAATAATAGAGTTATTGTCTTGTATAGTGTGCCCCTAAATGTATAGTTAACTCCTTATTGTATAATAGTAGAGTTATTATCTTGTATAGTGTTCCCCTAAATGTATAGTTAACTCCTTATTGTATAGCTGTAGACTTATCGTCTTGTATAGTGTTCCCCTAAATGTATAGTTAACTCCTTATTGTATAGCAGTAAGACTTATCCTCTTGTATTGGGTACCCCTCTTTGTCAACATGTCCTTGAATAGTAGACCCTTCCATTTATACGTACAAAAATGGGCAATTGATCATTAGATTACGATAGAACAATACTGCTGGTAATTTCTCCCAACAATTGTTTTAATACAGAATTGCCGGAATAATTAAATTTTCTTAATGAAATTTGTTTCTAAATTCCAAATGCAAGGATTATTTTTTAATTTTCTTAAGAGCCAAATTCGTTTCAGATAATCTAAAAAATGGTTATTATTAACACTCTTCGATTTGTTTTTATTTTGGATATATCCGACACCGCGTTACAACTAACAAGCAAGTTGATGTTCATTATCCATATTCGCCAAGTCTTGCATAATAGTTTTCCGAAACATAATTATAACCCTAATAAAGACTGACATTTGCTATTTCTATTCTACATTTTGATAAACCATCTGCTAACGCTCATGAATATCTCAAAGGTAGTGCTGGTCTCAACACATTTTGTTTCAAATGAACCTAAATGTGGAAAGCTGATTTTCGTTTTACACTAAATAACATGTGTTGTTATTATTCAGCATTTTATCTGAGTACTGTTGTTAACAACACCGTCGGTGGACGTATTTATTTGCTGAGAGTGTAATGGGTTGGCCACAATTAACAGTCTCTGGAATAGAAAATAATGAATTACTTTTCCGCGAAGCTGCAGATTGTTGTAACCGACGACAGCTTTCCTTAGTATGTCGATGCCATATCACCATGTCTAGACGAAGGCTTACTAGCTTGGCAAAAACCGATTGCTTAGAGAATAAAGATTTGAAAAATACGGCACTGCTTTAATCCGCTTTCATACAGAGTCCGCGATGTTTCGTGCGTACTTGTGCGTGGTGGTTGTAAGGAAATACAATCTGTGTTCCGGCGCTTTAACATAATTATGCCAGATTCACAAGAATTCTTTGTAATAAGGTATTTTTAATCCAAATATTAGGTAAAGTGTAATTCACGTTAATCTAAATGCCACAGACACCAATATCATTTAAAGAGTACAACTTTTATCAACAGCATACCATTCAAAAACAGTATATATATATATACACTCTACATACAGTACACCCCCTCTATACAATATACCCTCTATATACAGTATACCCTCTATATACAATATACCATCTATATACAGAATATCCACTATATACAGTATACCCTCTTTATACAATATACCACCTATATACAGTATACCCTCTATATACAGTATACCCTCTATATACAATATACCATCTATATAAAGTATACCCTCTATATACAGTATACCCTCTATATACAGTATACCATCTATATACAGTATGCCCTTTATGAACAGTATCACTCTATATACAATATACCCTCTATATACAATATACCATCTATATACAGTATACCCACTATATACAATATACCCTCTATATACAGTATACCCGCTATATACAATATACCCTCTATATAGAGTATACCCTCTATATACAGTATACCCTCTATATACAATAAACACTCTACATACAGTATACCCTCTATATACAGTATACCCTATATATACAGTATACAATCTATATACAGTATACCCTCTATATACAATATACACACTACATACAGTATACCCTCTATATACATTATACAATCTATATACAGTATACCCTCTATATACAGTATGCCCTTTATGAACAGTATCCCTCTATAGACAGTATACCCTCTATATACAGTATACCCTCTATATACAGTATACCCTCTATATACAGTATAACATCTATATACAGTATACCATCTATATACAGTATAAGCTCTATATACAGTATACCCTCTATAGACAGTATACCATCTATATACAGTAGACCATCTATAGACAGTATACCATCTATATACAGTATACCCTCTATATACAGTGTACCATCTATATACAGTATACCCTCTATATACAGTATACCATCTATATACAGTATACCATCTATATACAGTATGCCCTTTATGAACAGTATCCCTCTATATACAATATACCATCTATATACAGTATAACATCTATATACAGTATACCATCTATATACAGTATGCCCTTTATGAACAGTATCCCTCTATAGACAGTATACCCTCTATATACAGTATACCCTCTATATACATTATACCATCTATATACAGTATACCATCTATATACAGTATACCATCTATATACAGTATACCCTCTATAGACAGTATACCATCTATATACAGTATACCCTGTATATACAGTATACCATCTATATACAGTATACCCTCTATATACAGTATACCTTCTATATACAGTATACCATCTATATACAGTATGCCCTTTATGAACAGTATCCCTCTATATACAGTATACCATCTATACACAGTATACCATCTATATACAGTATACCATCTATATACAGTATACCCTCTATATACAGTATGCCCTTTATGAACAGTATACCCTCTATATACAGTATACCATCTATATACAGTATACCCTCTATATACAGTATACCATCTATATACAGTATACCATCTATATACATTATCCCCTCTATATACAGTATACCCTCTATATACAGTATACCATCTATATACAGCATGCCCTTTATGAACAGTATCCCTCTATAGACAGAATACCATCTATATACAGTAAACCATCAATATACAGTATGCCCTCTATATACAGTATAACCTCTATATACAGTATACCATCAATATACAGTATGCCCTCTATATACAGTATAACCTCTATATACAGTATACCCTCTATATACAGTATACAATCTATATACAGTATACCCTCTTTATACAGTATGCCGTTTATGAACAGTATCACTCTATATACAGTATACAATCTATATACAGTATACCCTCTATATACAGTATACAATCTATATACAGTATACCCTCTATATACAGTATACCCTCTATATACAATAAACACTCTACATACAGTATATCCTCTATATACAGTACACCCCCTATATACAGTATACAATCTATATACAGTATACCGTCTATATACAATATACACTCTACATACAGTATACGCTCAATATACATTATACAATCTATATACCGTATACCCTCTATATACAGTGTGCCCTTTATGAACAGTATCCCTCTATAGACAGAATACCCTTTATATAGAGTATACCCACTATATACAATATACCCTCTATATACAGTATACCCTCTATATATACAGTATACAATCTATATACAGTATACCCTCTATATACAGTATGCCCTTTATGAACAGTATCACTCTATAGACAGTATACCCTCTATATACAGTATACCATCTATATACAGTATACCATCTATATACAGTATACCCTTTATATACAGTATGCCCTCTGTATACAGTATACCCTCTATATACAGTATACCATCTATATACATTATACCCTTTATAAACGGTATACCCTCTATATACAATATACACTCTACATACAGTATACCCCCTATATACAATATACCCTCTATATACAGTATACCCTCTATATACAATATAAACCCTACATACAGTATACCTTCTATATAAAATATACACTCTACATGCAGTATACCCTCTATATACAGTATACCCCCTATATACAATATACCCTTTATATACAGTATACCCCCTATATACAATATACCCTCTATATACAATATACCCTCTATATACAGTATACCCTCTATATACAATATACCCTCTATATACAATATACACTCTACATGCAGTATACCCTCTACATACAGTATACCCTCTATATACAATATACCCTCTATATACAATATACCCTCTATATACAGTATACCCCCTATATACAATATACCCTCTATATACAATATACCCTCTATATACAATATACACTTTACATGCAGTATACCCTCTATATACAGTATACCCTCTATATACAATATACACTTTACATGCAGTATACCCTCTATATACAGTATACCCCCTATATACAATATACCCTCTATATACAGTATACCCCCTATATACAATATACCCTCTATATACAGTATACCCCCTATATACAATATACCCCCTATATACAATATACCCTCTATATACAATATAAACCCTACATACAGTATACCCTCTATATACAATATACCCTCTATATACAGTATACCCTCTATATACAATATAAACCCTACATACAGTATACCCCCTATATACAATATACCCTCTATATACAGTATACCCCCTATATACAATATACCCTCTATATACAGTATACCCCCTATATACAATATACCCTCTATATACAGTATACCCCCTATATACAATATACCCTCTATATACAGTATACCCTCTATATACAATATAAACCCTACATACAGTATACCCTCTATATACAATATACCCTCTATATACAGTATACCCTCTATATACAATATAAACCCTACATACAGTATACCCCCTATATACAATATACCCTCAATATACAGTATACCCCCTATATACAATATACCCCCTATATACAATATACCCCCTATATACAATATACCCCCTATATACAATATACCCCTATATACAGTATACCCCCTATATACAATATACCCCCTATATACAATATACCCCCTATATACAGTATACCCCCTATATACAATATACCCCCTATATACAATATACCCCCTATATACAGTATACCCTCTATATACAATATACCCTCTATATACAGTATACCCTCTATATACAATATAAACCCTACATACAGTATACCCCCTATATACAATATACCCTCTATATACAGTATACCCCCTATATACAATATACCCCCTATATACAATATACCCCCTATATACAGTATACCCCCTATATACAATGTACCCTCTATATACAGTATACCCCCTATATACAATATACCCCCTATATACAATATACCCCCTATATACAGTATACCCCCTATATACAATATACCCTCTATATACAATATACCCCCTATATACAGTATACCCCCTATATACAATATACCCCCTATATACAATATACCCCCTATATACAGTATACCCCCTATATACAATATACCCCCTATATACAATATACCCCCTATATACAGTATACCCCCTATATACAATATACCCTCTATATACAGTATACCCTCTATATACAATATACCCTCTATATACAATATACCCCCTATATACAATATACCCTTTATATACAGTATACCCCCTATATACAGTATACCCTCTATATACAGTATACCCCCTATATACAGTATACCCCCTATATACAATATACCCTCTATATACAATATACCCCCTATATACAATATACCCTCTCTATACAATATACCCTCTATATACAGTATACCCCCTATATACAATATACCCTCTATATACAGTATACCCTCTATATACAATATAAACCCTACATACAGTATACCCTCTATATACAATATACACTCTTCATACAGTATACCCTCTATATACAGTATACCCTCTATATACAGTATACAATCTATATACAGTATACTATCTATATACAGTATACCCTTTATATACGGTATACCCTCTATATACAATATACCCTCTATATACAGTATACCCTCTATATACAGTATACAATCCATATACAGTATACCATCTATATACAGTATGCACTTTAAGAACAGTATCCCTCTATATACAGTATACCCTCTATATACAGTATACCCTCTATATACAGTATACCCTTTATATACAGTATACCCTCTATATACAATATACACTCTACATACAGTATACCCTCTATATAAAATATAAACTCTACATACAGTATACCCTCTATATACAATATACACTCTACATACAGTATACCCTCTATATACAGCATACCCTCTATATACAGTATACCCTCTATATACAGTATGCATTCTATATACAGTATTCCCTCTATATAAAGTATACTCTCTATGTACAGTATACCCTCTATATGCAGATTACCCTCAATATACAGTATCCCATCTATATACAGTATACACCCAATATGCATTATACCCTCTATATACAGTATCCCTCTATATACAGTATTCCCTCAATGTACAGTATACTCTCTATGTACAGTATACCCTCTATATACAGTTTACCATCAATATATAGTAGACCCTCTATACGCAGTTTACCCTCAATATACAGTATACCCTCTATATACAGTACACCTTCTAATTATACAGTATACAACGAATATACAGTATACCCTTTATATACAGTATACATTATATATACAGTCTATCCTCTATATACAGTATACCCTCTATATACAGTATACACCCAATATACAGTATACCCTCAATATACTGTTTACACCCAATGTACAGTTAACACCCTGTGTACAGTATACACTTTATATACAGTATGCTTTCTATATACAGTATACTTAATATATACAGTATACCCTCTATAAACAGTATACCCTGTCCATACAGTATACCCCTTATATACAGTATACACCCTATATACAGTATACACCCAATATATAGTATAACCTCTGTATACAGTAAACTCTCTATATACAGTATACCCTCTATATACCGTATACTTTATATATACATTATTCTCTGAAAAACATACTGTACTGTAAATCACTTTATATTCGCGTGATCTTTATTTCGCGATTTTGCCTACCTTGAATATATTCGCGTATTTATGAATTCGCGTCTGAAGGCTCCTAATTTTAATTCCGCGACAGTTTTGAATTCTAAATTTCGCATTACTTTGCATATACACTGCACATGAAGTCTCCCTCTATATACAATTTTCCCACTATATACAGCCTCTATATATAATGTACCCTCTATATGCCCTCTATACACAGTATACCCCCCATATACAGTATACCCTCTATATACTCTATATCCTCTATATAACGTATACCCTCCATATAGGGTATACACTCCATATATAGTATACCCTCTACAAAAAGTAATACCCTCTATACACAGTTTTCCCTCTATATACAGTATACCCTCTATATACTGTATACATCCAATATATAGTATACCCTCTATATACAGTTTGCATTCTATATACAGTATACTCTCTATATACAGTTTGCATTCTATATACAGTATACTCTCTAAATACAGTTTGCATTCTATATACAGTATACTCTCTATATACAGTATACCCTCTGTATACTCTATACACACAATGTTTAGTATACCATCCTCTATATAGAATTTGCATTCTATATACAGTATACTCTCTATATACAGTATACCCTCTATATACTGTATACACCCAATATATAGTTTACCCTCTATATACAGTTTGCATTCTATATACAGTATACTCTCTATATACAGTTTGCATTCTATATACAGTATACTCTCTATATACAGTTTGTATTATATATACAGTATGCTCTCTTTATACAGTATACCCTCTATATACTGTATACACCCAATATATAGTACACCCTCTATATACAATTTGCATTCTATAAACAGTATACTCTGTATATACAGTTTGCATTCTGTAGGCAGTATACCCTCTATATACAGTTTGGATTCTATATACAGTATATTCTCTATATACAGTATACCCTCTATATACAGTATACCCTTTATATACAGCATACATTATATATACAGTATACTCTCTATATACAGTATACTCTCTATAAACAGTTTGTATTCTATATACAGTATACTCTCTATATACAGTATACCCGCTATATAAAGTATACCCTCTATATACAGTATACCCTCTATATACAGTATACCCGCTATATACAGTATACCCGCTATATACAGTATACTCTCTATATACAGTATAACCTCTATATGCAGTATACCCTCTATATACAGCATACATTATATATACAGTATACTCTCTATATACAGTATACTCTCTATAAACAGTTTGTATTCTGTATACAGTATACTCTCTATATACAGTATACCCGCTATATAAAGTATACCCTCTATATACAGTATACCCTCTATATACAGTATACCCGCTATATACAGTATACCCGCTATATACAGTATACTCTCTACATACAGTTTACCCTCTGTATACAGTATAACCTCTATATATAGTTTAGACTCAATCTACAGAATACACCCAATATACAGTATACACCCAATATACAGTATACACTCTATATACAGTATGCCCTCTATATACAGTATACTCTCTATATACAGTATACCTTCTATATGCAGTATACCCTCTATATATATCACACCCTATATATATAGTTTACCCTCAATCTACAGTATACACCCAATATGGAGTAGACATCCAATATACAGTATAGCCTCTGTATACAGTATGTCCTCTATATACAGTATGCATTCTATATACAGTATTCCCTCTATATACAGTATACTCTCTATGTACAGTATACCCTCTATATACAGATTACCCTCAATATACAGTACACCCTCTATATACAGTATACACTTTATATACATTATACAACCAATATAAAGTATACTCTCTATATACAGTAGAGACCCCATATACAGTATTCCCTCAATATACAGTATACTCGCTATGTACAGTATACCCTCTATATACAGTTTACCATCAATATACAGTAGACCCTCTTTATACAGTTTACCATCAATATACAGTAGACCCTCTTTATGCAGTTTACCCTCAATAAACAGTTTACCCTCTATATACAGTACACCCTTTAATTATACAGTATACAACGAATATACAGTATACCCTCTATATACAGTATACATTATATATACAGTCTATCCTCTATATACAGTATACACCCAATATACAGTAAACACCCTGTATACAGTATACAATCTATATACAGTATGCTTTCTATATACAGTACACTTTCTATATACAGTATACCCTCTATAAACAGTATACCCTGTATATACAGTATACCCCTCATATACAGTATACCCCCAATATACAGTATACACCCAATATATAGTATACCCTCTGTATACAGTATACCCTCTTTATACAGTATTCATTCTACATACAGTATACCCTTTGCATACAGTATACTCTCTGTGTACATTATACTCTCTATATACAGTATACCTTCTATATACAGTATACATTATATATTCATTATTCTCTGAATAACATTCTGTATACCGTATACACAGCACATAAAGTCTACCCTCTATATACAGTTTTCCCTCTATATACAGTATAGCCTCTATATATAATGTACCCTCTATATGCCCTCTATACACAGTTTACCCCCCATATACAGTACACCCGCTATATACTCTATATCCTCTATATAACGTATACCCTCTATATAGGATATACACTCCATATATAGTATACCCTCTACAAAAAGTAATACCCTCTATACACAGTTTTCCCTCTATAAACAGTATACCCTCTATATACTTTATACACCCAATATATAGTATACCCTCTATATACAGTTTGCATTCTATTTACAGTATACTCTCTATATACAGTATACCCTCTATACACTGTATACACCCAATATATAGTATACCCTCTATATACAGTTTGCATTTTATATACAGTATACTCTCTATATACAGTTTGCATTCTATATATAGTATACTCTCTACATACAGTATACCTGCTATATACTGTACACACCCAATATATAGAATACCCTCTATATACAGTTTGCATTCTATATACAGCATACTCTCTATATACAATTTGCATTCTATATACAGTATACTCTCTATATACAGTATACCCGCTATATACAGTATACCCTCTATAAACAGTGTACATTATATACATTATTCTCTCTATATACAGTATACTCTCTATATACAGTTTGCATTCTATATACAGTATACTCTCTATATACAGTATACCTGCTATATAGAGTAAACCCTCTATATACAGTTTACCCTCTATATACAGTATACATTATATATACATTATTCTCTATATATACAATATACTCTCTATATACAGGTTGTATCCTATATACAGTATACCCTCTGTATGCAGTATGCCCTCTATATACAGTATACCCTCTATATACAGTATACTCTCTATATACAGTATACCCTCTATATACAGTATACCCTCGATATATAGTTTAGACTCAATCTACAGAATACACCCAATATACTGTATGCACCGAATATACAGTATACCCTCTATATACAGTATACCCTCTATATATATTACACCCTCTATATATAGTTTACCCTCAATCTACAGAATACACCCAATATACAGTAGACACCCAATATACAGTATACCCTCTATATACAGTATGCCCTCTATATACAGTATAGCCTCTGTATACAGTGTATGCTCTATATACAGTATACAACAAATATACAGTATACCCTCTATATACAGTATTCCCTCTATATACAGTATATCCCCTAAATACAGTATACACCCAAGATACAGAATACCCTCTATATGCAGTATACCCTCTATATACAGTATTCCCTCTATATACAGTATACATCCAATATACAGTATTCCCTATACATGCAGTATATCCTCTATAAAAAGTATACCCTCTATATACAGTATTGCCTCTATATACAGCATACACCCAATATACAGTATACCCTCTTCATACAGTATACTGTCTATATACAGAATAAGCTCTATATACAGTATTCCCTCTATCTACAGTAAACACCCAATATACAGTATGCCCTCCATATAGAGTATACTCTCTATATACAATATACTCTCAATATACAGTATACCATCTATATACAATATACTCTCGATATACAGTATGCCCACTATATACAGTATACACGCTATATACAGTAAACCCACTATATACTGTATTCCCTCTATATACAGTATACCCTCTATATACAGTATACCCTCTATATACAGTATGCTCTCTATATAGAGTATACACCAAATATACAGTATACACTCTATATACAGTATACCCTCTATATAAAGTATACAATCTATATACAGTATTCCCTCTATATACAGTATAGACCAAATATAAAGTATACCCTCTTTATACAGTATGTCCTCTATATACAGTATACCCTCTGTATACAGTATACTAGGTATATACAGTATACTTTCTGTATACAGTTTACATTCTATATACAGTTTACATTCTATATACAGAATACTCTGTATATACAGTATAGCCTCTATATATAGTAGACCCTCCATATACCCTCTATATACAGTATACTCTCTATATACAGTATACCCTCTATATACAGTATACCCTCTATATACAATATAAACCCTACATACAGTATACCCTCTATATACAATATACCCTCTATATACAGTATACCCTCTATATACAATATAAACCCTACATACAGTATACCCCCTATATACAATATACCCTCTATATACAGTATACCCCCTATATACAATATACCCCCTATATACAATATACCCCCTATATACAATATACCCCCTATATACAATATACCCCCTATATACAGTATACCCCCTATATACAATATACCCCCTATATACAATATACCCCCTATATACAGTATACCCCCTATATACAATATACCCCCTATATACAATATACCCCCTATATACAGTATACCCTCTATATACAATATACCCTCTATATACAGTATACCCTCTATATACAATATAAACCCTACATACAGTATACCCCCTATATACAATATACCCTCTATATACAGTATACCCCCTATATACAATAAACCCCCTATATACAATATACCCCCTATATACAGTATACCCCCTATATACAATATACCCTCTATATACAGTATACCCCCTATATACAATATTCCCCCTATATACAATATACCCCCTATATACAGTATACCCCCTATATACAATATACCCTCTATATACAATATACCCCCTATATACAGTATACCCCCTATATACAATATACCCCCTATATACAATATACCCCCTATATACAGTATACCCCCTATATACAATATACCCCCTATATACAATATACCCCCTATATACAGTATACCCCCTATATACAATATACCCTCTATATACAGTATACCCTCTATATACAATATACCCTCTATATACAATATACCCCCTATATACAATATACCCTCTATATACAGTATACCCCCTATATACAGTATACCCTCTATATACAGTATACCCCCTATATACAGTATACCCCCTATATACAATATACCCTCTATATACAATATACCCCCTATATACAATATACCCTCTCTATACAATATACCCTCTATATACAGTATACCCCCTATATACAATATACCCTCTATATACAGTATACCCTCTATATACAATATAAACCCTACATACAGTATACCCTCTATATACAATATACACTCTTCATACAGTATACCCTCTATATACAGTATACCCTCTATATACAGTATACAATCTATATACAGTATACTATCTATATACAGTATACCCTTTATATACGGTATACCCTCTATATACAATATACCCTCTATATACAGTATACCCTCTATATACAGTATACAATCCATATACAGTATACCATCTATATACAGTATGCACTTTAAGAACAGTATCCCTCTATATACAGTATACCCTCTATATACAGTATACCCTCTATATACAGTATACCCTTTATATACAGTATACCCTCTATATACAATATACACTCTACATACAGTATACCCTCTATATAAAATATAAACTCTACATACAGTATACCCTCTATATACAATATACACTCTACATACAGTATACCCTCTATATACAGTATACCCTCTATATACAGTATGCATTCTATATACAGTATTCCCACTATATAAAGTATACTCTCTATGTACAGTATACCCTCTATATGCAGATTACCCTCAATATACAGTATCCCATCTATATACAGTATACACCCAATATGCATTATACCCTCTATATACAGTATCCCTCTATATACAGTATTCCCTCAATGTACAGTATACTCTCTATGTACAGTATACCCTCTATATACAGTTTACCATCAATATATAGTAGACCCTCTATACGCAGTTTACCCTCAATATACAGTATACCCTCTATATACAGTACACCTTCTAATTATACAGTATACAACGAATATACAGTATACCCTTTATATACAGTATACATTATATATACAGTCTATCCTCTATATACAGTATACCCTCTATATACAGTATACACCCAATATACAGTATACCCTCAATATACTGTTTACACCCAATGTACAGTTAACACCCTGTGTACAGTATACACTTTATATACAGTATGCTTTCTATATACAGTATACTTAATATATACAGTATACCCTCTATAAACAGTATACCCTGTCCATACAGTATACCCCTTATATACAGTATACACCCTATATACAGTATACACCCAATATATAGTATAACCTCTGTATACAGTAAACTCTCTATATACAGTATACCCTCTATATACCGTATACTTTATATATACATTATTCTCTGAAAAACATACTGTATACAGTATACCCTGCACATGAAGTCTCCCTCTATATACAGTTTTCCCACTATATACAGTAAAGCCTCTATATATAATGTACCCTCTATATGCCCTCTATACACAGTATACCCCCCATATACAGTATACCCTCTATATCCTCTATATAACGTATACCCTCCATATAGGGTATACACTCCATATATAGTATACCCTCTACAAAAAGTAATACCCTCTATACACAGTTTTCCCTCTATATACAGTATACCCTCTATATACTGTATACATCCAATATATAGTATACCCTCTATATACAGTTTGCATTCTATATACAGTATACTCTCTATATACAGTTTGCATTCTATATACAGTATACTCTCTAAATACAGTTTGCATTCTATATACAGTATACTCTCTATATACAGTATACCCTCTGTATACTCTATACACACAATGTTTAGTATACCATCCTCTATATAGAATTTGCATTCTATATACAGTATACTCTCTATATACAGTATACCCTCTATATACTGTATACACCCAATATATAGTTTACCCTCTATATACAGTTTGCATTCTATATACAGTATACTCTCTATATACAGTTTGCATTCTATATACAGTATACTCTCTATATACAGTTTGTATTATATATACAGTATGCTCTCTTTATACAGTATACCCTCTATATACTGTATACACCCAATATATAGTACACCCTCTATATACAATTTGCATTCTATAAACAGTATACTCTGTATATACAGTTTGCATTCTGTAGGCAGTATACCCTCTATATACAGTTTGGATTCTATATACAGTATATTCTCTATATACAGTATACCCTCTATATACAGTATACCCTTTATATACAGCATACATTATATATACAGTATACTCTCTATATACAGTATACTCTCTATAAACAGTTTGTATTCTATATACAGTATACTCTCTATATACAGTATACCCGCTATATAAAGTATACCCTCTATATACAGTATACCCTCTATATACAGTATACCCGCTATATACAGTATACCCGCTATATACAGTATACTCTCTATATACAGTATAACCTCTATATGCAGTATACCCTCTATATACAGCATACATTATATATACAGTATACTCTCTATATACAGTATACTCTCTATAAACAGTTTGTATTCTGTATACAGTATACTCTCTATATACAGTATACCCGCTATATAAAGTATACCCTCTATATACAGTATACCCTCTATATACAGTATACCCGCTATATACAGTATACCCGCTATATACAGTATACTCTCTACATACAGTTTACCCTCTGTATACAGTATAACCTCTATATATAGTTTAGACTCAATCTACAGAATACACCCAATATACAGTATACACCCAATATACAGTATACACTCTATATACAGTATGCCCTCTATATACAGTATACTCTCTATATACAGTATACCTTCTATATGCAGTATACCCTCTATAAATATCACACCCTATATATATAGTTTACCCTCAATCTACAGTATACACCCAATATGGAGTAGACATCCAATATACAGTATAGCCTCTGTATACAGTATGTCCTCTATATACAGTATGCATTCTATATACAGTATTCCCTCTATATACAGTATACTCTCTATGTACAGTATACCCTCTATATACAGATTACCCTCAATATACAGTACACCCTCTATATACAGTATACACTTTATATACATTATACAACCAATATAAAGTATACTCTCTATATACAGTAGAGACCCCATATACAGTATTCCCTCAATATACAGTATACTCGCTATGTACAGTATACCCTCTATATACAGTTTACCATCAATATACAGTAGACCCTCTTTATACAGTTTACCATCAATATACAGTAGACCCTCTTTATGCAGTTTACCCTCAATAAACAGTTTACCCTCTATATACAGTACACCCTTTAATTATACAGTATACAACGAATATACAGTATACCCTCTATATACAGTATACATTATATATACAGTCTATCCTCTATATACAGTATACACCCAATATACAGTAAACACCCTGTATACAGTATACAATCTATATACAGTATGCTTTCTATATACAGTACACTTTCTATATACAGTATACCCTCTATAAACAGTATACCCTGTATATACAGTATACCCCTCATATACAGTATACCCCCAATATACAGTATACACCCAATATATAGTATACCCTCTGTATACAGTATACCCTCTTTATACAGTATTCATTCTACATACAGTATACCCTTTGCATACAGTATACTCTCTGTGTACATTATACTCTCTATATACAGTATACCCTCTATATACAGTATACATTATATATTCATTATTCTCTGAATAACATTCTGTATACCGTATACACAGCACATAAAGTCTACCCTCTATATACAGTTTTCCCTCTATATACAGTATAGCCTCTATATATAATGTACCCTCTATATGCCCTCTATACACAGTTTACCCCCCATATACAGTACACCCGCTATATACTCTATATCCTCTATATAACGTATACCCTCTATATAGGATATACACTCCATATATAGTATACCCTCTACAAAAAGTAATACCCTCTATACACAGTTTTCCCTCTATAAACAGTATACCCTCTATATACTTTATACACCCAATATATAGTATACCCTCTATATACAGTTTGCATTCTATTTACAGTATACTCTCCATATACAGTATACCCTCTATACACTGTATACACCCAATATATAGTATACCCTCTATATACAGTTTGCATTTTATATACAGTATACTCTCTATATACAGTTTGTATTCTATATATAGTATACTCTCTACATACAGTATACCTGCTATATACTGTATACACCCAATATATAGAATACCCTCTATATACAGTTTGCATTCTATATACAGCATACTCTCTATATACAATTTGCATTCTATATACAGTATACTCTCTATATACAGTATACCCGCTATATACAGTATACCCTCTATATACAGTGTACATTATATACATTATTCTCTCTATATACAGTATACTCTCTATATACAGTTTGCATTCTATATACAGTATACTCTCTATATACAGTATACCTGCTATATAGAGTAAACCCTCTATATACAGTTTACCCTCTATTTACAGTATACATTATATATACATTATTCTCTATATATACAATATACTCTCTATATACAGGTTGTATCCTATATACAGTATACCCTCTGTATGCAGTATGCCCTCTATATACAGTATACCCTCTATATACAGTATACTCTCTATATACAGTATACCCTCTATATACAGTATACCCTCGATATATAGTTTAGACTCAATCTACAGAATACACCCAATATACTGTATGCACCGAATATACAGTATACCCTCTATATACAGTATACCCTCTATATATATTACACCCTCTATATATAGTTTACCCTCAATCTACAGAATACACCCAATATACAGTAGACACCCAATATACAGTATACCCTCTATATACAGTATGCCCTCTATATACAGTATAGCCTCTGTATACAGTGTATGCTCTATATACAGTATACAACAAATATACAGTATACCCTCTATATACAGTATTCCCTCTATATACAGTATATCCCCTAAATACAGTATACACCCAAGATACAGAATACCCTCTATATGCAGTATACCCTCTATATACAGTATTCCCTCTATATACAGTATACATCCAATATACAGTATTCCCTATACATGCAGTATATCCTCTATAAAAAGTATACCCTCTATATACAGTATTGCCTCTATATACAGCATACACCCAATATACAGTATACCCTCTTCATACAGTATACTGTCTATATACAGAATAAGCTCTATATACAGTATTCCCTCTATCTACAGTAAACACCCAATATACAGTATGCCCTCCATATAGAGTATACTCTCTATATACAATATACTCTCAATATACAGTATAACATCTATATACAATATACTCTCGATATACAGTATGCCCACTATATACAGTATACACGCTATATACAGTAAACCCACTATATACTGTATTCCCTCTATATACAGTATACCCTCTATATACAGTATACCCTCTATATACAGTATGCTCTCTATATAGAGTATACACCAAATATACAGTATACACTCTATATACAGTATACCCTCTATATAAAGTATACAATCTATATACAGTATTCCCTCTATATACAGTATAGACCAAATATAAAGTATACCCTCTTTATACAGTATGTCCTCTATATACAGTATACCCTCTGTATACAGTATACTAGGTATATACAGTATACTTTCTGTATACAGTTTACATTCTATATACAGTTTACATTCTATATATAGAATACTCTGTATATACAGTATAGCCTCTATATATAGTAGACCCTCCATATACCCTCTATATACAGTATACTCTCTATATACAGTATACCCTCTATATACAGTATACCCTCTATATACAATATAAACCCTACATACAGTATATCCTCTATATACAATATACCCTCTATATACAGTATACCCTCTATATACAATATAAACCCTACATACAGTATACCCCCTATATACAATATACCCTCTATATACAGTATACCCCCTATATACAATATACCCCCTATATACAATATACCCCCTATATACAATATACCCCCTATATACAATATACCCCCTATATACAGTATACCCCCTATATACAATATACCCCCTATATACAATATACCCCCTATATACAGTATACCCCCTATATACAATATACCCCCTATATACAATATACCCCCTATATACAGTATACCCTCTATATACAATATACCCTCTATATACAATATAAACCCTACATACAGTATACCCCCTATATACAATATACCCTCTATATACAGTATACCCCCTATATACAATAAACCCCCTATATACAATATACCCCCTATATACAGTATACCCCCTATATACAATATACCCTCTATATACAGTATACCCCCTATATACAATATTCCCCCTATATACAATATACCCCCTATATACAGTATACCCCCTATATACAATATACCCTCGATATACAATATACCCCCTATATACAGTATACCCCCTATATACAATATACCCCCTATATACAATATACCCCCTATATACAGTATACCCCCTATATACAATATACCCCCTATATACAATATACCCCCTATATACAGTATACCCCCTATATACAATATACCCTCTATATACAGTATACCCTCTATATACAATATACCCTCTATATACAATATACCCCCTATATACAATATACCCTCTATATACAGTATACCCCCTATATACAGTATACCCTCTATATACAGTATACCCCCTATATACAGTATACCCCCTATATACAATATACCCTCTATATACAATATACCCCCTATATACAATATACCCTCTCTATACAATATACCCTCTATATACAGTATACCCCCTATATACAATATACCCTCTATATACAGTATACCCTCTATATACAATATAAACCCTACATACAGTATACCCTCTATATACAATATACACTCTTCATACAGTATACCCTCTATATACAGTATACCCTCTATATACAGTATACAATCTATATACAGTATACTATCTATATACAGTATACCCTTTATATACGGTATACCCTCTATATACAATATACCCTCTATATACAGTATACCCTCTATATACAGTATACAATCCATATACAGTATACCATCTATATACAGTATGCACTTTAAGAACAGTATCCCTCTATATACAGTATACCCTCTATATACAGTATACCCTCTATATACAGTATACCCTTTATATAAAGTATACCCTCTATATACAATATACACTCTACATACAGTATACCCTCTATATAAAATATAAACTCTACATACAGTATACCCTCTATATACAATATACACTCTACATACAGTATACCCTCTATATACAGTATACCCTCTATATACAGTATACCCTCTATATACAGTATGCATTCTATATACAGTATTCCCTCTATATAAAGTATACTCTCTATGTACAGTATACCCTCTATATGCAGATTACCCTCAATATACAGTATCCCATCTATATACAGTATACACCCAATATGCATTATACCCTCTATATACAGTATCCCTCTATATACAGTATTCCCTCAATGTACAGTATACTCTCTATGTACAGTATACCCTCTATATACAGTTTACCATCAATATATAGTAGACCCTCTATACGCAGTTTACCCTCAATATACAGTATACCCTCTATATACAGTACACCTTCTAATTATACAGTATACAACGAATATACAGTATACCCTTTATATACAGTATACATTATATATACAGTCTATCCTCTATATACAGTATACCCTCTATATACAGTATACACCCAATATACAGTATACCCTCAATATACTGTTTACACCCAATGTACAGTTAACACCCTGTGTACAGTATACACTTTATATACAGTATGCTTTCTATATACAGTATACTTAATATATACAGTATACCCTCTATAAACAGTATACCCTGTCCATACAGTATACCCCTTATATACAGTATACACCCTATATACAGTATACACCCAATATATAGTATAACCTCTGTATACAGTAAACTCTCTATATACAGTATACCCTCTATATACCGTATACTTTATATATACATTATTCTCTGAAAAACATACTGTATACAGTATACCCTGCACATGAAGTCTCCCTCTATATACAGTTTTCCCACTATATACAGTAAAGCCTCTATATATAATGTACCCTCTATATGCCCTCTATACACAGTATACCCCCCATATACAGTATACCCTCTATATACTCTATATAACGTATACCCTCCATATAGGGTATACACTCCATATATAGTATACCCTCTACAAAAAATAATACCCTCTATACACAGTTTTCCCTCTATATACAGTATACCCTCTATATACTGTATACATCCAATATATAGTATACCCTCTATATACAGTTTGCATTCTATATACAGTATACTCTCTATATACAGTTTGCATTCTATATACAGTATACTCTCTAAATACAGTTTGCATTCTATATACAGTATACTCTCTATATACAGTATACCCTCTGTATACTCTATACACACAATGTTTAGTATACCATCCTCTATATAGAATTTGCATTCTATATACAGTATACTCTCTATATACAGTATACCCTCTATATACTGTATACACCCAATATATAGTTTACCCTCTATATACAGTTTGCATTCTATATACAGTATACTCTCTATATACAGTTTGCATTCTATATACAGTATACTCTCTATATACAGTTTGTATTATATATACAGTATGCTCTCTTTATACAGTATACCCTCTATATACTGTATACACCCAATATATAGTACACCCTCTATATACAATTTGCATTCTATAAACAGTATACTCTCTATATACAGTTTGCATTCTGTAGGCAGTATACCCTCTATATACAGTTTGGATTCTATATACAGTATATTCTCTATATACAGTATACCCTCTATATACAGTATACCCTTTATATACAGCATACATTATATATACAGTATACTCTCTATATACAGTATACTCTCTATAAACAGTTTGTATTCTATATACAGTATACTCTCTATATACAGTATACCCGCTATATAAAGTATACCCTCTATATACAGTATACCCTCTATATACAGTATACCCGCTATATACAGTATACCCGCTATATACAGTATACTCTCTATATACAGTATAACCTCTATATGCAGTATACCCTCTATATACAGCATACATTATATATACAGTATACTCTCTATATACAGTATACTCTCTATAAACAGTTTGTATTCTGTATACAGTATACTCTCTATATACAGTATACCCGCTATATAAAGTATACCCTCTATATACAGTATACCCTCTATATACAGTATACCCGCTATATACAGTATACCCGCTATATACAGTATACTCTCTACATACAGTTTACCCTCTGTATACAGTATAACCTCTATATATAGTTTAGACTCAATCTACAGAATACACCCAATATACAGTATACACCCAATATACAGTATACACTCTATATACAGTATGCCCTCTATATACAGTATACTCTCTATATACAGTATACCTTCTATATGCAGTATACCCTCTATATATATCACACCCTATATATATAGTTTACCCTCAATCTACAGTATACACCCAATATGGAGTAGACATCCAATATACAGTATAGCCTCTGTATACAGTATGTCCTCTATATACAGTATGCATTCTATATACAGTATTCCCTCTATATACAGTATACTCTCTATGTACAGTATACCCTCTATATACAGATTACCCTCAATATACAGTACACCCTCTATATACAGTATACACTTTATATACATTATACAACCAATATAAAGTATACTCTCTATATACAGTAGAGACCCCATATACAGTATTCCCTCAATATACAGTATACTCGCTATGTACAGTATACCCTCTATATACAGTTTATCATCAATATACAGTAGACCCTCTTTATACAGTTTACCATCAATATACAGTAGACCCTCTTTATGCAGTTTACCCTCAATAAACAGTTTACCCTCTATATACAGTACACCCTTTAATTATACAGTATACAACGAATATACAGTATACCCTCTATATACAGTATACATTATATATACAGTCTATCCTCTATATACAGTATACACCCAATATACAGTAAACACCCTGTATACAGTATACAATCTATATACAGTATGCTTTCTATATACAGTACACTTTCTATATACAGTATACCCTCTATAAACAGTATACCCTGTATATACAGTATACCCCTCATATACAGTATACCCCCAATATACAGTATACACCCAATATATAGTATACCCTCTGTATACAGTATACCCTCTTTATACAGTATTCATTCTACATACAGTATACCCTTTGCATACAGTATACTCTCTGTGTACATTATACTCTCTATATACAGTATACCCTCTATATACAGTATACATTATATATTCATTATTCTCTGAATAACATTCTGTATACCGTATACACAGCACATAAAGTCTACCCTCTATATACAGTTTTCCCTCTATATACAGTATAGCCTCTATATATAATGTACCCTCTATATGCCCTCTATACACAGTTTACCCCCCATATACAGTACACCCGCTATATACTCTATATCCTCTATATAACGTATACCCTCTATATAGGATATACACTCCATATATAGTATACCCTCTACAAAAAGTAATACCCTCTATACACAGTTTTCCCTCTATAAACAGTATACCCTCTATATACTTTATACACCCAATATATAGTATACCCTCTATATACAGTTTGCATTCTATTTACAGTATACTCTCTATATACAGTATACCCTCTATACACTGTATACACCCAATATATAGTATACCCTCTATATACAGTTTGCATTTTATATACAGTATACTCTCTATATACAGTTTGCATTCTATATATAGTATACTCGCTACATACAGTATACCTGCTATATACTGTATACACCCAATATATAGAATACCCTCTATATACAGTTTGCATTCTATATACAGCATACTCTCTATATACAATTTGCATTCTATATACAGTATACTCTCTATATACAGTATACCCGCTATATACAGTATACCCTCTATATACAGTGTACATTATATACATTATTCTCTCTATATACAGTATACTCTCTATATACAGTTTGCATTCTATATACAGTATACTCTCTATATACAGTATACCTGCTATATAGAGTAAACCCTCTATATACAGTTTACCCTCTATATACAGTATACATTATATATACATTATTCTCTATATATACAATATACTCTCTATATACAGGTTGTATCCTATATACAGTATACCCTCTGTATGCAGTATGCCCTCTATATACAGTATACCCTCTATATACAGTATACTCTCTATATACAGTATACCCTCTATATACAGTATACCCTCGATATATAGTTTAGACTCAATCTACAGAATACACCCAATATACTGTATGCACCGAATATACAGTATACCCTCTATATACAGTATACCCTCTATATATATTACACCCTCTATATATAGTTTACCCTCAATCTACAGAATACACCCAATATACAGTAGACACCCAATATACAGTATACCCTCTATATACAGTATGCCCTCTATATACAGTATAGCCTCTGTATACAGTGTATGCTCTATATACAGTATACAACAAATATACAGTATACCCTCTATATACAGTATTCCCTCTATATACAGTATATCCCCTAAATACAGTATACACCCAAGATACAGAATACCCTCTATATGCAGTATACCCTCTATATACAGTATTCCCTCTATATACAGTATACATCCAATATACAGTATTCCCTATACATGCAGTATATCCTCTATAAAAAGTATACCCTCTATATACAGTATTGCCTCTATATACAGCATACACCCAATATACAGTATACCCTCTTCATACAGTATACTGTCTATATACAGAATAAGCTCTATATACAGTATTCCCTCTATCTACAGTAAACACCCAATATACAGTATGCCCTCCATATAGAGTATACTCTCTATATACAATATACTCTCAATATACAGTATACCATCTATATACAATATACTCTCGATATACAGTATGCCCACTATATACAGTATACACGCTATATACAGTAAACCCACTATATACTGTATTCCCTCTATATACAGTATACCCTCTATATACAGTATACCCTCTATAGACAGTATGCTCTCTATATAGAGTATACACCAAATATACAGTATACACTCTATATACAGTATACCCTCTATATAAAGTATACAATCTATATACAGTATTCCCTCTATATACAGTATAGACCAAATATAAAGTATACCCTCTTTATACAGTATGTCCTCTATATACAGTATACCCTCTGTATACAGTATACTAGGTATATACAGTATACTTTCTGTATACAGTTTACATTCTATATACAGTTTACATTCTATATACAGAATACTCTGTATATACAGTATAGCCTCTATATATAGTAGACCCTCCATATACCCTCTATATACAATATACTCTCTATATACAGTATATCCTCTATATACAGTATACTCTCTATATACAGTATACATTCCATATACAATATACCCTTTATATACAGTATACATTCCATATACATTATACCCTCTATATACAGTATACATTTTATATACAGTAAACCTTATATATATACAGTATACCCTGTACATAACGCATACTCTCTATATGCAGTATACCCTGTACATAAAGTATACCCTCTATATATAGTATACCCTCTACATAACGCATACTCTCTATATGCAGTATACCCTGTACATAAAGTAAACTCTCTATATACAGTATACAACCAATATACAGTATACTCTCTATATACAGTATGCCCTCTATATACAGTATACCGTCTATATACAGTATACCCTCTATCTACAGTATACAACCAATATACAGTATACACCCAATATACAGTATACCCTCTATATACAGTATGCCCTCTATATACAGTATACTCTCTATATACAGTATACTCTCTATATACAGTATACCATCTATATACGATATACTCTCGATATACAGTATGCCTTTTACATACAGTATACTCTCTATATACAGTATATCCACTATATACAGTATTCCCTCTATATACAGTATACTCTCTATATACAGTATACACCCAATATACAGTATACACTCTATATACAGTATACTCCCTATATACAGTATACCCACTATATACAGTATTCCCTTTATATACAGTATACCCTCGATATATAGTTTAGACTCAATCTACAGAATACACCCAATATACTGTATGCACCGAATATACAGTATACCCTCTATATACAGTTTACCCTCTATATATATTACACCCTCTATTTATAGTTGACCATTAATCTACAGAATACACCCAATATACAGTATACCCTCTATATACAGTATGCCCTCTATATACAGTATAGCCTCTATATACAGTGTATGCTCTATATACAGTATACAACAAATATACAGTATACCCTCTATATACAGTATTCCCTCTATATACAGTATATCCCCTAAATACAGAATACACCCAATATACAGTAGACACCCAATATACAGTATACCCTCTATATACAGTATGCCCTCTATATACAGTATACCCTCTATATACAGTATGCTCTCTATATAGAGTATACACCAAATATACAGTATACACTCTATATACAGTATACCCTCTATATAAAGTATACAATCTATATACAGTATTCCCTCTATATACAGTATAGACCAAATATAAAGTATACCCTCTTTATACAGTATGTCCTCTATATACAGTATACCCTCTGTATACAGTATACTAGGTATATACAGTATACTTTCTGTATACAGTTTACATTCTATATACAGTTTACATTCTATATACAGAATACTCTGTATATACAGTATAGCCTCTATATATAGTAGACCCTCCATATACCCTCTATATACAGTATACTCTCTATATACAGTATATCCTCTATATACAGTATACTCTCTATATACAGTATACATTCCATATACAATATACCCTTTATATACAGTATACATTCCATATACATTATACCCTCTATATACAGTATACATTTTATATACAGTAAACCTTATATATATACAGTATACCCTGTACATAACGCATACTCTCTATATGCAGTATACCCTGTACATAAAGTATACCCTCTATATATAGTATACCCTCTACATAACGCATACTCTCTATATGCAGTATACCCTGTACATAAAGTAAACTCTCTATATACAGTATACAACCAATATACAGTATACTCTCTATATACAGTATGCCCTCTATATACAGTATACCGTCTATATACAGTATACCCTCTATCTACAGTATACAACCAATATACAGTATACACCCAATATACAGTATACCCTCTATATACAGTATGCCCTCTATATACAGTATACTCTCTATATACAGTATACTCTCTATATACAGTATACCATCTATATACGATATACTCTCGATATACAGTATGCCTTTTACATACAGTATACTCTCTATATACAGTATATCCACTATATACAGTATTCCCTCTATATACAGTATACTCTCTATATACAGTATACACCCAATATACAGTATACACTCTATATACAGTATACTCCCTATATACAGTATACCCACTATATACAGTATTCCCTTTATATACAGTATACCCTCGATATATAGTTTAGACTCAATCTACAGAATACACCCAATATACTGTATGCACCGAATATACAGTATACCCTCTATATACAGTTTACCCTCTATATATATTACACCCTCTATTTATAGTTGACCATTAATCTACAGAATACACCCAATATACAGTATACCCTCTATATACAGTATGCCCTCTATATACAGTATAGCCTCTATATACAGTGTATGCTCTATATACAGTATACAACAAATATACAGTATACCCTCTATATACAGTATTCCCTCTATATACAGTATATCCCCTAAATACAGAATACACCCAATATACAGTAGACACCCAATATACAGTATACCCTCTATATACAGTATGCCCTCTATATACAGTATAGCCTCTATATACAGTGTATGCTCTATATACAGTATACAACAAATATACAGTATACCCTCTATATACAGTATTCCCTCTATATACAGTATATCCCCTAAATACAGTATACACCCAAGATACAGAATACCCTCTATATGCAGTATACCCTCTATATACAGTATTCCCTCTATATACAGTATACATCCAATATACAGTATTCCCTATACATGCAGTATATCCTCTATAAACAGTATACCCTCTATATACAGTATTGCATCTATATACAGCATACACCCAATATACAGTATACCCTCTTCATACAGTATATTGTCTATATACAGAATAAGCTCTATATACAGTATTCCCTCTATCTACAGTAAACACCCAATATACAGTATGCCCTCCATATAGAGTATACTCTCTATATACAGTATACTCTCAATATACAGTATACCATCTATATACAATATACTCTCGATATACAGTATGCCCACTATATACAGTATACACTCTATATACAGTAAACCCACTACATACAGTATACACTCTATATACAGTATACTCTCTATATACAGTATAGACCCAATATAAAGTATACCCTCTTTATACAGTATGTCCTCTATATACAGTATTCCCTCAATATACAGTATATCCCCACATATAGTTTAGACTCAATCTGCAGTATACACCCAATATACAGTATACACCCAATGTACATTATACCCTCTATATACAGTATACCCTCTATATACAGTATACATTATATATACATTATTCTCTCTATATGCAGTATTCTCTCTATATACAGTTTGCATTCTGTATACAGTATACCCTCTATATACAGTACACTCAATATATACAGTATACCCTCTATATAAAGTATACCGTCTATATATATTACGCCCTCTATATATAGTTTACCCTCAATCTACAGAATACACCCAATAAACAGTAGACACCCAATATACAGTATACCCTCTATATACAGTATACCCTCTATATACATTATACACTCTATATACAGTTTACAACAAATATACAGTATACCCTCTATATACAGTCTTCCCTCTATATACAGTATATCCTCTCAATACAGTGTACTCTCTATATACAGTATACACCCAAGATACAGTATACCCTTTATATACAGTATACCCTCTATATACAGTATTCCCTCTATATACATTATACACTCTATATACAGTTTACAACAAATATACAGTATACCCTCTATATACAGTATTCCCTCTATATACAGTATACCCTCTATATACAGTTTACCCTCTATATACAGTATGCTCTCTATATACAGTATACACCCAATATACAGTATACACTCCATATACAGTATACCCTCTATATAAAGTATACAATCTATATACAGTATTCCCTCTATATACAGTATAGCCCAAATATAAAGTATACCCTCTTTATACAGTATGTCCTCTATATACAGTATACCCTTTGTATACAGTATACTAGGTATATACAGTATACTTTCTGTATACAGTATACCCTCTATATACAGTTTACCTTCTATATACAGTATACCCTCTATATACAGTATACTCTCTATATACAGTATACATTCCATATACAATATACCCTTTATATACAGTATACATTCCATATACATTATACCCTCTATATACAGTACACTCAATATATACAGTATACCCTCTATATAAAGTATACCGTCTATATATATTACACCCTCTATATATAGTTTACCCTCAATCTACAGAATACACCCAATAAACAGTAGACACCCAATATACAGTATACCCTCTATATACAGTATACCCTCTATATACATTATACACTCTATATACAGTTTACAACAAATATACAGTATACCCTCTATATACAGTCTTCCCTCTATATACAGTATATCCTCTCAATACAGTGTACTCTCTATATACAGTATACACCCAAGATACAGTATACCCTTTATATACAGTATACCCTCTATATACAGTATTCCCTCTATATACATTATACACTCTATATACAGTTTACAACAAATATACAGTATACCCTCTATATACAGTATTCCCTCTATATACAGTATACCCTCTATATACAGTTTACCCTCTATATACAGTATGCTCTCTATATACAGTATACACCCAATATACAGTATACACTCCATATACAGTATACCCTCTATATAAAGTATACAATCTATATACAGTATTCCCTCTATATACAGTATAGACCAAATATAAAGTATACCCTCTTTATACAGTATGTCCTCTATATACAGTATACCCTTTGTATACAGTATACTAGGTATATACAGTATACTTTCTGTATACAGTATACCCTCTATATACAGTTTACCTTCTATATACAGTATACCCTCTATATACAGTATACTCTCTATATACAGTATACATTCCATATACAATATACCCTTTATATACAGTATACATTCCATATACATTATACCCTCTATATACAGTATACATTTTATATATAGTAAACCTTATATATATACAGTATACCCTCAACATAACGCATAATCTCTATATGCAGTATACCCTGTACATAAAGTATACCCTCTATATATAGTATACCCTCTACATAACGCATACTCTCTATATGCAGTATACCCTGTACATAAAGTATACTCTCTATATACAGTATACAACCAATATACAGTATACTCTCCATATACAGTATGCCCTCTATATACAGTATACCGTCTATATACAGTATACCCTCTATCTACAGTATACAACCGATATACAGTATACACCCAATATACAGTATACCCTCTATATACAGTATGCCCTCTATATACAGTATACTCTCTATATACAGTATACTCTCTATATACAGTATACCATCTATATACAATATACTCTCGATATACAGTATGCCTTCTACATACAGTATACTCTCAATATACAGTATACCCACTATATACAGTATTCCCTCTATATACAGTATACTCTCTATAAACAGTATACTCTCTATATAAAGTATACACCCAATATACAGTATACACTCTATATACAGTATACCCACTATATACAGTATTCCCTCTATATACAGTATACACCCAATATACAGTATACTCTTTATATACAGTATACCCTCTATATACAGTATTCCCTCTATATACAGTATACACCCAAGATACAGTATACCCTTTATATACAGTATACCCTCTATATACAGTATTCCCTCTATATACAATATACACCCAATATACAGGATTCCCTCTACATACAGTATACCCTCTTCATACAGTATACTGTCTATATACAGAATAAGCTCTATATACAGTATGCCCTCTATATGCAGTATACCCTCTATATACAGTATTCCCTCTATCTACAGTAAACACCCAATATACAGTATACACCTAATATACAGTATACCCTCTATATACAGTATGCCCTCTATATACAGTATACTCTCTATATTCAGTATACCATCTATATACAATATACTCTCGATATACAGTATGCCCTCTATATACAGTATACTCTATATAAACAGTATACCCACTATATACAGTATTCCCTCTATATACAGTATACCCTCTATATACAGTATACTCTCTATATACAGTATACACCCAATATACAGTATACACTTCATATACAGTATACCCTCTATATAAAGTATACAATCTATACACAGTATTCCCTCTATATACAGTATAGACCCAATATAAAGTATACTCTGTTTATACGGTATACTCTCTATATACAGAATACCCTCTATATACAGTATGTCCTCTATATACAGTATACTCTCTATATATCGTATACCCTCTATATACAGTATGCCCTCTTTATACAGTATACACCCAATATACAGTATACCCTCTATATACAGTATACACCCAACATACAGTATACACCCAATATACATTATGCCCTCCATATGCAGTGTGCTCTCTATATACAGTATTCTCTCTATATATAGTATACCCTCTATATAGAGTATACCCTCTATATACAGTATACACCCAATATACAGTATACACCCAATATACATTATGCCCTCCATATGCAGTGTGCTCTCTATATGCAGTATTCTCTCTATATATTTTATACCCTCTATATACAGTATACCCTCTATATACAGTATACACCCAATATACAGTATACACCCAATATACATTATGCCTTCCATATGCAGTGTGCTCTCTATGTACAGTATACCCTCTATATGTAGTATACCCTCTATATACAAAATTCATTCTATATACTTTATTACCTTAACATACAGTATACCCACTGTATACAGTATACTAGGTATATACAGTATAGCCTCTATATATTGTAGACCCTCTATATACCCTCTATATACAGTATACCCTCTATATATAGTTTACCCTCTATATACAGTATACCCTCTATATACAGTATACTCTCTATATACAGTATACATTCCATATACAGTAAACCCTCTATACACAGTATACATTCCATATACAGTATACCCTCTATATACAGTATACATTCTATATACAGTAAACCTTATATATATACAGTATACCCTCTACATAACGCATACTCTCTATATGCAGTATACCCTGTACATAAAGTATACCCTCTATATATAGTATACCCTCTATATACAGTATACCCTCTATATACAGTATACCCTCTATATACAGTATACCCTCTATCTACAGTATACAACCAATATACAGTATACACCCAATATACAGTATACCCTCTATATACAGTATGCCCTCTATATACAGTATACCCTCTATC
Organism: Lutraria lutraria; assembly: GCA_964023205.1. Lineage (NCBI taxonomy): Eukaryota > Metazoa > Mollusca > Bivalvia > Venerida > Mactridae > Lutraria > Lutraria lutraria. The sequence goes on from OZ026842.1 coordinate 7,440,162, forward strand.
TACAGTATACAACCAATATACAGTATACACCCAATATACAGTATACCCTCTATATACAGTATGCCTTCTATATACAGTATACTCTCTATATACAGTATACACCCAATATACAGTATATCCTCTGTATACAGTCTACCCTCTATATTAAGTATACAATCTATATACAGTATTCCCTCTATATACAGTATACACCCATATACAGTATACCCTTAATATACAGTATACACGCTCTATATACAGTATTCCCTCTATATACAGTATACCCCCACATATAGTTTAGACTCAATCTACAGTATACACCCAATCTACAGTATACACCCAATATACATTATACCCTCTATATACAGTACACCCTCTATATACAGTATACATTATATATACATTATTCTCTCTATATACAGTATTCTCTCTATATAAAGTTTGCATTCTATATACAGTATACCCTCTATATACAGTACACTCTCAATATACGGTATACCCTCTATATACACTATACCCTCTATATACAATATAAACCCTACATACAGTATACCCTCTATATACAATATACACTCTTCATACAGTATACCCTCTATATACAGTATACCCTCTATATACAGTATACAATCTATATACAGTATACTATCTATATACAGTATACCCTTTATATACGGTATACCCTCTATATACAATATACCCTCTATATACAGTATACCCTCTATATACAGTATACAATCCATATACAGTATACCATCTATATACAGTATGCACTTTAAGAACAGTATCCCTCTATATACAGTATACCCTCTATATACAGTATACCCTCTATATACAGTATACCCTTTATATAAAGTATACCCTCTATATACAATATACACTCTACATACAGTATACCCTCTATATAAAATATAAACTCTACATACAGTATACCCTCTATATACAATATACACTCTACATACAGTATACCCTCTATATACAGTATACCCTCTATATACAGTATACCCTCTATATACAGTATGCATTCTATATACAGTATTCCCTCTATATAAAGTATACTCTCTATGTACAGTATACCCTCTATATGCAGATTACCCTCAATATACAGTATCCCATCTATATACAGTATACACCCAATATGCATTATACCCTCTATATACAGTATCCCTCTATATACAGTATTCCCTCAATGTACAGTATACTCTCTATGTACAGTATACCCTCTATATACAGTTTACCATCAATATATAGTAGACCCTCTATACGCAGTTTACCCTCAATATACAGTATACCCTCTATATACAGTACACCTTCTAATTATACAGTATACAACGAATATACAGTATACCCTTTATATACAGTATACATTATATATACAGTCTATCCTCTATATACAGTATACCCTCTATATACAGTATACACCCAATATACAGTATACCCTCAATATACAGTTTACACCCAATGTACAGTTAACACCCTGTGTACAGTATACACTTTATATACAGTATGCTTTCTATATACAGTATACTTAATATATACAGTATACCCTCTATAAACAGTATACCCTGTCCATACAGTATACCCCTTATATACAGTATACACCCTATATACAGTATACACCCAATATATAGTATAACCTCTGTATACAGTAAACTCTCTATATACAGTATACCCTCTATATACCGTATACTTTATATATACATTATTCTCTGAAAAACATACTGTATACAGTATACCCTGCACATGAAGTCTCCCTCTATATACAGTTTTCCCACTATATACAGTAAAGCCTCTATATATAATGTACCCTCTATATGCCCTCTATACACAGTATACCCCCCATATACAGTATACCCTCTATATACTCTATATAACGTATACCCTCCATATAGGGTATACACTCCATATATAGTATACCCTCTACAAAAAGTAATACCCTCTATACACAGTTTTCCCTCTATATACAGTATACCCTCTATATACTGTATACATCCAATATATAGTATACCCTCTATATACAGTTTGCATTCTATATACAGTATACTCTCTATATACAGTTTGCATTCTATATACAGTATACTCTCTAAATACAGTTTGCATTCTATATACAGTATACTCTCTATATACAGTATACCCTCTGTATACTCTATACACACAATGTTTAGTATACCATCCTCTATATAGAATTTGCATTCTATATACAGTATACTCTCTATATACAGTATACCCTCTATATACTGTATACACCCAATATATAGTTTACCCTCTATATACAGTTTGCATTCTATATACAGTATACTCTCTATATACAGTTTGCATTCTATATACAGTATACTCTCTATATACAGTTTGTATTATATATACAGTATGCTCTCTTTATACAGTATACCCTCTATATACTGTATACACCCAATATATAGTACACCCTCTATATACAATTTGCATTCTATAAACAGTATACTCTCTATATACAGTTTGCATTCTGTAGGCAGTATACCCTCTATATACAGTTTGGATTCTATATACAGTATATTCTCTATATACAGTATACCCTCTATATACAGTATACCCTTTATATACAGCATACATTATATATACAGTATACTCTCTATATACAGTATACTCTCTATAAACAGTTTGTATTCTATATACAGTATACTCTCTATATACAGTATACCCGCTATATAAAGTATACCCTCTATATACAGTATACCCTCTATATACAGTATACCCGCTATATACAGTATACCCGCTATATACAGTATACTCTCTATATACAGTATAACCTCTATATGCAGTATACCCTCTATATACAGCATACATTATATATACAGTATACTCTCTATATACAGTATACTCTCTATAAACAGTTTGTATTCTGTATACAGTATACTCTCTATATACAGTATACCCGCTATATAAAGTATACCCTCTATATACAGTATACCCTCTATATACAGTATACCCGCTATATACAGTATACCCGCTATATACAGTATACTCTCTACATACAGTTTACCCTCTGTATACAGTATAATCTCTATATATAGTTTAGACTCAATCTACAGAATACACCCAATATACAGTATACACCCAATATACAGTATACACTCTATATACAGTATGCCCTCTATATACAGTATACTCTCTATATACAGTATACCTTCTATATGCAGTATACCCTCTATATATATCACACCCTATATATATAGTTTACCCTCAATCTACAGTATACACCCAATATGGAGTAGACATCCAATATACAGTATAGCCTCTGTATACAGTATGTCCTCTATATACAGTATGCATTCTATATACAGTATTCCCTCTATATACAGTATACTCTCTATGTACAGTATACCCTCTATATACAGATTACCCTCAATATACAGTACATCCTCTATATACAGTATACACTTTATATACATTATACAACCAATATAAAGTATACTCTCTATATACAGTAGAGACCCCATATACAGTATTCCCTCAATATACAGTATACTCGCTATGTACAGTATACCCTCTATATACAGTTTATCATCAATATACAGTAGACCCTCTTTATACAGTTTACCATCAATATACAGTAGACCCTCTTTATGCAGTTTACCCTCAATAAACAGTTTACCCTCTATATACAGTACACCCTTTAATTATACAGTATACAACGAATATACAGTATACCCTCTATATACAGTATACATTATATATACAGTCTATCCTCTATATACAATATACACCCAATATACAGTAAACACCCTGTATACAGTATACAATCTATATACAGTATGCTTTCTATATACAGTACACTTTCTATATACAGTATACCCTCTATAAACAGTATACCCTGTATATACAGTATACCCCTCATATACAGTATACCCCCAATATACAGTATACACCCAATATATAGTATACCCTCTGTATACAGTATACCCTCTTTATACAGTATTCATTCTACATACAGTATACCCTTTGCATACAGTATACTCTCTGTGTACATTATACTCTCTATATACAGTATACCCTCTATATACAGTATACATTATATATTCATTATTCTCTGAATAACATTCTGTATACCGTATACACAGCACATAAAGTCTACCCTCTATATACAGTTTTCCCTCTATATACAGTATAGCCTCTATATATAATGTACCCTCTATATGCCCTCTATACACAGTTTACCCCCCATATACAGTACACCCGCTATATACTCTATATCCTCTATATAACGTATACCCTCTATATAGGATATACACTCCATATATAGTATACCCTCTACAAAAAGTAATACCCTCTATACACAGTTTTCCCTCTATAAACAGTATACCCTCTATATACTTTATACACCCAATATATAGTATACCCTCTATATACAGTTTGCATTCTATTTACAGTATACTCTCTATATACAGTATACCCTCTATACACTGTATACACCCAATATATAGTATACCCTCTATATACAGTTTGCATTTTATATACAGTATACTCTCTATATACAGTTTGCATTCTATATATAGTATACTCGCTACATACAGTATACCTGCTATATACTGTATACACCCAATATATAGAATACCCTCTATATACAGTTTGCATTCTATATACAGCATACTCTCTATATACAATTTGCATTCTATATACAGTATACTCTCTATATACAGTATACCCGCTATATACAGTATACCCTCTATATACAGTGTACATTATATACATTATTCTCTCTATATACAGTATACTCTCTATATACAGTTTGCATTCTATATACAGTATACTCTCTATATACAGTATACCTGCTATATAGAGTAAACCCTCTATATACAGTTTACCCTCTATATACAGTATACATTATATATACATTATTCTCTATATATACAATATACTCTCTATATACAGGTTGTATCCTATATACAGTATACCCTCTGTATGCAGTATGCCCTCTATATACAGTATACCCTCTATATACAGTATACTCTCTATATACAGTATACCCTCTATATACAGTATACCCTCGATATATAGTTTAGACTCAATCTACAGAATACACCCAATATACTGTATGCACCGAATATACAGTATACCCTCTATATACAGTATACCCTCTATATATATTACACCCTCTATATATAGTTTACCCTCAATCTACAGAATACACCCAATATACAGTAGACACCCAATATACAGTATACCCTCTATATACAGTATGCCCTCTATATACAGTATAGCCTCTGTATACAGTGTATGCTCTATATACAGTATACAACAAATATACAGTATACCCTCTATATACAGTATTCCCTCTATATACAGTATATCCCCTAAATACAGTATACACCCAAGATACAGAATACCCTCTATATGCAGTATACCCTCTATATACAGTATTCCCTCTATATACAGTATACATCCAATATACAGTATTCCCTATACATGCAGTATATCCTCTATAAAAAGTATACCCTCTATATACAGTATTGCCTCTATATACAGCATACACCCAATATACAGTATACCCTCTTCATACAGTATACTGTCTATATACAGAATAAGCTCTATATACAGTATTCCCTCTATCTACAGTAAACACCCAATATACAGTATGCCCTCCATATAGAGTATACTCTCTATATACAATATACTCTCAATATACAGTATACCATCTATATACAATATACTCTCGATATACAGTATGCCCACTATATACAGTATACACGCTATATACAGTAAACCCACTATATACTGTATTCCCTCTATATACAGTATACCCTCTATATACAGTATACCCTCTATATACAGTATGCTCTCTATATAGAGTATACACCAAATATACAGTATACACTCTATATACAGTATACCCTCTATATAAAGTATACAATCTATATACAGTATTCCCTCTATATACAGTATAGACCAAATATAAAGTATACCCTCTTTATACAGTATGTCCTCTATATACAGTATACCCTCTGTATACAGTATACTAGGTATATACAGTATACTTTCTGTATACAGTTTACATTCTATATACAGTTTACATTCTATATACAGAATACTCTGTATATACAGTATAGCCTCTATATATAGTAGACCCTCCATATACCCTCTATATACAGTATACTCTCTATATACAGTATATCCTCTATATACAGTATACTCTCTATATACAGTATACATTCCATATACAATATACCCTTTATATACAGTATACATTCCATATACATTATACCCTCTATATACAGTATACATTTTATATACAGTAAACCTTATATATATACAGTATACCCTGTACATAACGCATACTCTCTATATGCAGTATACCCTGTACATAAAGTATACCCTCTATATATAGTATACCCTCTACATAACGCATACTCTCTATATGCAGTATACCCTGTACATAAAGTAAACTCTCTATATACAGTATACAACCAATATACAGTATACTCTCTATATACAGTATGCCCTCTATATACAGTATACCGTCTATATACAGTATACCCTCTATCTACAGTATACAACCAATATACAGTATACACCCAATATACAGTATACCCTCTATATACAGTATGCCCTCTATATACAGTATACTCTCTATATACAGTATACTCTCTATATACAGTATACCATCTATATACGATATACTCTCGATATACAGTATGCCTTTTACATACAGTATACTCTCTATATACAGTATATCCACTATATACAGTATTCCCTCTATATACAGTATACTCTCTATATACAGTATACACCCAATATACAGTATACACTCTATATACAGTATACTCCCTATATACAGTATACCCACTATATACAGTATTCCCTTTATATACAGTATACCCTCGATATATAGTTTAGACTCAATCTACAGAATACACCCAATATACTGTATGCACCGAATATACAGTATACCCTCTATATACAGTTTACCCTCTATATATATTACACCCTCTATTTATAGTTTACCATTAATCTACAGAATACACCCAATATACAGTATACCCTCTATATACAGTATGCCCTCTATATACAGTATAGCCTCTATATACAGTGTATGCTCTATATACAGTATACAACAAATATACAGTATACCCTCTATATACAGTATTCCCTCTATATACAGTATATCCCCTAAATACAGAATACACCAAATATACAGTAGACACCCAATATACAGTATACCCTCTATATACAGTATGCCCTCTATATACAGTATAGCCTCTATATACAGTGTATGCTCTATATACAGTATACAACAAATATACAGTATACCCTCTATATACAGTATTCCCTCTATATACAGTATATCCCCTAAATACAGTATACACCCAAGATACAGAATACCCTCTATATGCAGTATACCCTCTATATACAGTATTCCCTCTATATACAGTATACATCCAATATACAGTATTCCCTATACATGCAGTATATCCTCTATAAACAGTATACCCTCTATATACAGTATTGCATCTATATACAGCATACACCCAATATACAGTATACCCTCTTCATACAGTATATTGTCTATATACAGAATAAGCTCTATATACAGTATTCCCTCTATCTACAGTAAACACCCAATATACAGTATGCCCTCCATATAGAGTATACTCTCTATATACAGTATACTCTCAATATACAGTATACCATCTATATACAATATACTCTCGATATACAGTATGCCCACTATATACAGTATACACTCTATATACAGTAAACCCACTACATACAGTATACACTCTATATACAGTATACTCTCTATATACAGTATAGACCCAATATAAAGTATACCCTCTTTATACAGTATGTCCTCTATATACAGTATTCCCTCAATATACAGTATATCCCCACATATAGTTTAGACTCAATCTGCAGTATACACCCAATATACAGTATACACCCAATGTACATTATACCCTCTATATACAGTATACCCTCTATATACAGTATACATTATATATACATTATTCTCTCTATATGCAGTATTCTCTCTATATACAGTTTGCATTCTGTATACAGTATACCCTCTATATACAGTACACTCAATATATACAGTATACCCTCTATATAAAGTATACCGTCTATATATATTACGCCCTCTATATATAGTTTACCCTCAATCTACAGAATACACCCAATAAACAGTAGACACCCAATATACAGTATACCCTCTATATACAGTATACCCTCTATATACATTATACACTCTATATACAGTTTACAACAAATATACAGTATACCCTCTATATACAGTCTTCCCTCTATATACAGTATATCCTCTCAATACAGTGTACTCTCTATATACAGTATACACCCAAGATACAGTATACCCTTTATATACAGTATACCCTCTATATACAGTATTCCCTCTATATACATTATACACTCTATATACAGTTTACAACAAATATACAGTATACCCTCTATATACAGTATTCCCTCTATATACAGTATACCCTCTATATACAGTTTACCCTCTATATACAGTATGCTCTCTATATACAGTATACACCCAATATACAGTATACACTCCATATACAGTATACCCTCTATATAAAGTATACAATCTATATACAGTATTCCCTCTATATACAGTATAGCCCAAATATAAAGTATACCCTCTTTATACAGTATGTCCTCTATATACAGTATACCCTTTGTATACAGTATACTAGGTATATACAGTATACTTTCTGTATACAGTATACCCTCTATATACAGTTTACCTTCTATATACAGTATACCCTCTATATACAGTATACTCTCTATATACAGTATACATTCCATATACAATATACCCTTTATATACAGTATACATTCCATATACATTATACCCTCTATATACAGTACACTCAATATATACAGTATACCCTCTATATAAAGTATACCGTCTATATATATTACACCCTCTATATATAGTTTACCCTCAATCTACAGAATACACCCAATAAACAGTAGACACCCAATATACAGTATACCCTCTATATACAGTATACCCTCTATATACATTATACACTCTATATACAGTTTACAACAAATATACAGTATACCCTCTATATACAGTCTTCCCTCTATATACAGTATATCCTCTCAATACAGTGTACTCTCTATATACAGTATACACCCAAGATACAGTATACCCTTTATATACAGTATACCCTCTATATACAGTATTCCCTCTATATACATTATACACTCTATATACAGTTTACAACAAATATACAGTATACCCTCTATATACAGTATTCCCTCTATATACAGTATACCCTCTATATACAGTTTACCCTCTATATACAGTATGCTCTCTATATACAGTATACACCCAATATACAGTATACACTCCATATACAGTATACCCTCTATATAAAGTATACAATCTATATACAGTATTCCCTCTATATACAGTATAGACCAAATATAAAGTATACCCTCTTTATACAGTATGTCCTCTATATACAGTATACCCTTTGTATACAGTATACTAGGTATATACAGTATACTTTCTGTATACAGTATACCCTCTATATACAGTTTACCTTCTATATACAGTATACCCTCTATATACAGTATACTCTCTATATACAGTATACATTCCATATACAATATACCCTTTATATACAGTATACATTCCATATACATTATACCCTCTATATACAGTATACATTTTATATATAGTAAACCTTATATATATACAGTATACCCTCAACATAACGCATAATCTCTATATGCAGTATACCCTGTACATAAAGTATACCCTCTATATATAGTATACCCTCTACATAACGCATACTCTCTATATGCAGTATACCCTGTACATAAAGTATACTCTCTATATACAGTATACAACCAATATACAGTATACTCTCCATATACAGTATGCCCTCTATATACAGTATACCGTCTATATACAGTATACCCTCTATCTACAGTATACAACCGATATACAGTATACACCCAATATACAGTATACCCTCTATATACAGTATGCCCTCTATATACAGTATACTCTCTATATACAGTATACTCTCTATATACAGTATACCATCTATATACAATATACTCTCGATATACAGTATGCCTTCTACATACAGTATACTCTCAATATACAGTATACCCACTATATACAGTATTCCCTCTATATACAGTATACTCTCTATAAACAGTATACTCTCTATATAAAGTATACACCCAATATACAGTATACACTCTATATACAGTATACCCACTATATACAGTATTCCCTCTATATACAGTATACACCCAATATACAGTATACTCTTTATATACAGTATACCCTCTATATACAGTATTCCCTCTATATACAGTATACACCCAAGATACAGTATACCCTTTATATACAGTATACCCTCTATATACAGTATTCCCTCTATATACAATATACACCCAATATACAGGATTCCCTCTACATACAGTATACCCTCTTCATACAGTATACTGTCTATATACAGAATAAGCTCTATATACAGTATGCCCTCTATATGCAGTATACCCTCTATATACAGTATTCCCTCTATCTACAGTAAACACCCAATATACAGTATACACCTAATATACAGTATACCCTCTATATACAGTATGCCCTCTATATACAGTATACTCTCTATATTCAGTATACCATCTATATACAATATACTCTCGATATACAGTATGCCCTCTATATACAGTATACTCTATATAAACAGTATACCCACTATATACAGTATTCCCTCTATATACAGTATACCCTCTATATACAGTATACTCTCTATATACAGTATACACCCAATATACAGTATACACTTCATATACAGTATACCCTCTATATAAAGTATACAATCTATACACAGTATTCCCTCTATATACAGTATAGACCCAATATAAAGTATACTCTGTTTATACGGTATACTCTCTATATACAGAATACCCTCTATATACAGTATGTCCTCTATATACAGTATACTCTCTATATATCGTATACCCTCTATATACAGTATGCCCTCTTTATACAGTATACACCCAATATACAGTATACCCTCTATATACAGTATACACCCAACATACAGTATACACCCAATATACATTATGCCCTCCATATGCAGTGTGCTCTCTATATACAGTATTCTCTCTATATATAGTATACCCTCTATATAGAGTATACCCTCTATATACAGTATACACCCAATATACAGTATACACCCAATATACATTATGCCCTCCATATGCAGTGTGCTCTCTATATGCAGTATTCTCTCTATATATTTTATACCCTCTATATACAGTATACCCTCTATATACAGTATACACCCAATATACAGTATACACCCAATATACATTATGCCTTCCATATGCAGTGTGCTCTCTATGTACAGTATACCCTCTATATGTAGTATACCCTCTATATACAAAATTCATTCTATATACTTTATTACCTTAACATACAGTATACCCACTGTATACAGTATACTAGGTATATACAGTATAGCCTCTATATATTGTAGACCCTCTATATACCCTCTATATACAGTATACCCTCTATATATAGTTTACCCTCTATATACAGTATACCCTCTATATACAGTATACTCTCTATATACAGTATACATTCCATATACAGTAAACCCTCTATACACAGTATACATTCCATATACAGTATACCCTCTATATACAGTATACATTCTATATACAGTAAACCTTATATATATACAGTATACCCTCTACATAACGCATACTCTCTATATGCAGTATACCCTGTACATAAAGTATACCCTCTATATATAGTATACCCTCTATATACAGTATACCCTCTATATACAGTATACCCTCTATATACAGTATACCCTCTATCTACAGTATACAACCAATATACAGTATACACCCAATATACAGTATACCCTCTATATACAGTATGCCCTCTATATACAGTATACCCTCTATCTACAGTATACAACCAATATACAGTATACACCCAATATACAGTATACCCTCTATATACAGTATGCCTTCTATATACAGTATACTCTCTATATACAGTATACACCCAATATACAGTATATCCTCTGTATACAGTCTACCCTCTATATTAAGTATACAATCTATATACAGTATTCCCTCTATATACAGTATACACCCATATACAGTATACCCTTAATATACAGTATACACGCTCTATATACAGTATTCCCTCTATATACAGTATACCCCCACATATAGTTTAGACTCAATCTACAGTATACACCCAATCTACAGTATACACCCAATATACATTATACCCTCTATATACAGTACACCCTCTATATACAGTATACATTATATATACATTATTCTCTCTATATACAGTATTCTCTCTATATAAAGTTTGCATTCTATATACAGTATACCCTCTATATACAGTACACTCTCAATATACGGTATACCCTCTATATACACTATACCCTCTATACATAGTTTAGACTCAATCTACAGTATACACCCAATATACAGTATACACCCAATATACAGTATACCCTCTATATACAGTATGTCCTCTATATACAGTACACTCTCTATATACAGTATACCCTCTATATACAGTATACCCTCTATATATATTACACCCTCTATATATAGTTTACCCTCAATCTACAGTATACACCCAATATACAGTAGACACCCAATATACAGTATACCCTCTATATACAGTATGCCCTCTATATACAGTATACCCTCTATATACATTATACACTCTATATACAGTATACAACAAATATACATTATACCCTCTATACACATTATTCCCTCTATATACAGTATACCCTTTAAATACAGTGTACTCTCTATATACAGTATACACCCAAGATACAGGATACCCTTTATGTACAGTATACCCTCTATATACAGTATTCCCTCTATATACAGTATACACCCAATATACAGGATTCCCTCTACATACAGTATACCCTCTATAAACAGTATACCCTCTATATACAGTATGCCTTCTATATACAGTATACTCTCCATATACAGTATACTCTCTATATACAGTACACCATCTATATACAGTATATTCTCTATATACAATATACTCTCGATATACAGTATGCCCTCTATATACAGTATACCCACTATATACAGTATACTCTCTATATACAGTATACTCTCTATATACGGTATACCATCTATTTACAGTATACCATCTATATACAGTATACTCTCTATATACAGTATACTCTCTATAAACAGTATACCCTCTATATACAGTATACCATCTATATACAGTATACTCTCTATATACAGTATACCCTCTATATACAGTATACTCTCTATATACAGTATACTCTCTATAAACAGTATACCCTCTATATACAGTTTACCCACTATATACAGTATACTCTCTATATTCAGTATGCCCTCTATATACAGTATACCCACTATATACAGTATACTCTCTATATACAGTATACCATCTATATACAGTATATTCTCTATATACAATATACTCTCGATATACAGTATGCCCTCTATATACAGTATACTCTCTATATACAATATACCCACTATATGCAGTATTCCCTCTATATACAGTATAACCCCTGTATACAGTACACCCTCTATATACAGTATACACCCTCTATATACAGTATACACCCTCTATATACAGTATACACTCTATATACATTATATCCTCTATATACAGTATACCCTATATATACAGTATACCCTCTATAAACAGTATATCCTCTATATACAGTATATCGTCTATAATTATACAGTGTACCCTGAGTATGGAGTATACGCTCTATATTTTGCCTACCCTCCATGTATAATGTTAACTCTGTATATTGCGTACCTTCCCTTTGTAGACTCCATGCATTGATCTAGTACCCTACCGTGTATTGTATGCCCTATTATGTATAATACACCTTACCATGAACAATATACTCACCATGTATTGCTTACCCTGCCATGTATTGTTTTCTTCTCCGTTTATTGTTTACCCTATATACATTCTTAATCATTCCGTGTATTGTATACCCTACTATGTATTGTATACCCTACCAAGTATTGTATACTCTACCAAGTATTGTATACCCTTCCGTGTATTGTATACATAACCATGTATTGTTTATACTACCATGTATTGTTTACCCTACCGTGTATTGTATACCCTACCATGTATTGTTTACCCTACCGTGTATTGTTTACCCTACCGTGTATTGTTTACCCTACCATGTATTGTTTACCCTACCATGTATTGTTAATCCTACCATGTATTGTTTACCTTACCGTGAATTGTTTCCCTACCGTGTATTGTTTACTCTTATATATATTGTATACCCTACCTTTTACTGTATACCCGACCATATATTATTTACCGTACCGTGTTTGTTTTACTCTTCTATGTATTGTATACCCTCCATGTATTGTTTAACCTACCGTGTATTGTTGACTCTTATATGTATTGTATGCCCTACCTTTTATTGTATACCCGACCATATATTATTTACCCTACCATGTATTGTTTACTCTTATATGTATTGTATACCCTACCATATATTATTTACCCTATTACGTATTGTATACTCACCATGTATTGTTTGCCTTTCCATGTATTGTTTACCTTACCATGTGTCATTTACCCTACCATGTATCGTTTACCCACCATGTATTGTTTACCGTACCATGTATTGTTTACCTTACCATGTATTGTTTACCTTACCATGTACTGTTTACCCACCATGTATTGTTTGCCTTACCATGTATTGTTTACCTTACCATGTATTGTTTACCTTACCATGTATTGTTTACCTTACCATGTATTGTTTAGCCACTATGTATTGTTTGCCTTACAATATATTGTTTACCCACCATGTATTGTTTACCTTACCATGTATTGTTTACCTTACCATGTATTGTGTACCCCACCATATATTGTTTACCTTACCATGTATTGTTTACCTTACCATGTATTGTGTACCCCACCATGTATTATTTACCTGACCATGTATTGTTTACTCGACCATGTATTGTGTACCCCACCATGTATTGTTTACCTTAATATGTATTGTGTACCCCACCATGTATTGTTTACCTTACCATGTATTGTTTACCCACCATGTATTGTTTGCCTTACAATATATTGTTTACCCACCATGTATTGTTTACCTTACCATGTATTGTTTACCTTACCATGTATTGTGTACCCCACCATATATTGTTTACCTTACCATGTATTGTTTACCTTACCATGTATTGTTTAGCCACTATGTATTGTTTGCCTTACAATATATTGTTTACCCACCATGTATTGTTTACCTTACCATGTATTGTTTACCTTACCATGTATTGTGTACCCCACCATATATTGTTTACCTTACCATGTATTGTTTACCTTACCATGTATTGTGTACCCCACCATGTATTATTTACCTTACCATGTATTGTTTACTCGACCATGTATTGTGTACCCCACCATGTATTGTTTACCTTAATATGTATTGTTTACCCGACCATGTATTTTATACCCTACCATGTATTGTATACCCTACCATGTATTGTGTACCCTACCATGTATTGTTTACCCACCATGTATTGTTTACCCTACCATGTATTGTTTACCCACCATGTATTGTTTACCCACCATGTATTGTTTACCCACAATGTATATTGTTTACCTTACCATGTATATTGTTTACCTTACCATGTATTGTTTACCCATCATGTATATTGTTTACCCAACCATGTATTGTTTACCCACCATGTATTGTTTACCCACCATGTATTGTTTACCCACCATGTATATTGTTTACCCTACCATGTATTGTATACCCTACCATGTATTGTTTTCTCACCATGTATTGTTTACCCACCATGTATTGTTTACCCACCATGTATATTGTTTAACTTACCATGTATTGTTTACCTTACCATGTATTGTTTACCCACCATGTATTGTTTACCCACAATGTATATTGTTTACCCAACCATGTATTGTTTACCCACCATGTATTGTTTACCCACCATGTATTGCTTACCCACCATGTATATTGTTTACCCTACCATGTATTGTTTACCTTACCATGTATTGTTTACCCACCATGTATTGTTCACCCACCATGTATTGTTTACCCACCATGTATTGTATACCCTCCATGCGTTGTATACCCTACCATGTATTGTTTACCCTACTATGTATTGTATACTCACCATGTATTGTATACCCTACCACATATTGTTTACCCTACCATGTATTGTTTACCCTACCATATAATGTTTACCCACCATGTATTGTTTACACTACCATGTATTGTTTACCCTACCATGTATTATTACACTACCATGTATTTTATACTGTAGTATATCCACGATGTATAGCATACGCTCCGTATATAGTATATCATCCATGTAAAATAAATCGTCCATGTATAGTATATCCTATCATATTTGTTAATTTTTATAGCGGCTTAAAGCACCACACAACAAGTAATGGTTATTCGTATTTATTTTTAAAACCTGTTTGAATTATTCTATACAACATGACGTAAGTGAAAACTATTTACAATGAATAAATTAATTATCATCTTAATATATATATATATATTATTTAACATGAAACAAACTAGAGTTTAAGTAAAGCCGATATCAGTCCATATCATCAATTATAACACATACAAATACAAACGAGAAAAGAGAGACATTTCCTCTGTTAAAATAAATATTGGAACTAGTCAGCGCTGATACTGTGAGCAACAGGACTGTAAAATGTAACTATTCATGCTCAGAATCGAGGAACAATAATAAATTATAAATAAAAACAAACTTAAACAGTATTGCACACTGATAAGGGAAAGAGATAACTAGGCATGTGTTGGATACATAGTCAAACCTGTGAACAAAGGCAACCTTTTGGATAGACATAATATGACCTTTATTCCGAGGTCATTTTGCACTAAATAATCAATGATGGTTTTAAAAGAAAGGCCTTTATTCACAGGATGAGATTTATACAGAGGTGGCCGTTAAGTCAGGTTTGACTGTGTTGTAAATAATGTACAGGTTTATAGTTATTTGATTTATTTATGATGAACTACTTTGCAGAACCACATTCGTAACCAATCGCAACAACTCGGGCGTTTCCGTAACTGAGAAATGCGCCTCGTTCATAAGTGTAGAGTCACACATTTTGATTACGCGGTTTCCGGTCACTACTTTTTCAAGGGACTCGTTTTTAAGAATCATTCTCAGACCTACAGACTTTCAAAACGTGTTTAAAGAGAAACAGGATTCCATCGTTGGAATCCAAGGGTCAGCTAAGGTGAAAAAGTAACCCGGAAACAACAACAAAAACAAAATGGCGGCCTGTCTATTATGTCCGAGTCACTTTTCTCTAGACAAACGCCGAGGGGTTCCGATTGATTCGTAACAAGTGTGACAAAGGTGATCACATTCGTATCACATTTGTTATAATTAAATTTGTATATGGTATAGCCCTTACAATAATTTTGTGATATGTTATGAACAAGGTCATACACGGTGTTTTGATTTAACCGGGTACCATGACACAGTTTCAACAGTTTCTATGTGAAGCAAAAATGATACGCGACAGACTGCTTAGCAATACGCACTTGAAACAAATGCAAATGAACTGTTGGCATTAGTGAAGCGCCATGTAACGAATATACGATCAAAGCTACCACGGAACGAATTCAAATTAAACAACTATGCTTTGACACAAAAGTTCAATCAAGCTGCAGACGAAAAAAGGTAATAACATACTGTACAAATTGGAATGATGGGCGATAGGCCTATAAACATTAACTATTTCCATATCTATGTAATCACTGCAATGGCGTTATTCAGAAGTCTCTTAAATTACAATTACATGGGAAAATGTCAGAAAAAGTTCTACAGAAGTAATACGCGTTTAATATATAGTTGTATACAGTAGGACACGGTTATAACACATTCCGGGACCGGAATAATTTCTTACTTACAGTCAAACCCCTGTTGAATAAAGACTTAATGTTTTGTCTTCCCATGGCTTGCTTTTGTTCACAGGTTTACTGTAAACAAATTGTTACGCTTCGTCCACAAGAAAGAAATAAAGAAGGTGTTCAGAATATAATAAATTCTTCTTCATTGTATTCGAAGATATACCGTACCCGAGTTTACTATAACCGTATTTTACTGTATATATTTAAGTTTTATGGAGTCGTAAATTAAATACTGCCCGTTAACTGACCCCTTTTAAAATTTGGGTATAGGGGCCACTGGCTTAAAACTGTCAAATAAATCAATGGACTGGTCGTCAGTTAACAATATAAAGTCAAACCTGTGCAAAAAGGCCAACCGTGAAATGTGACCTTTATTCATAATGCAGCCTTTATTACGAGATGACCTCTAGCACATGTTCGACTGTATTTGGGTTGAAGGATTTTTGAATTCATCGCAATTAAATATAATGATCAAGAGTATAAAAAAGTGGTGGCGCGATTCTGTAATATGCTTCCGGTGATCTAAGAACGGCATTACTGTCGTTTCACTAAGTCAAACTATTTGGGCGAACCGGAAGTTGATTGTCACATAACAAATATAAAACACAGTAAAGTGTCGAATAATAACACACATGAATAAACATGAATCATATCATATCGTAATTCCCTGACAAAATAATGCCATGTCTCCTACCTCAAAATGTTAATTACTAGTAATGTTCCATGAATGTAATCCTAAAGTAATGTTTCTCACGAGAGTAGAATAGTTTTCAATAGTTTTATGTTCGACTCAAAACAATCTGACAGTTAAAACACTGTTGTAGCTTGCCTCAATAATGAAGATAATGGCATTGAAGTTAACAATTCATATTTAACATACATAAAACTGTAATACATATATTTGATTCAACGATGAAAGAGATGATATAACAAGGTATTGGTGCGTACAAAAATGTATATCTGACATTCACCCATACGTACATAATACGACGTAAACATTTTCTTGAACATTTGAAATACATAATCACAATAAATGTCATTTAAGAATTAGCGCCAAAATGTATAAACCTTGGTTAAACTTAATCACTGGGTTAAACTTGAAGTAAGGTTAAGACGGTAAACCAAATGTTAACCATAAACAAAACGACAGCCTTTCGTGTACCAAACCCTTGTGGACCTCGGTAATTCAGAAGAGGATCTGGATGTCTTAAACATATCAGACACTGGGGCTAAAATTATTCACCAGAAATTATCTTATAATAATAATCCACTTGCTATACGATTACTTAACCCAAAACTAACCCCAAATTTTACCCAGCATCAAATTGAACTCATTGATTCAATTTAACGGATGGTTATACAATTTGGTGCTGGTGTTCTAAGGAACTGGTTGAATTTCATTTTTTCTATTCATTTTTTTTCAGATTTAATATAATTATTACTACAGTATTATTACGCACTGCGTTTCAAAATGATATTTTTGTTATAATATTAAATAATGTTGAAAAATTAAAAAAAAAAATTCTTACGCGATGAATTTTATACTGAAAATAGTCATTACAAAATGAAAGTACCAATATGAAAGTGTTATGTGAAAAAAATAGAGTTAATAATAATCCGTTTCATCTTAATATCCTCGTAACATATGTCATACTAGACTAGAAAAATGATATGCTTAAAACATGTGCAAATTGTCGATATATATCATCTACTGGATACAAATGCTATACAATTGTGATAGCATTATTCGATGTGACCTGATGATTACCGCGATTTATTTGTTTCGTTCTGGTAGGATCGACCTTTGGTGACCTATCGCCAGACATAGGCGGCTGTGGTCTAGGTAAAGAGTCATTGGTTCTGGATGACGCCTGACTCCCACCGCTTTCAGATGGCGGCCCACCTTGTGAATATTGTACGTTTGTATATGAAGTAGCCTGACTATGAGGACCACCGGGTGACTTCGAATGCATAGGTGACGAGGATTTTTGAGATAATGCACTATATGAATACCCACCGGGGCCTTGTGGGGACACCACTGGCTTCGATATTGATGAATACATTGGAGCATTATCTGATAAAGGTGGTTTGTGGTTTAGTGAAGCTGTCTTTACATGCGGAAGAGTATCCTTAGAAGTCATAAGATTCACAGCCTCAGGTGAAGCTCCCATCTGTCTATTCATTGTATTATTCAAATGATCATGCCGATCAACATGCGTTAAACTGTTCATCTGCGCAACAGAATGTCCTTCTTGTAGTTTTGAGACCTTCCTTCGTTGATAGCATATTCCTGCGACTAACAACAAGTTAGAGAAAAGTAAAATACAACCTATTACTAAAACGACACTAACAGGAATACCAGAATCACTTTTACTGCCATGGTCTGTCTTAGATGATACAGGTACACCAGCTTTTGTCGGCTTTCGTAATGGATCTTCTCCACCATCAGCTTTTTTGACACCTTCAGGATTGGGTCTCATAGTTATTGAATCCTGCGTCGTTTCTTCAGGTTTTTCTTTTGTACCGATTGAACTGTCACTCATAATTGGTGTAATATGCGGCGGGTGTGACGGGGGTGGCGGTGGGTAGGGAAAGATCAAGCGATGTTTACTTATAAGTCTCGATGGATCATCAAAGGTGGACATATTCTCTGCATTCTCCAACTCGTGAACGGCGTCACTCGCGTTTGTTCCATCTTTATCATTTAATTTCGGTATCAAATTTAACCATAAATCTGCTTGCTTTCCTCTGAAATAGTCCTTCACACGTGACCCTTTGCGACCTGTAGTGAACAAACACTACATCAATCATTACTGGATACAAAAGCAAGATACGGCTACAGTGGGATTTGTTTTAAAATATTGTTTCATATTTGATTAAGGAAGAAATAATGTGTAAATCAAAGATATAATCAGATTGATAAATGATGTATTGTTTCTTTTTATTGTAAAAAACATTGAATTTGAAGTGTATTTTAACTAAATTTGGTGCCCAATATCACAACGCGGACTGAAGTTTGTTTTAGCGGAGAATCCTGGTTCCAAGGAAATTGCATTAAGTCTGCTCTATGATTACACATACTAGCATTAATCATGGCATATACAAACAACCTTCCACTCCATGATTGATGATGCTAAAATTTGCCATATTTGTATTGTTCGTGAACTCGTTGCAATGATTTATTTATTCATCTGTTGTTTAACGGCCCATTCGACAGCAATGTCCATTTCAGAGCCGCCCCTTTGAAGAGAGAGAGAGAGAGAGAGAGAGAGAGAAAGAGAGAGAAAGAGGGGGAGTGAGAGAGAAAGAGAGAGAGAGAGAAAGAGAGAGAAAGAGAGAGAGATAGAAAGAGAGAGAGAGAGAGAGAAAGAGATAGAGAGAGAG
Source organism: Lutraria lutraria (assembly GCA_964023205.1). NCBI lineage: Eukaryota > Metazoa > Mollusca > Bivalvia > Venerida > Mactridae > Lutraria > Lutraria lutraria. The sequence continues at coordinate 7,461,506 of OZ026842.1, forward strand.
AGAGAAAGAGAGAGAGCGATAGAGAGAGAGAGAGAGATAGAGAGCGAGCGAGCGAGCGAAAGAGAGAGAGAGAGAGAGAGAGAGCGAGAGAGAGAGAGAGAGAGAGAGAGGGGGGGGGAAGAAACAACAGGAGAACAGGGCATTTATACCCCTACTCTTTTCGAAAAAAAATCTGGTACTTTATCGTGCCATTCCTTGTGATTTTTTTAACACTGTACTTGGATAGGTAGCTGGGATGGGAATCGGTTCAAGAAACACTGAGCATTCATAAGAATGTTGAATAACTGAATACCAGAAATGAGTTGTTACGCATGCTAAGTGAAAAACATTATGATTATTATAAAAGCAGTTCATTAAGGCCAATCTTTTGAAGTAGGTTTGCATTCATTAAAACGCCCTCTCCCCAATTTCATTTTACATTTTGACGAACAAAGTCCTTTATGCCAGTTTAAATCTTGGCAGAAAATGTCTCCCTACCGAATGTTAAAATTTTTTGATCACGTGACTGCAAACAAACATGATTTAAGGACAACTTAACTATAAATTACATGTTTACAAGTAGTTCCTGCTACTAAACTTAAGTCAATCGACATATTGATGACGGAAGGTAAACTTTACTCATATGACAAGAAAGTGTGCGATTGGTTAGAGTGAAGTGCTGCAAAAAAGCCAGCGGTCCATTTAAAATTGGGTAAATGGGTCCAATGTGTAAAATGTTATTTACGATACCAATTAGGCTCTCGTAATTAAATCATTCACGCATCATCAAGGTTAATAAGATAAGACACTATAAGTATTTAGTATGAAACTCCCCCCCCCCCCCCCTTCCTAACCAAGTACACACTTTCCAATTCGTTTGAGTATAAGATGTCCTCTAATCGAGTGTACGTCAAACACACTTAGATATTCATCCTACCTTAGAGTTAGATTGTGTTAATTTAATAGAACACCTCGTATTGAAGGCTGCGGATGAATTTCATGAATAATTTATGAATCATGTTTATAGTAGAAACACATATACAGACGACAAGACCTTGTGGGTCAAATTCCGATGATCACATCTAAAATAATCCAGTGTTACATGAGTCACATTAATCTGCAAGCAGTGATTTACAACTTTTGAATGCCTTTTTTATTGTGAATGATAACCTTAAGATGCACTTAAGTATTTGTTTAAGTTTGGTTATAAATAAGTGATGTAAATTGGACAAGTTGATGTTTTTCTAAAGATCAGCGATCGCTTTAACTTCATTAGTATCTCTTAGTGGATTGAACCGAAATACATATTCGATCAGAGCCATTAAAGGCCCATTAGCTTTTTGAATTTAGCAATACAGAACAATAGATAAAATGAAAGTAAAATATAAGAAATATATGTTATTTGCACTAAAACAATGTTTCAATAATGGCTTTCTTTAGCCACATCTCGTAAAAATGTTGACAATGCTTTTTCTTATTTTTTGCAATATCATTGAAAAAAAAATACTGTACTACATTTCTATATGTACTTCGTGATTAAAAAAAGGAAATTTCGGAATGTTTTTGCTGCAAGTAAAAGACAATTTCACTCATAAGACACATTTCTAAGTAAAATAAGACCTACTTTAATTTTAACATCCAAAAAGCTAATGGGACTGTCACCAGTTTTCTGCACATATACTTATGTAGAGCAACACCCTGTCTTTGTTCAATTGCAGGGAACATTGCATATTTTGTGGGAAGCTTAATATACTTATATAAATCAAGGTTATGGCCTAACCATTAAATGAAGATACGTACCTATGTGTAGATAGCTTTGTGTAGAAGTGTTATATTTAGGCCATCTTACACCCGAGTACACTGAACTACTTCGATCTTTTTCGGCCGTTCCCCATTCGGGGAGGTTTGGATCACTGAAATAGAAGTTAATATGGTATGAATAATTCATACTATTACCATGTCTACATGTAAACAATTCTAAAGGTTATTATTGCACAAAATTGTATTACTGATGATATAAGATATGGTTTATATCAAGTCTATTGAATATAGATATCAGGAGTGACAGTCAAACCTGTAAACAAAGTCCACCCTTGGGAAAGAAAAAAGTGATCTCTATTGATAAGTGGCCATTATTCACAGGTTGACCTTTGGTCAGAGTTGGCCGCTAACACAGCTGTATTTGAAGACAATACAGTAAAAACGGTTATAGCATATTCCTGAGAATAATTACTTCCTTGTGATTAAGGAAATCTTATAAATTATTCATTTAGATAAAGGAATGTTAGATAAGCGAAAAATAATTCTTCATTTTGTCCCAATTTCGCAATATAAGTTTTCATCAATGAGTTGTACTGTATGCTCGAGCATTTTTAAAGTATTTCCAAGAACTAATAGAAAGTAAAAAGGACAGCTTTTTCGACTAGAAAATGTGATTTTAAAACGTGCTTTTCTCCACGACAACATCATCAAAGCGAACATGTTAACCAAAATTGATAGTTTCGTTAATCACATAACAATCATACCATCAGCCCGCTAAACAAAACAATACACATTCGTCTCCCCCATCAGCTAGCTATGGATAAATCTGTTCATCGGTACAGATATCCGCATCAGTATGTTTGAATAAACTTAGAATCTACTTGAACAAACGATTAGTGCTTGTGAACTAAAGTCTCACGGGACCGGCATTGACAGAGAAGTTGACAAATTGTGTTTACTCGAAAAATTGAAACATCTTTCCAATTTGATTAGAGTTTCTAGGTAATCTAATGACATTTATACAAGATTATGAATTACGCAGATTAGCTGAGCAGGTGCTACAAGAACACAAGAACGTCGAAACGCAGAACAAGCCAATTGTAAGTATCACACATTTTCCCAAGAAACGAAGACAGAAACGCGTCGTTAATAAACAGAAATGAATGACACGAGTCAACATTGAGGCTGAAAATGATTGAACTCATTTTGTAATCAATCAATTGTCAAAATATCTTCCTAAACTTATTAACATCATCCACAAAGAAACAGTAACTGTAATACACAGTAAGTTGACATACTAATGTTCAGGACCAGAGAAAACTATCTAGAAAAGAACGTTTCTCGAATTCGGGAATCGAGGTATCATGAAATTAAAGCCAAGAACGTAATTCAATATAATCTTAAAGTACAGGCCGCAGACTTAGATGAAGTGCTTACTAAGAAGACAGAAATACGTCTATCTAATGTTCCTAATGCCAATGTTGAACAAACAAACAAAGCAAAACTATTCCCATAAGGTTTAATCATATTGAAAACAATTGTTTCTTAATTCCTTGTCTATGGAAGATATTTCGATTCTCTGATAATATGCTTTACACACGAAATAACAATCTGCGTATTATTATAAGGTCTAATTAAGATTTGTTGCGAACTTTACCAACTACATTACACCATTTCCCCCAGTATACAATACCACACAATGCGTCCTAAAGACATGAGAGGATGTTCTATGACGAATAATTATTTCTCCACTATTGCTACTGGGTGATTGCATCAAAACATATATTTATTCTAAGCTTTCTAAATGAATTTCGGATATTACAAAATGAAGATTTGAAAATAATAAAGAAATAATAGCATAGTACGATTGCATACTGAAATTGATGGACATGGCTGACATTCTGCGAGATTTATTAAATATTTCAGACGCACACTCCCAGATATTATTTCCGTCGTTAGTAAAACATCACGTAATGAATTTTGAAATTTCGTGTAGGGGACTTCATGTATCCAATACTTACCCAGTCTTTGCAAAGTTTGTCCACATCCTCATCATGAATTTACTCAGTTCCATCTCCTGTGTATTGTATGACGTCGGAAATGGTGACAACCCACCTACCAGAGGAGCACCGAATATGTACGGTAGTTCGTCTCCATGGACACCACCGGTCCACTGAGCGAAATCTTCCGATTGTGTAGAGTATGCAAATGAATACATATAAGTGTCTGCTACTTTTGCGTGCTCCTGTGCCATTTTTATTAACGGAGCCTTGTATTGGCCATCACTCAACAAGTCCATGATGTCATCCCGCCGTGACATGTTATCAACTGGTCGGTCATACTGCGTGTACTCATGTTTCAAAATGTCGAAAATCTTCTGTCGGTGGTATTTATATACATTTTGTACGTATGTGCGAATTATTTGTTGTTTTCGACTCTCGCTTATACCATTCACAATTTCGTCTTGTTTCAGATACGAATAAGCCTCTTTTCTTGTTAGACCGAATATGATCTTTTTATTATGAAATGCCGTGTTTCCCGACGCTATTAAATCTTCCAGAGATTTACCTGCGGGAAATGTTCCAAGCCCAAGACTTGGAGCAAAACATGTGTAGTATTTCGGGGCTATCGGTACGTTTCTAACGAGCTCATCAACTGAGCGACCCCTCAAGCATTCCACCAGACTGTTTGTGTTGTTGATTGCATGCGAACAATTAACTTTGTGAGCTAAAAGATGCGTGCATCTCACTGGATCGATCGACTGTGCCCACGTGCTGAAGGCTGATCCACTTTGAAGAATCACATTATTGACTAGGTCTTCTGAAAAAAGAATAAAAAACTTCGTTTGACATGGTAAAATATTAAAGTGCATACAAACAATGCTACATAAATTGTAAAGTGTAACATCTCATTCTTTTCATAGCCTTATAGTATTTTCTCCAAAAAAATGTCTCTGTAATTTAACAAATTTGATTGTTACAAGAATTTAGAGTAATTTTCTACTGTTTAACGATTCTTGAAAGCACAGTTTGCTAAATTCAAACATGCCCCGATCGCTTTTACAAATGATATAAATCGCGTTGTGTTTTACCTTGGAAAAGAAGAACACTTTGCCTAATTAAACATTGAAAATGTTTGATTTTGTCGATTTTTATTTTCCAAGATATCTCCCTCAATTCTTATTTATGATTGCTTATCAAAATGTGCTGTTCCTTTCCAATATTCATTATTCAAATGTATGTACTTGGATATGATTCTTATCACGTGCAATCAATTATTCTGCCAATAACATGTCTGTCAGATATAGCTTTATACACTTTAAAAATTCAGATATTTCATGCTTTATAATATAAAGTGAATTTAAGGTATTGAACGCCAAATATTGTACTTTTCTGACATATCTGTTTAATATAACACAAAAAATGTTAACATTACAAACATAGTATAGCTCAAACTTTTTATAGCTACATTAGATACTTCAATTAAAGACGTTTTCGGCAGTTCGCTACATTTTTCACATAGACATATTGGAAAAATTAAAACTGATCAATGAATTTTTTTAAAACTTTGCATGGTCGTAGCATATGATAACAGAAACATTTAAGCGAAAAAAAATGGGGATCACTGATCTCGTTTTTGAGTTATCTGCCATTGAATATGAATTTTTTGCTTATTTTAGGTCATTTCATTGATCAGTTTTAATTTTTCCTATATGTCTATGTACCGAAAACGTCTTTAAGTTTTGCGACTCATTTAAAATAAAATGCAAGAGTTGTCGCCCTTGTTGAAAAACATAATTCTGTAGATATTGCTCGGTGATCTATATTTTTCTTTGTTATTGCATATTTTAACCAAGAGTTTTAATTGGAAATTTTTCTTTAATATTTGAAAAAGGCCTACTCCCGTTGACTTCAATGCAAATCTAAAGGGAAGATAACTCAAAGAAATATCATTTTTAAAAAAAAAATATCATGGCACATCATCTTCTATTAATGAAACCTATAAGAATTATGACGAGTTTTCTAATTCTGTCCATCCCTTTTTGAGACAAAAACATTTTGACATTAAGTATCTAATACTTCAAATAACATACCGCATACTCAATCGAACATGATTAGAAAATGAAATACACGATACTGATCCATCATTAGGTCAATATTTAGTGACATTAGGTTTAAAGAATGATCAATCACTGACGGGTCAACGTCATAGTTCAATTCGGCCGTTTATCAAGTACTAGTATTAGATTGAAAGACATATTTTCGGCGGTATTACCAACTAATCTACATTAAGGACGTGAGCTAGATCTATTAACTATATCAATATTGATGCTTAAACGTGTATGTATTATTTCTAATACATCGGGCAAGTTTGAAAGAATAAGTATTTTGTATAAAGGTCAATGATCCAATTTGGTAATTTTATGTTATTTAGTATTCATGATTGGTGTTCCTTTTTTTCGCCTTGAATGCTTTTGCTAATGTCAGTTTGCTGGGGTCAAATAACATTGTTTGCAAGATTGCGGCCTACTATGCCGCGACTGTGGTTCAGTGCCGGACTTGTAACCCAACGATTCAGGTTCGAACCCAGGTTGTGGCAGGTCATACCCTTCTATGAAAGCTAGAAATAAACATCATTTTCCACCATATATGGTGAGGTTGTCGGCTCCTTGGGGAAGTGGTTAGAGTACAGTGACTGTCCAGGAAAACTTGTTAGGTGAACCGGTTCCGTATAAAACAGAAATATCGTCAAATGACATTGAATCCAATGAAACGTCGTTCTATATATACGTTTGTCAGTGCATAGCGCTACCGTAGTGTACACATTGATGAAACGTTGGTCTACCACGAAGGTTGACATTATCGCTTGATGCTTTCTTGATTAATGCTGTTGTTCTTAGATGCACGTCTCATTGTGAATCTCTTTTGTTAAGAAATAAGTTCATAAAACGAAACAAAAAAATATCTGAAGAAGGCAATTACCGTTCACTCATCAGTGAAAATACAATACTTTTTGACATTATTACAATAGTGATCTAAAATGATCAACGCGTAGATAAGAGACCCACGTGTAATATAATCCTGATGCTATCATGTTTACAGATACCGTTATTATGTTGCAAGGTGTCGAAGTGATATTCGCATTTGTGGCGCCAAAGGTTCTGTACTTGGATTGCGATGATGTAAATTCAACAACACACTCCGTTGCCAATTGTCTTAAAATGTCGTAAAAGAAACATAATGCAACTGATCCCTCTGTCACAGTCACACTCCCGAAATAATATAATTAGAATTATTTCCTTTGAACAAAAGTACTGAATTAGATTATTGTAAATTGAACAGCTACGGGGAATTTCGTACACTCAAAAACAATTTGAAGGATGTTTTAGCAATAAGCAAATCTTCGGTTTGTATCAAAATTTTAGAAGAAAGTAGTGAGTACTATTGTATCTGTTTTGTCTTTTTTCAACTTTTCTAGGATTAAACTGGCCGTTCAGTCCACAGGCTACCGGCATGTGATAACAGCAAAATAAAGTTTCCAAAAAAAATTCTTTCGATTTACACCGGAGTGGGTATGAAATTTCGAAGGAATAAAGAAATTTACTCTGTAGCTAATGAAAAGAAACTTAGGTCACATCGATGCCTAGTGGTACTTTTTGTAAGTTGGAGGGCTTATTGCTCCAGTTCAGAGCAATGTATGATTATAAGAGTGGATGGTGGTTAAAGAGCAATTATTTCTGCGTCGAATAAGACCAGGCTTTTAAGAATCGGTTCAGAATTGTTAGAACAGGACGTTGATGAACATGACCGGTGTGATTTCTGAGCCCAGGAGTTCTATACCTTTACTCTATAATATATATAAGGTGAAACAATTTTTTTTTTTGGAAACATTATTTTGCTGTTATCACATGCCGGTAGCCTGTGGTTCAGTCTAGAATTAAAACCCAACTTACAATGTCTAAATTCAAATAAATGAATGGTCGAAGCGAACTGTAAACTTTGGTGTGCAACTATAAATAGAAATTAAGGGGGATAACCTGGAAATTTAAAATATAAAAAATCCAACAGTTCAATGTTTAATCAGGCATAGCTTCCCTCTTGTCGAGGTAAAATGCATTATTGTTTATACTTTTGTGAAAGCGGACGAGGCATGTTTGAATTCAGCAAATGCTGATTGAATCGTCAAACAGTGGCATGAACTTTTAAAACTCACGTTTGCTACATTACAGAGACATTTTATGTTAAAATTCTATTGGGAAAACTCTATAAGGTTATGGAAATAATGCGATTACACTTTTTGACATTGTGTAGCATTTCCTGTCAGACATAGCTTTTATTATGAAATTTAAGTCATGTTTGAAGTCAATCTTATTGATAGTTTTGTTGTTATCATACTTCGATGTGTAGTCGCTAAGGTGAACCTTAGAGTCACTGGAGGTTTGTCATTTGATGACGTTGTCTGTGCTGATATATGGATATCCTACAAGTGAAACATCCTTGGAAAACTTAAAAACTAGTTCTGTACAACTTGAGCAAACATAAAGCTCTACAACATTCCATGGTTGCAAAGACGATTTGTATTCAAACATTCACACAGATAATGCAGTTTAAAAGGTTTCTTTATGTGCTCCAATTCCAGTATTATTATTTTATTTTACTAAATATCTTTAAATTCTCACTACAACACAAAACGCTTTAATATTGCAAACGATTGAAAACACTTTATGTAATGAAATAACGCCAGAGATAAATTGCATAAAATCAGTTCTTGCCTTCAGTGACATGAATACAAACCTCTCCCAGGATTATCCGAAGAAACTGAACAAACCGACGCCTTAAATTCGCTGTATTTATGTATTTAGACTTAATTCTAGCGAATATCATGAACTATACAAAGACCCCAATCTGTTAAAAGCTTCGTTTGGAAAACAATACAACGTTGTTTTATTTGTGCAATATTATTGTATTGCTGTAAATTGTCCCTGACCACACTCGAAATAAACTTAACAAGAGCTGTCACAGAGGTGACTAATACCGCCGCCGCCGCTTTGACACTAATACTGCAATGGTACACTATACGGCAAAGTTCAGGGAGACATAACTCTTCAATGAGTGAATCGCTGGGCATGAAATTTGTGTCTTGCACATCTACACTTCATGGTGATAACATATTTCAAGTTTCCTTGCAATAGCTTAAAAATGTGGAAGACCGACCGACAGAGTGACTGTGGACAATATACCCCTCTCAAGCTTCGTTTGCGGGGATATAATAATTAAATGCCAAATGATTCAACAATAAGGTATGTTTTACAACACTACGTCTGCAGACCCAAAGATAATGTTCACAATATTGGAATTTGTAAACGACTGTGTGAGAAAGATATTATCATTTGTCTGCATTATGAAATAAAAATCTTGCAAGACACCGTATAACATTCAAATCCAGAGAATTGACGTTATCAGTTAATACCGACCGATACATCAGTACAGTTATAGCCTTATATAGGTACCATTCCCTTGGCAAAGGTATTGCAAATATTGTCCGCAAAAGAAAATTGATTTAGAGCTGTTACATACAAAATAATTGACAAAAATCATCCAGACATGGTAAACAACAACAATATCACGTCCTACTATTTACTGACCTCCAAAACAATATTAATACAATAATCATTGAAAATGAAGTTTTAATCAAAACAATTTGTTATTGATAAAAAATATAAGAGTGATGAAGTTTCTTGATAAAGGAATGAAAAGTTGTAGACACATATATTGAGTATTGCAATAGCTAGGAAGATATATTTAATCCGGTGTTGGTAACACCCTGATACATTGTGAAAAGCATACAGTAAGCAAACACTCTTTATATCTTAGAAAATGCCATGCCATTTACACCAACACCAGATTTAATACAAAAAAGAGGATATTCTAAATGCATTTCCTTTGTAGACTCAAAAAATATTCGACAAGAATTGAAATTTTACGAATCAGCAGTACTAGTATCTTGCAATGTTATTTCTGACTTGAATTCAATATTCGTTAGTAAGATATAATATCCATCAGCTGAAGAAACCAGGAATGTTTCAAGTTCGTTTCAGCAGCTCCATGGAGCCAATCAATAGTCACTAGACCAACATCAGACATCGTTTTTATTTAATCTAGATGTGTTAAAGAACCGTCAATCAAGTTGACGTGCTAAAATTGCCATAAAAGATGTTTATAATACATAAACATATTAGACACTCTGAGAGAAAATGTATGCCTGCAGTGATTTTAATGGATAATTTGATAGCCAACCGTGAGACGAGAAAAATGCTAAAAAAGTGAACGACGTTACTGAAGCTATAGATCTAGATGTTGACAACAATGTAATTATGTCAAAAATATTTTCAAAATTAAGCATAAAGGCTGTTATGGAAAGTGGTACTGCATATAATCATACTGGTCATTTAAGACGTTTCATTAGTAAAACGGACAGAAATCAGTAGTAAAGACAAAAATCGAAACGCGCCAAAAAGAACAACGAAAACACACGTCATACCTTTAAAACTTGAATATTTATTTTTATTACTCGTATTCAAAACAATCGTCAAGCGGCAGTAAAAGTCATTCTTTCTCCTTATAAACAATTGCGAAATATCAATAAAATTCTTCATGACCATCTTTTTGTTGGCACAGATGAATGTTGTTAAATACACACGCCATATAGGGAAATTGAAAAGTTAACGTATCTGATAATTGTAATACATTTCGGATAAACTGTGCATACACGTGGCTTAGGCTTTGGCTTCGCTTAAAAGGTCGTGCAGGCAATAAAAAAGCTATATACCACATTTATCTTTCCAAGTATATCTTACCCTTTAAAACTAATTTCATGTTAATTTGCGAATAATTAAGAAATTTTAGCATTTTATATTGGTTAACATCTTTGTACGTAATGAAACACTAATTGAAAACATGGCAAATGAAATAATAAAACAGATCAACATTTCTAAGCTGAAAATATTGCTGACCTGCGTTTTACTTGGGATATTTATTGTTTTTGTTTAATTTTTCGCTGGGGTTAATGTCGTTCTTGAGCTATATGTCAGTTATATACAACAGCCAGTTCCCCTTACCAGTTCCTTGACTGGATTCCGACCTGTTTTTATTAACCCTTTAACAAGGAGCCGGCAACTTCTTCCACATTTTGTCCAATTTTCGCAGAACGCTATGGCCAGCCGCAACCGGGATTCGAACCCGGACAGCTTGGTTATAATTCGCAAATCCAGCACAAAAGCCAATGGACCATTGTCGCGCCTTCAATGATATTTGAGGTATTCTTTACGAAATGAATATATTTAGCATTAATTTTGCATTCGTATATGGCACTTAAACGGTTTTTTCTTAAATTATCACTATATTCTGAAGCTATAGCTTAACCTTTCCCAGGCGAATGGTTATCAGGGCTTTCATAACACAGTTATGGGTCAAATATGGCCCTTGACTGTTAATAATGCAAAAAGTCATCGAAATTTCCAACTATTATTAATAACACATTTGACTCTTTGGTACAAATTCCAAAGAGTCAGAATCCTTGTTTTACTATTAAATTAAATTTTAAGGGTCCAAATACCATTGTAAGGGTCAAATGAAAGCCATGGTTACTATCTTTAAAAACGCTTCATTATTTCTTAAGAATATAAAAATGATAACTATCTTAAGAACTTGCGTAAAATATATTAGTTTAACAAACTACTTATAGAGCAGTAGTGCTGTATAGTGTAATTTCAACATTATCAAGAAACCCATGTACGATTGCTATCTGGCACTCATCTCTTAAGTACGTTGACATATACAATGACCTTGGTCGATTTAAATGACGGTAATCTACCTAGAAAGTCTATACAAGGGCACTTGTTCCTGTCGAAGATGAACCTTGTAATACTGGCAAAAATGTTGACTTTACATTATTGCTTACTTATTTAGTAACATTGTCCTATAATTACATCACACGGGAGTCAAAACCAAATGAACGTGTTTAAGTAAGTTAATGTGGGCACACATCACTTCGACAAAACGTGTTGTTTCTACTTTTTCATCTGTCTAGAAAAGTTGTAAACTTCTCCTTTATAACAATGAAAAACCTGACAATTACGTGTCTGAGTACGAAGCATAAGTCAGACAATAGCATTTCTTCTTTCAATGACAGACGTCAATTATGACTATAAATTTGTTGCAGTGTGGAAGACAAACGTTTGTGTCATGTTTGTTACAAACAGTAACTAATTTTGAATAACCTCATGCTACGAAGTGCCAAAAGCAAACACGTCTACTTAAGCTATATTTATTTTGTCCAGGATGGGTGCTTACCTCTTTATAGTTTATTACATATTACGATATTTCATAACATTTCGAAGAATAATTTCAGACGTTTAATATTCCTTTTCAACTTCCCATTGCTTAATAAGAGTACATTGATTAAAGATAATTTAAGACATACTTAAAAAAAACACAAAAACACCATGGAATAGCATGTTGACACTTTTAGTATAGCTGGGCTTGAACTTTAATGCAAATACTTCATTATAAGTAAAATACTACGCTTCATTTGTAATCGATCCTGCAATTTGTAAAATATCAGCGATTTAAATGCGTATGAAAATGACTCACACAACAAGTTATTTATTTATTAGTGTATAAAGCTATATTTGACTAGAAATAATACACACATCTTAAAAAACTGAATTATCACGGTTTTTCATAACCTTGCAGTGTTTACTCGAAAGAGTTTTAACGAATAATGTCTCTGTAATTTAACGAACATTATTGTAACAGGTTATCAGAATTAAGTGTTCCTGAACATTTTATAGAGGCTCACAGGGAAGACTGGGCTTGCCCATCCGTGTTGCCTCTTGAAATAAAGTCATTATTGTTATTATTCTACTGTGGTTGTTTGCTGACTTCAAACACAATATATGAACAATGATGTATTTTACCTTGAAAAAGATGAAAACTATGTCTGATTTACACTGGAAGTGTTTAATTTTAATGATTTTTAATATCCGAGTTAATTCCCTTTCATATCTATTTATAGAATATGTTTATCAATAAAATATACTTAATACAATTTACAGATCTCTTCCAATATTCATTGTTTAAATTCAAGTACATGGGTGTGATTCTTATCACATACAAACAATTTCTCAACAAATAACGAGACTGTCTGACATTACGTTTAAATTCAACAAACACTATGCAACTTGCGCATTCAGCATTTTAAAGTTAATATCAGTTAAATGTTCAAAAAACGTCTAAATATATTGTGCGTTTATTATATTTTCCCACATGACACGACGGGGAAATTTAAAGGCATGGAACTTTGAATTGTCAACCAGGAAAGAAAGTTGTTAATTTTCGTGTTAATCAGAATTCCTACGAGAGTTATTGACGTTTTGCAACTATTTACTAAGATGCACAGTTGAGATGACTCCATGGGGAGCGAACAAAAATTATGTATTTATGTACTTCGTGAAGACAATGATTGTCCGCCAGCAGTTTGTTAACAAACTAGTGGTCGCATAAGGCTCTCCATTACGACATTGTCGTATATTCTCACAGTACTTATGCAGTAATGAGCGGACATAGAACATCTTCAGATCCATTGAAGTGGTAATAAATCACAGATTCTCCATAATTGTAGTGAAAACCTACCGGAAAAAAGCAACAATGGTTATTGCTTCATTTGATGTTTAATTTAGATATACAATGACCACGTGGCATTAGGAGGAAGAACGCAGAGGTACGATGTCTATCGATGCAGTCAGAAACATCTATCTAAGAACTATACTGTCTTGTCTACAGACAGAGATTGTACCTGAATAATTTGTTTCGAAATAGATATGTCCCGGAGGACTTTACTCAGACAATTGCAAAGATTTTGTGATTTACTATATCGAGTTTCCATCGACATAAACTCGTTTAAACTTAAATCAGGAAGGTGGAATTGTTTATTGTTTTATCTCTTGCACGTGTATATATATATGTATATATATATACCACCACATTTGGCGAAAGCCTGACATCCTAATGTTTGGCAACATATTTTAGGATAGCCGTTGCCAAAGTTACTAGCGGCTGCATAATCTAATGAAGCCAGCAATAAATTTTGACATATCATTTTATTTTTGTGCAAAAAAGTAAAGTAAAGGAAATAAAATATCACAGAATGCAAACAAAGATATCTCAAATATTAATCACAGCCGAAAATAGTAAACTAAACATTACCATAATATAACATACCAACGCATGGCGTGCATACTGAAAATTATGTACGATGTTTGGATTATGTCGTGTATGACCGTTGGTGTTTGGTTACCAATGTTAAAGGTAACATATTGGGCCAATGGTGTGTAAAATAAAATAATTGATAATTATGTGCTCAAACAGATAGCAAAGTAGCAGTTGGCGAATACGATCCATAGGCACTCGATTTCGTGATTTTTATACGTTTACAGACGTTATTTTTCAATTTCACACATCAAACAACGCAAACCTGTCGAAAGAAAAATCTTCATTTTTCCCCTTATTGAGTGTATGAAATACTCAAAGGTAGTAAACTCGCCATTTTTTCGTTTGACGGTAGTGACGAAAATAAGCGTGGGTCCCGACTTTCCTTCTAATCTGCACGTGCTTTCCGGGAACCTTGCTTTCGTTGTAGTGTTCCCCAACTTTAAACGTTTTGACAGCTTTTACAAGGAAAGCCGGGACCCACGCCCGTCACTACCGTCAAACGAAAAGATGGTGAGTTCACTACCTTGGAGTATTTTATACACTCAATAAGGGAAAAAAATAAGATTTTTCTTTCGACAGATTTGCGTTGTTTGATGTGTGAAATTGAAAAATAACGTCTGTAAACGTATAAAAATCACGGAATCGAGTGCCTATGATACGATCATATCAATTGATGATTTATCAAATATATTTGTGTCACTAGTAAGTGTATTCTGGTAATTTTGTATTTTTGGTAATATATACTATGTTCATACAAGCTATACATTCATGGTAAATTAAAAACCTGTGCTATTGGTCACCATCTGACGCTCTGTGAAAAAGGCCATTCTTTTGAAAATTGTCATTGATAATTTAGACCAAAATTGATATCTCAATAAAGACTACGTGTCATTAAAATAATAAAGAGTTTCACTGTATATTTTGTTGTATTAAGATACTCCAAGCCTAAGACCCAAACATATTATCTCAAAATTCAGCTTACATATTTCGGAAACATTTATGATTTGTATAGGTTTCCATAATAGAAGATTTTTTATTATGATATTTGAAAGATTAAAAAAAAACAACAACATCAATTTCCATGAAAACTTATGGTAAATAGATACAAAGCTCATTATCGGTTTAAGTTGATTCTATTTTTCAACAAGGGCAACAACTCTTGTATGTTTCGAGAAAATGTAACGTAAAATAACTTGATGTATCAAAGGTAACTATCATAAAAATATTGATAAAAAGGCTTTTTTTGTCATATTAACATTTTTGCATAGCATTAATCAGATAAGTATACCTGAATTTTTAAGGTTTTAGGCTTCGAATACCTTAGAAATAATCTGAGATGACACATGACGCATTTATATCGCACCAGTGCAAAAAAGACTATCTTAGAATCTAAATAACTTCGTTCCAGCGAAGCAAATATGAACTATGAATACGTGTACAAGTATATCATTAGCATGCAAACTGTGTCTATAAAATCAGACGGTATGTTATATAACACTGGAATTAAACGTCAAGTATCCATGATTGATCTGATATTAGTCTGGTTAGGATTTCTCGCCTGACTACTTATAAAACCAATTTTGAATCCCATCGATCGAAGAGCCAAAGCCTACCGAACAACGACACCTTGCAACAATAAATGTAAATGCAGAGCGCCAGTACATAGTCCAAAAGATATAGAAGCATTTGTAAAGATAATAGATAAAACAAAACGTTTGTGAATAATAATTAAACACAGCGACTTTTCATTTAACTTATTATGTCAGCGGCACGTTGAGTAGTCATAAATAAACATGTAACGCAAAAGGTCTAAGACACGTTAGCTAGTGATGGTCATGATGTCTTTGTTATGGACCAGCTATCTGGTACAAGACAATATAGATGTATTTTCATCAGACTACACGTCTATTAATTCGTTTACTTCAATTTGACGTCACAGCCATCTTTATTGACTCCGTTATTTGGACATGCATTTAAGTTGAAGTAATTGCACTTACTGCAAATTATATGCTACGTCAACCCCTTGTTTGGAATGAAATATTGAATTGATTCAAAAGTTTTAAAATATATTACGTCACAACATACATCATCATTACGCAGCATGAATCTTATGGTGAGCTATCTACCACTCTGAAGATTTTGCAATATTTTCATCGTTTATTCGACTTAAAGAGAGATCTCCTCGCGCCCTTGTTGTAGCAATTGGTGCCCCTGGTAAAGTGTTTTTTAATAACATTTTGCGCTATCTCGATGTTTTCCATTTAGCTTTCAATATTTGTTAGCCTTGTTCTCAAAATGGTAAAAATGGGGTTAGCTCATTATTATACTCGGCGACTATTATCTTAAGCATGTAAGGTTCGCACACAAACTACAAGAATGTATGGCCATTTTGTCGAAACACTCCGTATCGAACGCATTGTATTTAAGAGGATCTTTAAGTCATTGGCTTGTAAATATCATGTGCTTCGTCACAAGGAAAATGTGGCATTACAATCGTGTGCAAAGATTATTGTTTTGAAGATGTATAAGGAAAATCACAGCGATACTTCACATTACATATTGAACATAAAATGATCTTTTAATTGATTTAAAACAAATGTGATACATTGTATCTCTGATATTTTCGTATAAGAATACACCAAGAGTTGGCTAGATCGATGAATTGGGAGTAGTACCAGTTATGTATGAATGTATTCTATTATATTGATAGTGGTTCGTCATAACTTCAAATGTACGTCAACATGAATCCAGTCCTTATTACATGAACATTAAATGCGATTGCGCCGGTAATGATTTATCAAATGAACCCGACCAAGTTGACAACCAAAAAGAAAATGATATAATTTATGAACTAATTTCCGTATTCAATACTGAAACATAGTTTGTTTTTACTTAAACATGATATTTACAATTACCCAACATTCTAATAACGTAATTCAACATTATGAAGAAATACAAAGTTGTTGTAAAAAGGTGTTTCAGATTATACTGAGTTTTCAGTTCAGTGTACAGAATGGCATTCCACTTATACTTTGAAAACGTATAGAAAGCAAACCACGGGTGACATTGAGAATATTGTGGCTCATGGGCAAACAGAACCATTAACGTAAACCGTTCAGGTATCAATGCTTTAAAAGCAATTTAAGTGCCGGTCATGCACGCAAAAATCACGAATAAGGCCATCTTGAAGAATGTTAATCTGTGGTAACGTAATTCACTTTTTTATATATGGTAGGTAAGTAAACGTTTGTGTAACCCTTTTATGCTTGTACAGAAACAGAAACAAAGGGACTAATGAACGAAAATAACGTTTTTCTATTGAGTTTGTTGCGTTACTGCAAACAACAACCAAGTAATGCCTAACAGTCATTTTTGCCATAAACAAAATTCTATATCGTTAGATTTTTTAAATCAAGATGAACAAGAATTAAATAATCAATTAACTGTTTATCAGCTGAAGCCTACACGTGTCCAATAAAATGTATAAAAGTTGAAAGGCAATGATGTGGTGGTAATTACTTTGATGTTAAAAATGACGTAAGATAAGTAACAGATAAAATTGATTTTACTTATTTAACGCTCGTAAATTATTCACACTTTTATGTGTATGCACCTTTCTAGTATTTGATCATACGCTAAATAAAGATTGTTCAAGCATTGAAAGTAAGATAAGAGCAAGAGTCATGCTTTGTGTTACACGACTATAACAGTAGCGCAGACAGGTCAAATAACTTTTTTTTATCTAAAATCTTTTTGTGTCAATACGAGGTGCGATTCTTTCCTAATGCTTTTCGTTCCGGATTTATGCACATGCAATTTCAAGGCCATCGTCTAAAACGGTTTGGTCGGGTAATCGTAAGAATGCTTTTTTTCTCCGGCATACTATTTGCTATGAAGCCGAAATCGCAAAAGATAATGATTGTTTTTCCCAACAAATCCATTCCCCCAGTTGTGTTCTTGTAAATACATGAATGTGAAGACATATTGATCGTATAAAGAACTTTCAACAGAACCACAGCATACATCAAAGATTTTCATAAAAAGTACGAATATGACGAACAGTAGCTTAATACGTAAAACATTGCAACACTATTTAGACTAGCATTAAAGAAAAACAATCCAAACGAGTTAAACTGTTAATACGTTAGAAGGGGGACGGTATATGCGTGCAAAAGTGAAAAAGAGGTGTGTTCAAAAAAATAAAGACTTATTTCAACATAAAATACAAGAGATACATACTGACATAAAAATACCGTGGTTTGAAAATGATATGAAAATGATGTAAGGCAGCATTATGATAATTGTGCGTAAAATAATTTATTGAAGCCGTATTTCATTTCTTTTTGGAATGCTTTTGGTTCGTGTAATCAGAAAATGCGACCATCTCCAATTAGGAAAAAGTGATAGATTTGAAATGCCTATAGAAACAGACATGCCATTTGTTCCCATATGTATGTAAAGAGACTTTTTGAAGCCATCTTGTAGGTGAAGGAGATGTTGAAAGAAGTCGTATTTTATGAACACACCTATCTTACGTTTATCTATGAGAGCATTTGACACCAGAAGCACGTTGACTAGCGCAGCACCATGACCATGACCGAACAAAGTCACCCGGCTTTTGTCTCCACCAAACCCAGCTATATTCTCATTCACCCAGTACAGAATGGCCATCAGATCCCACACGGCGTAGTTCCCTTCTGCCTTTTTATCTCCGGTACTCAGGAAACCTGAAAAAAAATGTAACAATAGATACATAAATAACGGATTTGTTTATACATAGTACAGGCATGATGTATGGCTAATTCGAACATTTACTGAAGGACAAAAACTTATGTCTGCGGATATTGGTCTTACTATTCATTTTCTTCTTCATTCCTTTCGTTCATCTTTGAACATCCTTTTAATTGGTGTAGTACAATCATTATACATATATGGTGCAAAATTCAGTATGACTGCGTTCGAAATGTCATGGATTGTCAACCTTTCTATTGACGTGCATTGAAGTTGTACGCCTAATTGCCAAACAACATTACATACGGTGAGGATGTAATTTGCACAGCCATTTTTTGATATCTTTTTAGTACATTGATCAATTTTCGTGACATTTCTCAGACATATACAGCGCAGAAAACAATCAAACCATATACATATTGCCGGAAGAGAAATAATTACGGAACTAAATAATTATTAGCATAATAACGATATAAAACATCTAGAAAATATATGGCTTTACTTGTCTTCTACATCTATGTATTTTGCTTAATGGAAAATCTACTTGTATTGGCGCCATTGCTTTGTTTTTTTAACCAAAAAGAAATCAACATAGTTACTCCTTGGAAAAGCACAGTCTGCATCCGATCCAGTACAATGAACATAAATCAGAGACCTTACACAAATATACTACACAACGTACGAATAAGCAAAATGTTTACGTCTTATATGCCTTGTATTTGAGATTTTATTCAATCCGTATGGTCTTTGTATATGAACGTTTAATATGATATGCGGTCACTGCACTCACTCAGCACAATTTCAGTAATTGTATTCAACAGCATTAAATTAGTTCATAAAAAGACGTGGCTTCAATTACAATAATTCAGCTTCGATGCTCTATTACACATGAAATGACAGCTCTTAATAAATTTACTGACGCCATATGATTTAATTAATGAGCGAGGATGTCCACATAAATTCAAAATTGCGCTCAATTTGATGATTCCTTAACAACCCACTGGCACCAACTCAAAGTTTTTACCGTTCGCCAAACTTTAGCTGAGTTTAGTAGGCATCAAAAGAGTGCAAAAAATGATATTTGGGAACTAATAACTCAATTGGCATTATCAAGACGCGTCATTGCTTGATAGAAAATACTGACGTCTGTTGCAAAATCCAATTTCTGATAATGAAAGATATTGAATATACTAAATGTCAAAACAAGACACACTGTTCAAATGTATTCGGTATTATTTAATCTTCTATAACTACTGTACACTTTGACACTATAATGTTGTCTTGCTATAACTAAACACAACATAACATATTATTCACCCAACATAACAATGGTAAAAGACAAATAAATGTCAAGTCAAAGTTTAAATTAACCAATATAAATCAAATAAAGGAGTATCCCGTACCCACTGGGGACATATTATGTCTAGGCAATATCAGTCTGTCTTCAGCGACAGTCCACTTCTCTAGTCAAATCCAAAAAATCAAGAAAAATGCTGTTTAGTAATCAACTTGAACGTTGTGGTCTATATTCTATGGACGTCATATTGATTTCGAAGACACTAGAAATACATTAGGATCTAGAAAAAGAGTAAAACTAATTCCTCTTCGATTGAATGCCAGCCACCCCAAGTTTCAAGTTGACATTAAGCCTACTACAAATCCAGAAGGAGCAGTGTGCTTGTCACAGCGCCGACATTACGGCTCTATTAGTTACAAAATCACCTACCGGGAATTCTTTTAACGTGTCATCAAAATCCCTGGGCGCCTACGATATCGCCACCAAGTCCATTTCATATACGTTAGACAGATAGCTAAATTCACGATACGAAACGGTCAATACTGAGACAGCAATTAAAAGGCTACGCACATGTTTGCGATTACTGAAAGTGGACATTTTTTGTACGTCTGAGAAAATAATGTTAGAATAGATTTACAGCTGGATACTAAATCATAAAACGACGTTATAAACACCATAGTGCAGACACAGTCACAGCTTGGCCGTTTTTCATTTTTTTCTGGAGAATATTACGTCGCATCAATAGCCATGATCAATCTGCAAATGTTTAGCCTGAATGGTGGAAGGGAAGAACCCATCCATACACCTTGAATACGAACTAACAGTAAAAGGTCAGTAGTCACTAAGCAGAGACTAGGACCCCTCGGCTATCGAGGACCTCATTTGCCGAGTAATAAAAAAAACAGAAAAACAAATGTGATGTACGTAATTTTAGACTAAGTCATATCTGTCAAATAAATTATATCAAATAAGATAATAATCATATCAGCATGATGTATGTTTGCATGTCCATAAACAAAATATTATATTCTAAAGATACATTATTCATATCAAATCAATGGATTGTCTCAAATATGGCCTCCGTGGTTGAGCGGTGATGGTCTTTGACCAGTTCTTACCAGTTCCTCAACGATGGGAGCTAAATTCCCATCTCAGACTAAACAAAGAATGCCTTGTTAAGTACTCGTCCAGATGGGTTATTTAAGATCGTGAGTTGTACCCCCAGATGTGCAACCAGTGTCTCCCCAACCGTTAAGGCGGATAGAGTCGCCAAACTGAGATTGGCTGCTGGTGCAATGGTTGAGATACATTTTGTGTCGATTAACAAATAAGCAATTATTAACACATGTCGTCATGGATAAATGTTCTCTTCGATTTTTATACAAATCAAATCACTAGTGCTCTTTTCGAAACATCACTGTACGATTTACTTGTCTGTCTAATCACCCAATACATGGGCGTGCAATCGTAAAACAACTGCCAAACGGAATTGAATTTCTCCGTTTTTCAAATTAATCTGAGTTTTTTTGTCACATGTAGTTCCTTTTAATACTACCAAGTCCTTTCATTTTCTCCAGATTCAAAGTTTTCGATTTCCAACAAATTCGATACAGCAACTCTGATTCTTCGACTCGACATTTCTATAGTTAAAGGGTATAAAGCTATATCTGACAGTCCTATCATTCGCAGAATAATTGTTTGCGTGTGATAAGAATCATACACAAGTACCTTAATTTAAATAATGAATATTAGAAGCGACCTGTAAATTTTGATCAGCAACTATATGGAGCACTTAAAAGGAGAAGACTAGGAAATTACAAATAATAAAAACAAGATCAGATATTTTCAATGTTAAATCAGGCATAGTTTTCCCTCTTTTCAAGATAAAATACATTGTTGTTTATAATTATTGTGAAAGCGAGCGACGCATGTTTAAATTCAGCAAAATGCTGCTTAAATCGTTAAACATTGGAATAAAATGTTAGGGAACACTTTATTCTGATAACTTGTTACACTTATGTTTGTTAGATTACAGAGAATGATTTTGTTTACACCTTTTGGAATTTATGTAGCATTTCGTGTCAGATATAGCTTTATATATTTTAAGTCAACATTTGTACACAAAAAATATTTGGAATTTTATACTATGTAATATATTTGATTGTATTTGTTATATAGATAGAACTTATATCTATTGCTTCAGTGGTATTTCAGTCCTGTTCGGTGATAAGATGACGGAAAAGTATGTCCTTGAAAATCTAACAGAGTTTACATGAGTTTACCAGACTCTCCAAGCAACTGACAACTCCTGACTTGGTCTGCGAATATTCTGTATTAGCAGTATCTAAACTAATGAACATAATTACGCTTTGTTTCTGTATATATGCAGTATATGAATATTATATTAGCATCACATAGTGTTCTTAGCATCGAAATTGATGATCAGTTTTGTTGACCCTGAAATATATTTGTCTCCGGGTGAGGTGATTACCATCAAATTAAAATCACCAATTACCTTCCTACTCTGCCTAAGACACAGCTGTATCGCGTGCGAGACTTAACAAAGAAAATACATATCATCACTTTCTCCAGCAAAGACCTGTTTCGATCGACTTATAAAGGAGAAGTACTTGGTTACGAAGACGACCAGTCAGCGAATAGCCATACATTCATTTGTCACAGGTTTTAACTGGCGTATATCATCTATTTTATCAATATGACATTTGGTTATGAATTATCATCAAAGATGGTTTTCGAACAAAATGTTCGCGTATGCAAAAGTGTTATTTATCGTTATTCAACTATTTGAATACTTTTGGTAGAGTTAATGTTATATTGGGATCTAATTAGTCATACGTACATTCTCCTTGTAACATGCTTAAATACCTATTTAATATTTATAGCTGGCAAAAACGTTTGCTAAATACATAAATGTTGTGTAAAAATTAATGTATGAAAGTATAATACTTCAAGACATGTTTTTATTATACCCGTGACAAAAGTAGTAATATATTAATTACGAATCTTGATAAACATCAAAACAATTTCTTACCTAATTAACGCTTTTGTAATATATTCGACATTAATAAACATATAAAGTGAAATTACACGTTTGATCCTGAAATAAAAGTCCCTATCAACTAATAAAAACACGGCATGAATACAAGGGAAGTTCATGAAATACGGAGAAGCGATTTTCTTTTGATCCATTCACTTTCTTGATACCTTGACAGAGAAATTAGGATTTTAATTGCACCCTGGGCCGAGTGGTAAGGGTGTATGCCTTCGGTGCGGGAGATCGAAGATTCGAACCCCAGTGGAGACTGGGTTAGAACTGATGCGGTCGGTTGGTGAGCCGTCAGATACAAGTAATTATATAATGATTATCGTTGGTCCATCTCGGCAAGGCGCCCGGCAAAAAGAGAAGGGATTCGGGAGGTACTATGCGCACAAAAGGTAGGTTTCTCACAAGCCATATTGACTATTTCTTTTCAAAGGGGTTACACTTTGATACTTAAAGGAGAGAGAGAGAGAGAGAGAGAGAGAGAGAGAGAGACGGGGGGGGGGGGGGTATATTGGCATACGCTTGAAATGGAAGAAATAATATTATAGAAGGGAACAAGGACTTGAATCGATGTAGTCTTGTCTGGAAACATTTGCACAATAAACGTGTGGTTAATCGAGAAAAACTTACGACAAGTTTTATTGAGATCATTACTTTTAGTATTAACATAATGTATAAAGATGGCAAAATTGAATTTACTTTTTTGCCCAAAGCATACACTTGATTATTTGTTCCATTATATTTTGTTTGACGGCCAATTCGACAGCTATAGTCAATCAGAGCCGCACCACCGAGTGGGGTGTGAGAAAATATAGGAGAACCGGGCAAGTATAGGCCTACTCTTTTCGAATTGATTTCCCTGATTCTTTTTGTATCGTGTTCGGTATAAAGCACCGAAACACGCCTCGTCCTCTTCCATGGGAATTAATTTTCTAGATACAGTGTTTGATTCGCTAGTGATGATCGGGACACTGAAAGTGTTCCTGAGAAATTCGAAAGGCGGAGTCAATGATTTGGACCCATGACCGTTCGTTTAGTAGGTCAGCGCGTTACCACTCGACCACCGATAACCACACTTGATTTGTCACTATAGTATTACCCGAATACTGTATTTTCATTTATTTTCGTTGGACTCAATTTTCGTGGTTTTTAATAAAATGGCTATTTCGTGGGGATATAAATTCTTGGTTTTTGATTTTCGAAAGAAAAATTCCTTTTCTCTGCATTTAAATTCGTGGGGATTTGATTTCGTGGATAAGCCGACCCACGAAATTAAATCCCAAACGAAAATGATTCCACAGTATTAGTTTTCTTACCAAGAGCACCGAGTCTGTAGTTGACAGTGATCACGATGACCCGGCCATAGCTCGCAAGGACGCTGCCGTCATATGCGTTTCCGGTACCCACTTCGTACGATTCGCCATGAACGAATACCATCACCGGAAGTTTTGTCTCGTTCCAGTCTTAAAATAGAAAAGTAATATCAATTAGTTACATAATAAATGATAATGAAATTCGAATCAGAACAATAAATCAGACTTTGATTTATGTGAAAACAGAATTGCCTGGCAAGTAGTAGCATTTATAAAAATAACAAAGCGCAGACGATGTTTCGAGCTTTTATTTGATGTTCCTCTGAATACTCCGTTGCAATTTTATTCAAATACGACACATTGCAAGTCGGGCTTCATTTGCGTCTACATTGCCATCGATTATTCTCGTTTTGTTAGACGATTCGTAGAATAGAAGATACAAAAATGTATAGTGATATATCATTTATTAACATCGAATGCACACTACAGTTAGATTAAATACAAAGTCATAATGATCACAAACAACAACACATAAGATATGAAAAAAGTCATATGCATGTAATGCTTTGTTCTTTACCGAGCCCGTTTCTAAATTTATTTCCCAAAACCTGAATATTCCCCAGTCCCTCCTTATGAACTTTACAATTCAATTGTTTATTTGAACATCAGTGTCGGGCGATAACCGCCAAGATACTGGGAAAGCTACAAGATCTTTATCCCAGATACACATAGAACGCCATAAGCAAACTAGGCTAACGTTTCCTAAAAACAAATTCAACCACTGGGTATTATCAAATTTACTAAATAAGAAATCGCTCAAATCGAGAGAATGCAATTATATGGCTAGACTTTCAAAGAAAGTTAGTTTTCAAATCATTAAGTTTCAAACAAATCCCTTGTCTCGAGGTGAAAGTTGAGTCTGTAAACAGAACTCAGCAGCGAATGAAATTAATTTCATTTCATTTTCTAGAAAATCCAGTTTCATGTAGTTGAATTATACAAAATGGTTTCAGACAGAAATATATATAACAGTGCAGATTTTCAGTGTTTGTCTTAACTGCTTATACAGAAACGAATTGACGTGAGTCACTACTTGTTTGCAACAATCTGATTATTGCTTTCTTTGTTTACGCCCACAGTTTTACTATTTTGTATCATTTCAGAAAAGCCCAGTTATTTTTACAATGATTCGGTGTTGTCTGGTGCCCCTGATTTACATAATTATGATTACGTAGATTTAGGGGCAGGCAACTCCAGACTATGATTCTGTGCGGATTATGCATTCAAATCTTGGGAAAGGAATAGGTGGCATATACTGACAGGTGACTTTTATTCGGAAGTCATCTTGTTCTTAATAATCAATGACGGTTTTTAAAAGAATGGCCTTTTTTAACAGGATGGCCTTTATGCAGAGGTGACCGCTAACACAGATTTGACGGCACATGTATATGCTGCGTACAACATATTGTATGTTGTTTGCGTCAGTTAAAGGGGCATATCCTACATCTTGGTGCATCTAGAATCAAGGCAAAATGATGATAAATTAGAAGCTTGTAAAGAAAAAAGCCGACGAAGAAAGTTTCAGCCAAAAATTCATCCAATTAAAAATAAAATCACAAAAAAATATTAGTTTCCATAAAAGATCGGAAACTCTTTGGAATTTGTTGTACAATTTTTGGGTGGAAGTGATTTATTATTCATAACTATGATTTTTGCGGCTAGAACCTTAACTAGTCATTTTATGCCCCAAGTTCTTCTTGCAATTATCCATTATATATTGTTTTACATATACATCTTTTTTTACACTTTCACAGAATGTTTGTCAGTTGTAGGGTATGCCCCTTTAACGTTTTCAGTTTTATTTATATGAATGATTTGTTGTTCAAACATTAATCAAGGCTGATACAAAGGTTCTATGCAATGGCAATGGTTTAATGTATGCACGTGTACGCACATGACGAATTACTTCCTGGTAGAGAACAACCTGACGCCAACATTTATTGTTTAAAATAAAGTTTTATGTCAGTCGAGAATATACGAATACAAAAAATGATACCTCGCTTAATGTATATTTGATGTATTGGATGCAGATGAAAAACATAAAATTGGTGAAAGGCAATACATTGCTTCTTTCCAGGAAATACCAAAATGTATTACGCCAGAATAGTCATGGTTCTGGTTTAAATGGCATTTGGGGGGGGGGGGACGTTCAGAACTTATTTCTGAGTAACTCTAGTCATTACATTTTTCAACTAATTAAAACCTAAACTTTTTTTATTTTCCGAACATTAACCTTGTTTCAAGTAGATTTTTTTTCAGATTTACCCGAAGAAAATGCCTATTTCTTTTCAATATATTTGGCCAGATATTAAAAATTACCTGGTCGGTCTTTCCACATGAACTTTATGTACTGGTATATCGTATTGAAATAAAACACAGACATAAAATAATCAGTGACACTATGTACGTGTTTGTGGCTTTATAAATGTTTTATTTTACTACAATGGCTAAGAGCCAATGCACATCTTTAAGCCTATATAACCATACGGCACTGATTTCTTTTTCTTGCCAGTTTTAAACATAATCCTGATACATCAAGTGTTGCGCTGTCTGATTTAGACACAAAGACTTCTTTGTACCTGTTTTTGAGTTTTATTACTTTTTGCAGCCAAAACAAGGTTTCTAACTGTTTATAGAATGATGCCAATGGTGTATATACTATTACATTTATGCATACAACTGAAATAAATAAACTTGGCTACAGGTACCTATTACAAATACAGGTGTTTTCTTTCGCTGTTTTGTTTCTGTTAGTTATTTTTCGCTTTCTTTCTTGTTTGCTTGTCTGTTTGCTTTTTCTGTTTGCTTTTTTTAGTTTCACTTTAAAGTGTTTCGATTACACGCACGACAATCCGTACTTGTGAGCTTGCGATTTAGAAATGATATACCAGTAACTTATCTATATAATAATATTTAGAGAAATTGTTGCGATGTGATTCTCTTAGGTCTCGAAGTCATAACCTCATACAACAGTCTAGTGTACTAAAATTAATGGAATTCCGTTATGTCTGTTTTTCTCAGGACACATCACGACTTACAGCCAACATTTGTACGTGTATACAAGCTAACTCTGTTAGGACTATCACGACGTATATGGACTTGTACCGTAATGTCTACCTTATTTTCATCCAAAATTCTGTTCCAGAACACGATTTTGACTGAAAACATTATGACTCTGATTTATTTCCCAAACAGAGTCCAGACATTCTGAACGGGTAATTCCATGCAGTTAGGTCCCCCTAACTTTGTTAAATAACTTATTTTAAAAATTCCCCAGCGTTTTAGACGATATTATATCTATCTCCATTTAAAGTGTGATTTGGCAGAAATCTGCCAGAAGACTTGCCAGACTCACAATAATGCATTATGAAAATCTTTGATGTCTTCATGCAAATGGCAAATGGGAATTGAGCATCTGAAATTGTCTTGAAGCATGACATGGTTTGCGTCAATTCAACGGCGTTATATTGCTATACGTAACTGTTGACATCTTCTTGACAAATGTTTCGACTAAGTATATCCAACGTATGTTAAGTAAATTTAAGACTGTGGTTGGACTTATTGACAAAATAAAAATGTTAGATGTTTTCTTGTTACGTAATTAGTTCGAGGAATAAATATCTTAAAATAGCGAAACAATCAGGAATGAAGTTTTTTGTACAATTAAACAATATGCATAATTTTATAACAAGACCTCTACAATGAGAATTCCATATTCAGAGAAAAAAATGAAGTTCGTTCCAATAAAAAAACACCAATAAATCACCATATTCTAGCCGAACTGATGCGATTAAAAACGAATGTGGTGTTTATAAAATTGTAATTTTAAGAAAATGAATTAAACTTAAACCGTTACAGGGTGTAAATCGTTTAAATCAGGAATATAAATAAACGAGCTTGTCCCTATGCTGCAAGTAGAATTTTGTCACGGAAGTCCAACCCAGTCCTTGAGGTAAACAAATAGATTGGTACTGGCATCCCGCATCTAACATATCCAGCAGTATGTTCTAATCAGTTCAATTAAACTACGCATAACCCCTATCTATGTATAATTTAACTGATTAAAACATTTAGAAAATCCTCCAAATGGGAATATAAAAATGTACTAATTACTAAATGTTTTCCGGCTTTACAGCATAATCGAATCCAAACGTAAGGTAATTAGACACGGTGAAAGTTTTTGCTAAAAATTGCACTTACATAATATGCAAAAAAGCCGATGTAAAAACAATGACAAAGTGTTATTGAAACGTCATAATGACTGTACGGTCACATCATCAATTTAGAAAGAAAAAACGTGTTTCCTCGATAAAGTCGTTTTTAGGGTTTTGCTCTAAATTGAATTCCAAGATACTGGAATTCTGTAATTCTGTTTCTGCAAGCAAAACTAGACGAGAAATCTGCGAGATGTTCATATAATGCATTGCTGCCACCATTGTTTAACGTCTGAATATCTTTGTTGGTGGCAGAGAAAGAGGCGAACAGAGACGATTGGGGCGCAGCCAGCAACATGTGTAATAGAACTAACTACAGAAGACTACGTTCGGTGAATTGAAAGTGCATTTCGTTGGACAACAATATAGATAATAACAGGACTCCAAGGAGAAGAAAATACAAAATATTCCACCTTCCCAAAGTACTACCTTCCGTAAACCTTTACCAAACACATGATGGCACACACAAAGACGAAAAACACTGTCTCCCAGTGGTTACCGCTTCGAAACGGTCTTAAGTAAAACTATCCAGGGTTTAAATAAGTTTTGTGGGTCAACCTTACACTTATCCCAGGGGAAACGAATAAATGAATTACGTAAAAATAATACAAATTCAGTCACTATAATCAATTGCAAACATATATGACAAGCTGGTCATTCCAGTTCCCCAAGCTTATGATAATTCAACATAATTTACTTGTTACACACAACTGATAATGGTATTTCAAATGTCGTGTTTAATTACGTTTTGTATTCATTATGGTATATCACGTAAGCATTTTAATATTCTCGGCATAGGACACGTTGGTAGATGGACATGCTGTCGCAGATATCATTCATCTTATAACAATAATCTAAGCACTCCTTGACTTGAACAAATACTTATTTCCATGACCGAGTGACAATATCTGCACACATGGTATAAATATTAGTTAAATATATTCAATGGGTTTACGTTGTAGGCAAGTTAAACTTTGGGTAAACTTAAGGTAAAGTAATTGTATAATATTTTGATTAAGATAATTTCTGGTTAAATTTAGTCCTTGTGTCTTTTGGTACACGAAAGGCAGTCCTTTTGTTTCTAGTTAATATTTGGTTAACCTCTTAACACGAAAGGAAGTCACGACGTGCGATAAAAATACGCTGAGATTGAATGAAGCAATTGCGGAACAAAAAGAAAATTTGTTCATAAGATTCTTTTTCGAAAACCCCGACTCACTTTAACCCAAGCTAAGACAATGAATGAAACTATTTATACTGGAAGTTAAAATAGTTTGTCCAAGTACCTCGATGAAATTTAGCAGAGGAAAATTTCCACAGAAAGTGAGTACACAAAAAGCCATGTACGCTAAGCTTCAGCTCTATCAAAATATTATGACTGCTTATTTAATCGCGTCTGATTCATTATAATTACAATTGTAAAAAATGACAAAGCATGCCCTCCTTCAGTTCAAAACTGCTTTCGTGGTCTTTAATAAGAAATATGATTTGTTTTGTTGGTAGGAATGTTTTATACATAACAAACAATCGTGCCAATCATTATGTGATTTAGTCAAGTGCTTCTAACCTTTAATGCTTAATTTACGTCGAACTGCATGTTACGTCTGTTAGTTCTGAGCTCTGATTTTGTTTACCTACGTTGTAAATCCATACATAATTAAGACTCATTGGCTGCGATGTACGATGAAACGCTTCTTATAATCAGATCTTGTGAGCTTATTGCTTCGCGACACAACACTAGAGCGACCATTCATCATTGTCGACATGTCGGTGCTTAATAATTACAGCATAATAACCAGGTGTATATGCTTGTATAGCTAATAAATAATTTGACGGATTGTTGTCGGCGGTAAGAGGTTCTGTCTGACGATGACGCAGAAATCATATAACAAGGCGCCATACAAAATCACTGCGATAACATCATAGAACTAGTACCGGTTTATAGGAATTAGAAGACAAAGTTCCGCTATAAGAAGCTTCAAAGCAAAGTGTCAACATTGACAAAAAAATATTGCTTTTATTTCTAGAAAAGATAATCTTTCATAAAATCGTATGCAATGTTTTGCTGTTTGCTTTTACATTACTTGCTAGTTGAATTGGTATCTATAGAGGCACTAAATCTGCACTGACTTGGATTTTTCATTTTTTTCCACGTTTTCATAATACTTGGTACGTCAGTATAATCATCGTACATCAGCGATATATCAACATATTGATTTCTTTATTAAAGATTCAGAAACATCCGATTAAATACATTCTCTATCAATTTATATATCTCAGCATGCCATAAATATATTATTTATACTGGTATACAGATAGTTGCATGGATTTAAAATGTTTTGTTGGCGATGCATCTTCCGATATTCAGTAATTAGCCAAGATAACAGGGAAAGTCAGTGGGTATTCTGATTTTTTCACTATCTTAACTGGATCGTTCTCGTAGGTTACTAATCCGAACTTTGGTGTTTCCAGACTCACACGTAGATAACGTGAACCCCTGTTGTGTTGCCCTAACGAAAATTACAAAAACAAAAAATCAGAAGCGCGATAATACATTCATACACTCTTCATCATTTGATCGGTCATACAGCTGTAACATATGCCTGCCGTGGTATTGAAGACGCAATTGTTATTAATTTATTCCACGCTGGCTGCAAAACATCCTTATGACAAAACATTGGTAACGTATCGTCAACTGATTTTATTTCGTTTAGTTTTACGTTTAATACATCTACTTTACCAGTCAGTTGCAGTGTTTTGTCCGGCAAACTACCATACTCGTGTTTTTTTTACTTAAAGATGGTCAAATATTATTGTAAATAACAACTATGCTCTGCTAAATTATGTTTCTAGCAAAGTGTCTGTAAGATCGGATAAACATCGCTAAAATGAAGTGTGCCTATCATAAAGAGTTATTCAAATGTTCGAAGTTTATAATAACCTCATTATCATTATTCGGCCATTACTCCTATTGATCTATTTGAATAGGAAAGATAGCTACAAACGCTGTAATACCGCCATAGGCAACCTACGCTAATGGTAGTATTACAAACTGAACGGAACGACATTGTTAATCGACTTTTAAGATCAAACAAGATCAAGAATGCGTCGATGGCAGATTTTAGCAGATCAAGTGTGGATCCATTTGTTTTTAACTCTAGCAAAACTTAAGCCTTAATCGGTTCTGAATGCATCAATTATTTTCCAATGAGTTTAGTAACGATTACGTAGTGGTTTTGTTTATTGAAAACAGGTGTAGTTTTATTTACCAAAACATGAAGGCCTCCATGTTATGGAAACCATGTGGAAAAATAAAACTTCAATGAAAGTTGTCAGATTCCATCTCTTCCATCTGTAAACGTTACTACAGATTTAACACACGGCACAATTCTCATCATTCCCATACTACATACTGTCTCTGATTGTTTGGAGATTCTGATAATGATTTCAACATTTTTAGTCATCGTGAAAATGAAATTACAAACCAAGTCCCCGTTTTAGTTCATTAAAACAATCAGATACATGGTCCTGTAAATTAATTTCGGAAATTGAGATAAAACTGAAGATATTCTTATGTAACAAAAAAAAAGAAACGCAACAATTTCACCATACTACTGATTTTAATTGCCTCATGGACCCCGAAATATATGTGCAACTAGGTCCTTTCCCCTGACAAGTTGTTATATACCAAGTGTTGTAGCAATAGGCCATTCTAAACAGAAGTTTTCAAACGAATTGCTTAACAACGCCATGTGATACATCGTTTCCCCCAAAACATCAATGCAAACTTCCTTGAAGTCCAATTACAAACAATACACAGGTGTATCTATGTATTATTATTTACACATACCACTAATAGTGAAAGTAGTTATGTGCGTGCGCAAAAAATGAAAAAAGCAGCGTACAATAAACTACCATTACGGAATACGTTGAAAACGTTTCTTGTAGCATAACAGGGATAGCTGTATATATACATGGTTATTCAGACTTATTCTATTACAGAGCCGAGAACGCTTAATGTTTGTCTCAGACGAATAATTGGTATAACAATAAAACGCACTTACAGTATGTTTTATTGTTTCGGCCAGGCGCCATAAAATTCATCGTCCGACCTAGACGAAACGAAGGTTGAGCAAACTTTACATGTTCTATCGCTTCAGTGCATTCCCCAATTAGAACAGTAACTTCTCGCTAGAATTTAACACATGTGCGTTCGATAACATCATGCATATGGGAAAACAATGAAATATCATTCTCACTTTTCTTATTTAAAATGCAATTACCGAACACCCATGATTTCACGAGAAGATTAGGAGAGAGAGAGAGAGAGGGGGGGGGGGGAGCTGGGCTTTCATATCTGAGGTTATAAGCGGCATGAATCACACATCGACGTATCATACTAGTAGCTAAAATGTAATTGGGTAAAAACGTCTGCATAGTAATGAGTTTACACAAAGATATCGATATGCTTGAAGTTGCCTTTCTCATTATTTCTAGAACGACAGAATTAAGACTGCTGCTTCTGAAGCCTATGTGGAGAATGAGTGAGTTTCCCATGTAGATGTTCCCGGCCCGATAATGTGCCCGTTCACAGTTAAAAGAGACATGAAATAACAACTGATGCCCAGACAACACTACAAGATATGTTTAGTGTTTCCGTCTTGCCTTGCAGACATTATAGTCATACATCAACAATCACTGCTCACACCAACGTACACACACATCTGCATAAAAATACGGAACCCCGCAAGAAAACACCTAAAACGTATACCTGCCATTTCGGGAATTCCAATCCTTTTTAAAAAATCCATACAACTATCGGCTTGCTTGACACCTTAGCAACGTTGCCAACTTTATTAAATCTGGAAAACTAAAACAATATACTAGACAGATTCAAGATGGTAATGCATTCCCGAGAAAATTTGCACATGCTTCATTTTAAAGTATACAACATTGTCACGACTGGCATTTGGGAGCAAGATGCGTTTCCTTTTTAAGTGTCAGATTCAGCTAGATGCAAAGTATTCAAAACGTTTGACATTCTTGCAATAACGTCCAATTAATAACATGATTTTATACTCACAATACTTAAGCCACTAGAGAATGTATTAAAAAATTTCGGAGTATGTCAGTAAAACAAAATTAATGTTTATCATAATTTTTATTAGTAATTTTTAAAGTAGTGGAAACGGACTTCAATAAATGCGACTTGGATTTTGACCCTTATTATGTGTGTGTTTCAATACATTGGGTGAGTTGGCAGGATTTTGGTGAATGTGAGGTGTATATGTTTTGTTGTACAAGTTACATATTTTTCTTTCCTGTGTTTTGACGACGGGAATATAATCTACCCAAACGTTCATGCATTCCGTAAAATATTAGTGATTTCTGTGTATAAAACGCTGTTCGCTTGCAGGTCATGTTTGGTATATGTATATAACTTGCAAACACATCTGTAAGACAATGCTGGTGGATCCTTGCCCGTTATGCAATAATAAACCATCTTATATATTTACATAATGTGTTATGTCAAGATTCTGTCTCAATTTTGCATATCTTGGCATAAGGAATGCAACAATTTATCCGAGCAGAATATTATCGTTAAACATATTACATGCAATGAATAACTTGTAAGTTTATGCTAATTGAAAACATCGTATTTATTTCATTCACAGGAATTGCACAAATAAAAGCCGTGGATAAACATTACTGGAAAACATGAAAGCTTATGCTATGTTCTACTACTACGAAAAACATCATTTATCTGAACGGATACAATTGGATGTTAGGTCCATTTGTTCCGTCGAAGCGAAACATCTAACTCATAACACTATAATGAGTTTTGACAATGCACAGCCATACATTATCAAAAGACTCTTAACAATGAGTTTTTCCTAGGCTGATTCATAAATCAGACACAGAACAAAACATTAATCGTGTTAGTGGGAAACAGGGAAACATGTAACTTACGTATTATTTGAGAATTAAGTACGTTAGTGGCACTCATACAATAGTCGAGTCAATACATTAAACTGTTGCCATATTTTAACAATCTATACATCATTTCAATATTTATTTTAAGTGCAGACCAGTCTATGCAATGTGAATATATGAAAAAATCAACAAACAAGAACCCAAACTGTATTGTGGGAGTGCAGTATTTTTACCAACGGGCGAGAGATCATATTGAAAAAAAAACTTCCATTTTCTTATATCTTCGAAAAATGGCTACTCACTTCAGTGCAAATTAAAGGGACAAAAACTCAAAGAACTATAATTATTGTCTTTGAAAAAATATCAGGGTAAAAAAATGTTCAATTATGGAAACCTGTAAAATATTATAAAGGTTAACAAAGTAAGACCGCTCTCCTTTGATGTACTAATTTTGGATATCAGAACCTCAATTGGCGTATTCTGTGTAATTCAAAATCTTCTAACGGAAATATTAACTAATCTACCACTGACTGTACGAATCATCATTTAATTAAACTTCTGGACGCAATGAACTAAGTGTATTCATCATCTTGATTGATGTAGCAAAGTATTATTTCTATCACGTTATTTAACTCCACTTAAAAAGGGATATATTAAACAATTTATATTAATATCTAAGAATTAAGCAGCGCGACTTTGCGTAACAGAATGTATGAAGACTTAAGCAGACATAAATAAATTGATTGTTTAACCTAAGTATTACAACAATGCTTGCTCAATTAGTTACAAATTGTCAATTGAATGCACTTAATTATTACCGTATGAATCAAACTGCAAGCTAAATTAATTTCTCGCAATTTAATAAATATCATTTTGCGGTAGAAGCTGAAGGCCGCCAACTGTAATAAATCACAGTTATTTCTCTCGCTCAACATTTTCGGCATGTATTGTGTGCCTTATCTAGAAGCTAACTCATCGTATAGACACCATGATGTATTCGAAATCATCACGCAACACTTAGTTTTGAACATTATTATGATGATAGTATAAAACAGAGCTTCAGACCACCGGGAATAGATCCGGTTCTGTCTGTGTACGCTCTTTGGCTTTTATATCGACCCTTGGTATTAAATCAGCAAAAGATGTCAGTGAA
The DNA here is from genome assembly GCA_964023205.1 of Lutraria lutraria. Classification (NCBI taxonomy): domain Eukaryota; kingdom Metazoa; phylum Mollusca; class Bivalvia; order Venerida; family Mactridae; genus Lutraria; species Lutraria lutraria. The sequence goes on from OZ026842.1 coordinate 7,497,284, forward strand.
ACACTATCTTTCAGCACAAGATTCTGAAAACATTTCCCAATATTTCCATAACACTCATATTAAGTTTAAATGAAGTCAATATTATTCGATTTATTAGAAGGTATAATGTCAAATAATATTGTTTTACTTGAGGAATTTCTGCATACGACGCATGCGCACTACGTATGCCATAAAAGAAATTCAATGCGTGGCAAATGTGAAATCAGGACTCTTCCAAGAAGATAATTAATGGTACAAAACGGGTATTGTATTTATGTGCCTATTATTCATGCTAGTTCAAATGCAAATGTTATAGTTTTATCTCCTAGTCTGTTCAAATGTAGTTAATTTGTAGAGTTAAATGTTTTAAGATAAACACACCAAAGCCTATTTTGAATATTGAACAGAGACAGCGGTTAGGGCTGATATTTACATTATTTGCATAATCAAAAAAGTCAATAAGTCCCAACCTCACGATATGGTTGTGTTATCATACAGAAACAACTAGTAATAAACTTGAAACATACGTAATAAAATGGCTGAAGCAGACGTGTTACAACAGCAGACTGTACTTTGTCAGCCACGCCACCTGGTGGTTGTGAGTATTTAAGAACTCCAAATAAGGCGTTAATTTGTGTTCTGTTCTGTTCCTTGAACAAAACGAGAGTGTTTATTACGGCATAATACACTTAATCAATAAAAATGAAAACTGATGTTCCTCGGTAACTTTATCCATTCTGTATTGCTTCCAAGAACAGGAATTATATCTTTGGGAAAAAATATTTTCAACGAATGAAAGAGCATGCGATCTTGTTCAAAATGTGCTACATGGAATCAGATAGAAGTTATTTGTTTTCATTTTCCATTATTGATGTTATAATTGTTGATTTCTTTGCAAAACCTACTCTTTTTGACTTCCGTTTCCTCCGTTCAGTTCCGGTTTTGCGTAATACGGAAGTACACATATCCGGTATAAGATTTAGGAAGCTGAACTTTCTAAGAGGGAATCTGCTAGGAAATAATCATCTGCGCTTCTGTGTTCTGTGTTAGAAATCATTAGGCTCTGATAGATAATAAGCTCCTGTCTTGTTTCTTCGTGTTTTGTTAAGTCATTAACAGTTATTGGTTCGTTCTGATGTGTTTTGACATCTGTGAGGTTGACAGTAATGATTGACTGCAAGTTTAGACACAACATACTTCACTCTGTAAACTGATACTTAAATGGTATAAGGGGATGAAAGGTATGGCAAAAACGGTGTAGGATTAACGTACAAGAAATATAGCTGTGAGTCAAACCAAAGGTCACAATAACATGGACAGCAGCTATTTTATTTATATTTTCATAATTCATTTTAAAAACATATTATAATGTAGTAGATCAGCAGACCTGTGAGGAGAACATAATACGAACATATAAATAAACATAATATATATACAAACGTACATACAAAATGTGGAGAAGGTAAATACAATTAAAACAAACATTCACAAACGACTACTAGACAGTATAACAAGGCATGATAATTGCTTGTATATCAATTACATCTGACAATTTACAACACAATCGAAAACCCATACAACACCTTAACACCATAAACGAAATTATACCGATCTAATCTGAACGAGCACATGTACAAAATAATGATACATAGTGAAATGTCAGATTAAAGGTCATTATAAAATGAACAACACTAAATCACACGTAATTAAGGGTTTGTTAATTGTTTTTGTTTAATTCAGAGAAATACAAAGCGGCAAGTGAAACGTTTTCATTCTTAGATAGATATATCTTAATACACTCTACTAAGAAAAGTGATAAGCCGTCTTAATGAGAATATATTCCTTCATCCGTACAATCATTAACAGTATATGTACAATTAAAACACGATTATAAAATGGAAACATCGTTAGAAACATAAATAGTTAATGAGTGAAAACAGCTAGTTTTTTGTTTTTCTTTTAGATGTATATGCACCAGAGGGCTTTCTAGGCTCGCATGCTGAATGAAGATGTATACGTCATGAGATAAAACAAATAAAAAAACAACAGACGGGACGTCAGCTCGTATAATTAATCGAGGCGCAGATTTTTGTGTTTCTGATAACACGTCGCCATTGTTTTACGCCGTCCAAGATTGTTTCAGATGTGGGAGCATATTTTTAGCCCAAATGGAAGTGAGATAGAGTTTTTTGTTTGATTCTAATGTGAGATAGCATTTGTAAAGTAATTACTTGCAGACAAGTTAATGTATCCCTGGTTACCAGATTTAATGCTGAAAGTTGGTGACAACAAATCCTGGAATCTGCTAAGAGAAACGTGATGATTACACACGAAACCCACTCTTAGATTTTTAAAAAATCATTGACCAAGTCATTTCCTGTGTCTGCGCATCTGTGGTATCCTGCTTTAATGCAGTTTCGAACAACATAACATATTTGGTCAATCTGTTAATACTCATGGACTAGTCGTATGACATTGCGACAAGCATCAGTGACGATTGGCCATCAAAAATGGCGAGGCTGAAATAGATAATCTTTATTTTCAACTCTATCAAGTGGTAGCCAAATCGACGGGTCGTATCAAGTATCTGAACGATCTCCAACCACTTTCCCATAAATTATCTGTCGTCAGAATAATCAGCGCTGTAATTGAATCACAAAAACGAGACATTCCGGCAATGTTGTGCAATGTTAATTGTAACCTAACTAATGATGATGACATTTGATAAACCGTCTTCAAAGAATCATGAATATACCGCCTACGTGGTCTCCATTGCAGTTAAATCATACCCGCGTCACATTATATAACAGCGAATGTCGTTTTCTACCGAGTATTAATCACATTTAGTCAATGACCTGGAATATTATGCTTTTAATCTGGGAACATTCTTTGACAGCATGCAATTGAACGATCATCAAGAAGAATGTCACCCGCTCCATTAATTGATGTGTCTATGAATCAATTAGTGTTTGTTTCGTTACAATGCGTGGTTTAAAACTGAAGAACATCAATATGACCATGTCAGAAGTCACAAGACAATAGTTCCAATTAAATGTAACAATATTTCATATTCAAGCATACAAGTATTTCCTTTTAACAGTCGATAGACCATTCATTTCTTGTGCCGATCTTTTGTCAGATTTCCCGGTTTGTCGATACAACCGCATGGAATATCTACGAGGCCTGCAGAATTTCTTCCAAAGATGTTTTACGTACCGATGTTAAGCCGTTAATTACAAACAACATTACCTCCTGACGTTTAGTTTTTTCAATACTTCCTCTCGGAGATATCGTAAAATAAAACTATTCTCTCTTAAAGCATATCACGTAACTTGTATATATCTTTGTAAAAGATATAAACGTGAATTATTTTCTATAACAAGTGGATCAATACAATAAAGTATAATATATCTGTAATTCTTGACTATGAAGTATAATAAATGGGACTTAAATACGGGGGGAACTACCCATTAATCAAATAGGTTTCAATCAAGTGAAACATAAACTCCAATAAAACGAGTATAACTTATTCAAGATGTATTATTTACGTGGTGACCTATCAGTTATTTTATGTCTATTTATTGTTGTAAAAACACATTGGTTTCTCATTTCTGAGATTGTTATTGCGAATGCAATATTTACTGACCGTTATGTCTGTTATTTAATCATAAATGTTTACATTAAATCAAAATGCATCTAACAGTCGTTGTTTTACTATTTTGCATGCTTAATTAATGTTCAAATTATTCTTTTAGCGTTTGATAAAATTACAATTCAGACAAACTTCACCAGCATGTCAGCAATTCACAAAATAAATATTAATTCGTAATTAAAAAAACCTTTTGTAGAATTGATAGAGAATTCGCAATTGAGATTGCCACTACATCTTGGAATCAAACTAAAGACATATAAAGCATGGGCAAGAACTATCTTCACTCATTTCTAATGTTTATTGTTTATCTGTATTTCTACGGCCCATTCGACAGTTATGGTCAATTCAGGGCCGCCACAGACAGAGGAAGAGAAAATACAGGAGAACCGGGCTGCACTTACATCTCTACACATCTCTACTCTTTTTTTTCAAATAGTTTTCCTGGTTCTTTTTTCGTGCTGGTTTTGAAGCACTGATACTCACCTCACCCGTTTCATGTTATTTTCTAAACACAGTACTTGGCTCGGTTGTTCGGACAGGAACACTGAAAAGCGTCTCTGAAATATCAGAAGGCGGAGTCGAAATTTGAACCAACGACTTTGAATTCGTGCATCAGTCAGGTGCGTTACCGGTAGAAAACAGATCCACCCCATACTCATTTATAGATAAGTAATGCACGCACTATGATAACTAGTTAATTGTCATAACTAATTTAATTATATGACAACGGCGTAACAACAAAATAGCAATTAAATAATTTGTAGCAACCACAAGATAATTTATGTCTTCCATTAATTTATGGGAACCGTTTAATTAACATCTGACAATAATAAAGTTTGGTTTATAACCAAAATATTTCCTTGAAAAATAGAAAATATGAAAGTATTATTTCCACCTGTAACGTGATAAAAAACGTGATATAAAACATCCATTAGTTTTACGGGAAAATGTTTGACTTCGCGAACATATGCTTCTCATTTTAAGAGTTCCATGCATGCGCAATATAATGAAATAAATTTGTCTATCATACCAGACATTATCAAAATATTGAACATTTATTTCCCTTATATTTTCCAATTCTGTGCCCACAAACGAGTGTTAAACTTCTTTTTCATTTATATAATTTTGTAACGAAAATAAGAGTAGGTATTTTCAGATTAATATCAATTACAAAAGTTTAACGTTCTATCTTAAACCATAGAGCTAAATCTGTAATGCAAGCGAGATTTTGCTTTCAGTTTTTCAGTTTTGAATTCTTAAAAAAAACTAAGGAAGTTCAAGACAATGAGGCGATTCCACTGGTCCATTTCGTCATCTGCATGACTAATCATTAATACCCTCTTTGTGTGAGAAAGGAGCAGCTGCCTATGAAGGATGGGAGTCTAGTACTGATTCTCCCCAGGAACGATGGTTAGGTGAACTGTCCACCCCATATGGCTCTGACTGTTGAAAAGGGGCGTAAAACCAAAACAAACCCATTAATTTCACTTTAAAAACAATAATGTTCTTCTATAAGTTCATTTAAACAAAATAAAAAGTTACATATCTAACACAACCTTTCTTACTCGCTACAAGTTGTCTGGTTAAATACCAAAAATGCCTCTCGTTCGGTTGTCAAGCTGAATTTACTTTCATTAAAATTTTTGATTTGGTTTACAACGCCAAGAACGTCAACCATATTGAACAATGTCTGCAAATGGTGTAAACACCGACTTGTAAACTCTTGGGAGAAATGTATTCATATTATATCAATACGAACAAGCGTTTTATTTACGACAATGAGAAGAACAATTCGCCAAAAAACTTAAACCACAATCGAAATCGTCAGTTTCCTAGGAGTCTGGAAAAGTCTCAATAAATAATAGTTGCAATAAGGCAAAGCACGTGGAATTCTATCTGGATATACATTATTAGCATTCTCCTCGCCACATGAAGCCATTATAGCAAGTATGAACGATGAACGATCTTGTTTTGTTACCCGCATTATGTTATTAAGCGGCTTGTGCTGATTAGTTAAACGTACATTGTATAAGAGAAGTACTCCGAGATGTCACGTCTTTAACGTTTTTATAATTTCGTCTCGTTTAAAACTGATTTAGTCGCAGACCTACTAGTACTGTTTATATTCTTTGATGTTGCAAAAGAACATGATTCAAGATTTTTTTTTCAAGATTCTCAGAACGTACATCAATGGCAACAGATATCTATAAAGTTCGAAGAATGCCTTAAACAGGACTGCAGTAAAATGTTAAACTAGTAAAGTAAAGTACAGGAAGGTTATTCCTTACTAATTCGGTTAAATCTTCCGAATGAAAGACGAACGCTTCATTTCAGACATGTGTGTGCGAATTACAAAGAATGATGAATTTAGGCGCATCATTGGATAGGGAAGAAAACATGGTAGGGTGATGCATGAGTTTATTGCCATGGCTTCTTGTTGATATTCGCTTGATATTCCAAGTCTGCGCTTGTAAGCGTTATTATTTGAATTCCATAACCGTTACACAAACTTGTGGAGTTATAGGCATTGCAACACTCACATGATGGGGATGAGTTACTTTTAGAATTTAAATGAGGAAGTAAGTAATTTTTAACTGAAAAGCAAACCGAATTATGTTGTCTATCGTGTTTATTGCAGACAATTTTTTATTCCCAGTTTACAATAAAACAATGTTATCAAAGAAAATATGATATTTGTACGATTCTTGAGCTTAAAAATTGCTACATTTGCCAAAGTATTTCAGACTCTCAATAACGGGCCTTAGTATCGAAGTCATTGTGAGACAGCTGAAACTGAATGATCTAAATGATTAAGTGAATAAGTGTGATTTCTGTGCATCAGTACAAATCCGAATGTGAACAAGTATTACATTTGTATTATTATCTTAACTTTCATTTCGTGTGAATACCCTGCCTGAAATCGATCCAATACTTCAACATTCAATTGCTTAATTTCGCTGTATTTATTTTTGACTAGTTTCTTGGAAATATGTTTTGCAGTTTGGATATCAATATCTTGAATTATCATCCGAAATAACTTAATCTCTTCACTGGAGTTTTATTAGATATTCAATATCGGCAAAAACGCGAAAACTTCTAGATATAAACGTCACAGGACGCATGCATACCAATGCATTGAGAAAATTAAAACAAAAGCTAAAATTCTGAAACTAAACAAACCACGCCATTTACCATGTTACGACATTGTCTCATAACAAAACTATAAATCTCCGCTACACTTTGTACATAGTGTTGTTTAAATTTGTTTAGCGTCGCCTTTCTTAAAATTACTTTACTCAAATGGCTTAACTAAATCACGAAGGCGTCCGTTTTCGTTTTGCGTAGGATGTACGTTCTTAAACAAATAAGAACTTCCAGGATTAATCAAACCACGTGTAACATATCGGTATATCATGCACATTCATGTCATTTAGCATCAGACTCTGGTAAACATATACTGTGTAGGAGTCGCATGAGGTTCTTTTTTTCCTCCGAGTTTCACTTGGACTAACCACCGCCATAGTTATCAGGGTATATTGTCCATCCTTAACGATGGAAAATGACACAAGTTGTATATCTGAATAGTATCATCGACCTTTCTATGAGTTAGGGGTCCAAATTGATCACATGCTCATGGCCATTAGGGGCTAGTGATTACTAAGTCAAGCGACCGTAGCCACACACGACCACTAGTATTAGATTCTGTGATTGATTCTTACAACCAACACTATATCTGAAATTCTTCTTGTATTACTTGTTGTTTAGCTTTGCATACATTTTGACAAACAAATGCTTTGCAAGGATGTCTAGGCAGGGTGTGTACGCACATAATGAAATACAGTCAGTTGTAAGAACAATAACACACTAAGTGATATCGAAAATCTTTTATTCCTCAAGGAAGAAATATTTCACAACATTAATGACGATTATTAAATTGATTTTATGTTCGAAATAATTTGAATAACTTCATACAATACAATCGCATCAAAGCACACTTGGACAAATGCCCATTACTTTTGTTCATTTTATGACGCGTATATGATACATATTATAAACAGTTTCTGGAGCTCAGGGGAGAATCCGGGCAAATGCTAGGACTACAACAAGGTCTGCCAACACCTCACATGTTTCTGCTGAAAAGATAGAACTGTTTACCGCTTGCAACGTCAAACGTTTTACGTACCAAACATATTAAGTGATGAAAACGAAACTTATTCTATCTCGGAGATCATCGAAGATTGCCTCAGACGGAATATTCATAAATGCGAATCAAAAATCTCGATAAGTTCAGATGAATAACGGCATGCGGTTCAGACTTGGGAGAGATTTGCAAATTATGTATCTGTTTTCCCTTTGTTTAGATGGATATATTTGCTATCGATTTGTGAAAACAATGATATAATATAAAACTACATGAGCTGGTATCGTTTTGGCAACATCTTTAAGAAGCATCGTTGGAGAATATATCTATCACGAAATGGACTTGATGAATACAATATCGCGAACGAAGATTCATCTTTTCTGTGACTATTATAGCATTTCTGTCTACTGGCCTACAGCATTGTGACCCCAAAGTCAATAGTGTTGATATATAGTATATATTTATTGGGTTAAACGTATGCATTTACATTATGTATACAGTTGTACGATTTGAGAAAAGACTGGACTAAGTCTGCTGCAGCATGGTAACATTTTCAAACAGATTATATCACGTTGTTGAAGATTCATTCAATGGTACCAGAAATATTGGCAAGCATTTTATAACCACATAAAATGACATAGCAGGAATTGTCGATAGATGATCAGTGGTCTAGTGGTAATGTAATAGACTAATGAACAAAATATCGTGGATTTGACTCACAGCTCCACCTTCAGAATTTCAAGGGACGCATTTTCAGAGTCCCTATCTAAACTACCGAGCTTAGTACTGTGTTCAGAAAATCACAGGAAATGGACGAGGGGCGTATCGTAGCTCAAGGCTTGGCATGATGAAGAACAGGAATAAATGTTCGACATAAGAGCACGGATGCATAAGCCTGGATTTCCCTATCTCCCCTCTCTCTCTCTCTCTCTGGGGCGGCCCTAAAATGACCGTAACTGTCGAACGGGACGTTTAACCACAGATAAAGGAATGGTTGGCACTAGAAGACAGACTAGAATAGTAAACACTTTTATTTCAGTGATATCAATTACTTAAATATCTAAGTGGATAAGGTTAGTGTTAGGTGCTTATTCTGTTTATGTGTGTTTAATGACTGAAATATTTCAACACTCGTGTCAGTTATGGATTTCAACAATGGTTTGAAACCATTGTGTAGATTCAACAGCAGATGTAATTTTCAAATTTGCAGTAAGCAGCTGCTGATAACGTGTTTAAATAACAATTTAAGTTACAATTAAAGAAGGAACACTCAGTACCTCTTGAAGAAAATAATTGTGCACGTACTGAATGATAAAATTGTTGGCATTTTTAATTCTTATATGTCTATGTCATTTGGTACACGTGAGTTTACACAATGAAGCATCCCAAAGAATCAGCGATTGCATTGATCGTAAATGTTTTGAATTTTAAAATGATTCAAGGTTATGCAACTGGAAAAGTCGACTTCATCCAGTTATGTTTTATTTATTAATAAAAGAGCATTTGGAAATATGAGTCATTGGAAAATAGTCTAAGCATGTTATTATTGAAATTTGATAGTTCTTGGAGTAATCCTGAAACTGACATCGGCGACATGCACCTACATATAAACAATAAAACTCAAAACCATATCATCACATAGGTATCTCCTCTATGGCATATTGAAAATGTTGGAATATATTTATATTCTTATCATAAACACCTCTTTTCCTCCGTACTGCGTGTGTTCAACGCCGTTGGTTTAACGATATTTCATTATATACGCCGGCAGATTCAACTAACCAGTTGTCACCGATTGTCCAGTTATCCAGTACTTACTAAGTCTTCTACGAGGAGCTAGCAACTTCTCAACAAATTTTCGTACAAGGCAATAACCTGCCGCGATTGATATTCTAACCATTATCGCATTAACCACTGGATCACCACAGCGGCATACCATCTTTTCTAAATCCGTTGAAGGCCAACTAGACGCAATAGATACTGGCTGCACGAAATCCTCAACTCTTATCGGTAGGAGTTGAACAAGAAAAAAAAGCGTACGGGTAATAAGATGACTTATGCGTCTCATCAACATTTGTCTCAGCAGTAAACATTTAAAAAAAAAAAATCTTGGATGATCGAAAAGGATGTAAAATGATGTCCTGAACAGACCAAATCGAATTATTCGCGCAATTAATCTCAGGTTCGTCTCTATTGCAAAATTAATTTCAGAATAAATATTTCGTTATTTGTCAATTTGGTTTCAACAAGCGTCACATACCCATTCGTAAGGACATACAATTTATACGATATTCAAGTCAAAAGTTGCAACATTTGTTTCCACAAACACTAACATGTTGTTAAAAGTGCTAGACATGTGAAATAGCCTAAAAACAAGAGGCACTAACAAGTATTCCCCGAGCCAAAGATGTGTCACGATAAAGTGAGAAACCGTGCAAAAACTGTATAAGATACACGAAGATTACCTTGATGGTAACCGATATATCTTTAAATACACGATTATACAGCGCTGCTTCAATGCATTTTATGTAGTTGATCTGGATAATTTAGCTGATGAAATCAGTATATAAATACATTTAAGATTCCATGGTGTATTATTGTGAAGTAAAACACGATAATCTTGTTATTTTCGTGTTGTTAGATACATCAGAAAACCTGCCATCCTTTGCATGCAATCGTACTTATGAGTCTTCCAATCAAAATGAAGACCGTTTGTAAAGTAAAGTTAAATGACATCATTATGTAATATTGTTTTCGTTCTAAAAGCGAACGGAAACTTTGTGCATATATTCCAAATTCAGGAGAAATAGAAAACACATTTGGATGATCATGCGCGTGGATTGCAATTATTTGACTTTTCAACAGATACACCATCAGTATTTGCGCTATTCATCACTCGTCTGTAAATATGTAAGCAATTAATGACAACATAGTTTGGATGCCTTTAACTCCACCATTGTCAAGGTACCGGCTTTAAAATCTTGATTTTATTATCTTTTTACGTTGAAAAGTTGACAGACAATCTAAATGATTATTCTATATAGACAACCGTTAAGTTAGTTCTACACGCATGCGCAACAAATGTACGTTACATTTTGATTGACGTTTAATTTCAATCGGATTCTTCCATCTGTCATCGCTTTATATCGTTAAACATACCTCAGAATTCCTTTAGCTGTTTCAAATCTGTCAGATATGAACTAGATTTTATATAATTTTCGATTAATGCTTCGCGCATGCTCGGACACTATACCGTCATACCACAGAAATCTACAGTAGAAGATTCATCACCAGTGTTCTTGAATTAATAAAATATTAAAACATGCAAAAGTAACATTTATGATTCAATTAAATATATATTTCATACTGCCACTGATCAAAGCATAATTTCTGAAATCAAAATCAAAGCTTTTAACGAATTGTAGAGAAGACGTTTCCTGAAATTAGACCAACGCGTACGATCACGTGACAATGAATAATAAAGGTGGTTGTTGAATATGGAGCTTTTTTAAAAAAATATTTGGATGTTGTTAAGTTCGTACTTTTAAAACAAGCTAAGAAGAGAAACGCATCACTCGAAAAGAAGTTAATAACACGAGCATCCCTTGAGTAAATGGAAAGGATGAAGAAGTATTGAACATGTGCCACAATGAAAACTCGTTATTTTTCATAAAACATTACGTCCTATTTGATTTTCTTCACGCTTGAATTAACAGAAGAAGTGAGGCATATTCATACGAGCACCAAAAAAAAAAAAAAAAAAAGAAATAACTAATTAGTTTAGTAACATCGATTTTAAAAGAAAAAAGCCTGAACGTCCTAGTTCACGTTCCTCTGGTGAATTCAAAATTTCGACGATACATCTTAAGAACTTTAACTTGGGTTGTGTGTAAGCCATAAACTCTAATCATAAGATCATTTGGCGAATATCCTTAGTCGTGTTGCGTAACTAACAGTAATATCTACTGATGGGTAAATTTTCTAGTCTATGGTTTGATGGAACAAAGCCTAGACGTTATCTATAATTGCATTGTTTTATTTGCTAGAAGCAGTAAATGTCTCTCCATCTAACTTCAATTCTCAAGTGGACTTGGTCAGTTAGGTAAAACCAGACATATCTTTTGTTTTCATTTCAAGTCAATTAAAATGCATTGAAAAAAGACTTGCCAAATAAACGGATTTTTTATAATTTACTGTTGGTGTAATGTGCTTATCATTAAATATCGCCCGATGGTAAACTTTTCATCATCTTGTAACGTGTGTTAGCGATAAGGGGAAATCGTTTATGTGGCAGGTTTGTATACTTGAATCGAGCAATTAAGTGATAGGCATACGCACTCTATTTTCGAGGGACTTATCTGAAACAATTTTCCTAAAGATCATCAAAGCTGGAAATATTTTGAAGTTTTAAACAAATATTAGTACACGTTTTTATATCATATTATTTTCCCTAGTAAATGGCAGGCAACATTGATACAAGTTAATTACATCATTACAGAACAGAGAAGTAAATGAGAATAATTGACATTTCACTTGTTGTGTAATAATCCAAGATATTAGTTAAAAATTATCCTGACAAAATTGCTTTCTGTATAAAAATGTGCGAGTAGTGTGTGTTTATACATTGAAATCTGCATAATATGAGACGAAGAGATTTGGCAAATCAATGACTTCCAATAATATTCTAGAAAGTCTGACAAAAAAACACACGGCATGCTGATCAAGAAATGACAGTCAATAACAAAATGACAGCTGTTTTTGCTTTTTGTCTCGGAAGAGTACACGCAGAAACTTTCGTTACATTTATAGCAATATCTCAGTGTTATCTTCCTAATTCACCTGTCCACTAGAAACACTCGGCATCAACGAAATTTATACTGTCTTGATGTTCATATCAAAGAGCTTTGTATTCTTAACGAGCTCTGAGGTGATGTCTGCACGCAAGCTATTTACCGAATGTTGACAATAAGTACTTTGATTTTGCGACTTATGCCTGAATTTCTACTAAGCAGTGACAATTCTACTTTTAGAGAATTACTTTGCCTGGGGTAGACCATCAAACTGTCGTAACTTAAGTAGTAAAAGTAGAATAGATGCTATGATCAAACATATTTTTTTCATGTAACAACAAGAATGAAATATTCATAGACATTTATTTTGACCTGAGAAAAACGATTCTTAAATTGACTGTAACTGTTATAAAATGTTCGCACACTATTTTTTTGTGGTAGCATTTTGTGATACAGAATAATGCGCTGAATTCTTTAATTGTTTGAATACAGTTTAGAAAATAATTTCTGGGTATAAAAAACATCAAAAAAGCCCATCTCCCAGAACTCCTCCAAGGTATAGAAACATTCAAATAAAAGATGGAGGAAAATACAATCTCACGGAGGGGACCCTCTTTGAACGACTAGTAGCGAAGATAATTTTATTAATTATAGCAATTAGTTTCAACCACAAATCAAATTTACTTCCGACTTCGTACACCACATTGAAGTTTCTCTTAGGTCATCAATCAAAGTCTACATATCCGTCAAATCATATATTTTCTCCTATTTTTCTTCATTTTCGAAGACTTTCCCAAAATGACAGAAAATCGATTATATTTCTTACTAAGCATAATTCTGATTAACATCGGCACCCAGTTGTATAAACATGGGTTAGCTTTAACATATATGGGTACATTATGAGGATCGGTTTAGCTTTGGGTTAAAGTTTGGTAAAGTGATTGCAGGAATCATTGGGAATACCTGACTAGAAATTATTTGTTAAGACGTGGTCAAGACCATTAGTTTGTCTGTTTACTGGTCTGAATTGTTGAGTTCGTTTAGCATTTGGTACAACAAAGAAAGCCATCTTGTTTCTGCTTAAATTTTGGTAAAATATTAACCTAACCTCTACTTTTACCAGTATGTTAAATTAAGCAATGTTTATACAATCGGGTGCTGGTGTGTATACCGTATCATTTATTCATTTTTCTATCCATCTTCCGCAATATTTTGAATAGTAAGAATGGATGATTTTCTCTGAAATATTATAGAAGAAGCCTCTGCATAGTGACAACCAATCAAGTTTGCACACAATGTTTATTGCGCCATTTGCAACCAGAATGATAACAGACCAGGAGCGTTCCAAACAAACAATGCCCGAACGTAAGTAAAAGCGTCTTTATGACTTTAAAACGATTAATGTATTTTACAGCCAATACGACTATCGCGTGATAAAATTGAAACAGCGTCTTTAGGCAAATAATTTACACTGAATCTTCAAGATGTACTGATTCATTGCAGTTTAAACCACAACTCTTTTGATTGATGCAAAGTATGGCAACTTCCAAATACTTGGGCTAGATCCTTTAAATGTATTTCACTTGATTACTATCAATTTCTATTGACAATTTAAAAAAGCCATTTCGAATACATCACTATCGTATGATGAAAATTAAATTTACCCGAATACGGTTGAAAACGTGCATTATAATGTTTTTTTTTATTCCCATGACAACATAAATATATGAAATATTTTACAAATATCTAAGAGATTGAAATAATAGTATGATACGTGAAAGAGATGGAGTTAAACGGTTTAAGTAAGACATTTAGAGAGAAATCGATAAATCTAGAGTTGTTTTAATAGTTTCCTCCGATTTCAGATTATTTATCTGCTGTTCGACAGCAATGATTATTTCAGGGTTACCCAATAGAGAGGGAATAGAACATACATAATAACTGGGCATTTATCCCCGACCTATGTTCCCACCTAATACGGGGGTAATAATTAATGGGGTTACCCATCAGGGGCCCGAAATGAAAAACAAAAAAATAAAAAAAACATAAAAAAAAATAACTGGGCATTTATATCTCAACCCTTCTCGAATAGTTCTTCCTGGTTCTTTGTCGTGCCCGGTGTAAAGCACCGATACACACCGCCTCATCCGTTTTCCTGTGATTCTCTAAACACAGTACTTACCTCGGTAGTAAGAATGGTGTCAACGAAAGATGGAGCCGAGAGTTGAACCCACGATCTTTTTGTTTGTCTTCCAGCGCATTAATACCACTAGATCACAAATCTGTCCCCTCCGGTTTCAGGCAATAATTAATTGTAATTGTTATACATTTATCAAGAATGTTGAAGTTTTGAAGAGGTGAATAAAATATATCAGAAAAACGCCAAACATTATTCTGGTTATGAATCAAAATTGTTTCCGGTGAAAACAAATACATGTACTAAAAAACATCAAAAATCATAACGGTATAATCAGACGACAGACCGCATCAAGAAAGTGTACGGTGATGGAATTTTGAAGAGCAAAATAAACAGTGTTTCCAGCAAGAGTAACCCGAGTGTATTGGTTTGAACTGTGTGATACTTCACAATTGTACCATCAGTGTCACGTGTCATCTGCATATGAGGACAGGACACGAACCACTTCTGTCAGTGACAGGAAATGATTTCAACCAAATACCAGTAATGTACTGTCCAGAAACCATGTGGTGCTACTGATCAAATCAAATATTTATACAGTAGGATAATCTCCAAATATTTCCACATTTCCAGCAAGCATATTCGAGCTGATAACGTTTATACGCTGTCATGCGTAAACAATGTTTCTAGTCACCCAGTCCCACCCCATAAGTTGTCCCCGCGTTCCTACGTTTTGCATCTGTTTTGTTCGCTTTCAAATTCAAAATAAAACAAAAATCCCTCACTTACCTACCCTATTTTAATGAGTGTGTGACCAGGAACTAGCACATTTGCAGCCCAGACTAAGCTCAACAACATTATTTACAGTTATTTTTAACTAGACACATTCATTTCTACGTTGTCTTATCAAATGCTTTGCATTTTGAAGTTCACTTTACCGCTGTGCAAGTAATGTACGGAGGATCGCTCGAGTGTTTTGGAATAGTGTATAATTTGATGAATGTCGATTATGAAAACTCTTTTAGTACATTTGTTTTATCTAGACCAGTGTTGATCAACTGATTATGAGGATGCGAAGTAAACATATTACAACATACACGCTCTTGATCACAGCCTGTAGCCTATTGATAACACACAAACTGTCTGAAAAAAAATCAAACCACTTCCAGTCAAACCACGATTCCTAGTCTTGTTTGTTTTACTTTGTTATCTAAAACTTTAGGCATTGTGCTTTACCCAATTTAAGTATTTGCTTACTGCTACACAAAAATGGTAATATTATAAAGAACAGTGTTCAATAATCATGATTTCTTTGACATTTACCTCGGATAATTCAATTTACTATCGAAGCATTTTTATTTTCCAGGTTGAAAATAAAAAATATCTCAATTTCTGTAGATATTACATGGTGATTGTTTATTTTTCTTTATTAAATTAAATTGGTTTGTGTGTTTGCATCTTTCTATCATGAGTTTTCATTGAAATGCATCTTTTTTCTTAAACCTTTGAATACAGACTTAACAGGATAATAACTCATGGGATTTGTCATCATTTTTAAAAATATCACGGTAAAAAAAATTCTTGAAAAAAAATTCAAACATTGTGGCTATAAAAACTTTAACAAATTCTAGTGTTATTTCGATTGCTTTTGACACGAGCAGTGTCGATTAAGAATGATGTTACATTTTCGTAATATTGCTAAATGAGTGAAATGCGAACTATTTGTTGCGTAATGTACACTTAATGTACTAATTGAGGTTCCGTTGAACACGTTCAACATTAACCGTTGCTCCAATATTCGCGTGACGAGGTCTATTAACGCAAAAAATATTCACAACATCGTGGTTTAGATAAATCTATAACAACAACCAATCTTGTATTTCTAATGGTATGGACTAAATCCATCATGTGTTACGGAGCATCGTTCAACCATCTGTCAATTAGGTCAGGAAACTTTTTTGGTCCTTTTTTCTTGGTAATGAGTATACATTATTGCAACATTTTCTTAACAAGCATGTCTTAAATAGTACACTATGTTCCTAATTAACGTTTGTGTTCTCCTGTGTTGTCATTTAAGTTATCGTGTCATACATAACATCTTTGCTAAAACTTGCAGATAGGATCGTATATCATTTTGCATGCTTTTCCATTCCCAATGCGTTTGTTTCCATTTTAAATAATCTTTGTCAGTTTCAGTTGGTCTAAGTCAGTTTCTCTGTGAATTTCAATTATATAGGGTGGCCGTTTCACCAAAACAGTTTTCTGGACTGAAAACTACCAAGATATATCTTATGCTTCCAAGCAGCCGATAATTTTTCCACATATGGAGGAATATCGATATTTTTTACTTTTTCATAAAAGGGCTTGGCCTGCCTGGACCTCGATTTCGAAGCCAGTTCGCCGTGTTACAAGTACATGCTACTAATCACCGGATTACGACCGCGGCCTTTTAAACCATTACTCTTTGACAACATAATTTATGTATTATACTACTATTATGAAAACTATTAATCGGATTTAGGAACATAATTCATGTACTGATGCTCTGAACAGCGCGTTGACAAAAGCACGCCGTTTACAGACTTATAGAATATACTGCATCGCTTTTCAGTAATATGGATATTCGAGGTTAGTACAACTCACCTATCGGTGTTATAATATATCTATTATACATGTTATATGCCTATATCTGAGAATGAAATGTCTTTTTTTCTAAATAACGCCAGGGCTTTATTAAAAGTAAAAAGCGTCGTTTAGCCGCAAGCTCTAATAGATTGTGACGCTTTGATTAACAAAATAAACCTGGAGAATGACAGACTTGATGCGTACAAAGATCTTTGATCAATGCTTTGTAATTAAGTCATGTTTTGCCAATATACTGTTCAGCATGATACCGGCTGAAATTGCCCTTACGATGTTAACAAAGTCTTCCGATTCCGGAAGCCTGTTGACTCCTTCTTACGTGGTCCTACTGTTAGCAATAATTTGATTTTCGGTTTAACCAATATCGACTCACAGTACGAAATAGTGAGATATGTTTTATTCATAAAAACATTTCCAATTATCATTAATCAAATGTCAATAAATAACTGTTAGTGTTTGACTCAAAATTTTCTTGGCATTTATTGGGGGCTTTTACAGCTCAAGGTGCTTATTTGAATTACACGCACGGATTTGATTAAACGGTTGGCGTTTTATCAAATACAACTAACATATAATTCTTTTGAAGGAAAAATAAGAAGTGTTTTAACTAAAAGTGAACCTTTAACACGTGGCTTACTGCAGACTGCATTTTTAATAGCGACGCTGATAAATATATTTCGTAATTGAAATTTCTACTAATTTTCATACGGCTTAATTACATTATGTAAATATAGTTAGGAGAGTCTCGCACTCAATGGAGAAAGGACCTTGTTCATGTGTCAAAAGATGGACAATAGATATACAAGATCACATTGAAAATATATGGAGAAAAAAAGCAGTTCTTTGGCGTTGTTGTCTTCTTTGCGTTAAGAAACTCCATCGGGTGACTTAATATTGTTAAGACACATTAAGGGATCTTGTTTCTAATGCTTTTAATCCTCATACTTCTGGGAAACTGTCACGTTTGTCAGGCAACACTCCATTAAAGATAAGTGCTTAATATGCCATTCACAGTCTAAACAGAATCTAGATACACCAAACACGCATTGTTTGGTAAAACAAAATTGAAGAAGTTTTAAAGTCTGCCAATTCGACCTGGTGAAAGTATAAAACATATAATCTGTAATTTCGTGCAATGTTTGAGTATTCAGATTTAGTGAAATTATTTTAAGAACAACTGACGTATGCATCCGAGCTCGTGTGTGAAATTTTTCGAAGATGCAAATTATTCTATCTATAATGAATATTATTGTATGATTGTGATTTCGCGAAATGGGGTATTTTTTGACAAAATGTAATGTTATTCATTCCTTTGAAGTGTTTTTGTATAAACAATGAAATAAAACAGGATAACCCTGTTTTTATATGTATTTCTTACTACAAATAAGTATTATCACAGTGTCAAAAGAATGTGATGTGGGTTTAACAGAACCGACATTTTTAAAAGAAAGTCTTACCGAAATCCAATGCAAATCAGGATGTCTGTCTTTCCCTTATGACATACGTCACGAGTTACAAATTAAAGGATTTCCCCACCCATTCTTTCATTAGAGAACCTTAATTGAATTATCTCCGAGATTGTTAACATTGCAATTCAGTTTCGCCTACAATAATATCAACAGCGTCCGACGTATAATTTTGCAAAAGCATCATGTAGAGTTGAGAATGGTGCTCGCATTGTTAAATTATAAATCTTGAAAACGACACAGGTATAAATTGATTTGTTAATAAAAACTAATTTACCCTATTGGGATCTAAGTGTTGGTGACGGAGAACATTTTATACTTATTGACGTCAATGGTAAGTCTCGTAGAGAACTTAATGGCAACTATGAGTCAAAACTTAGACGAATAAAGAATATGCTACCACAGTTTCAATACATGAACCGCATGTGATTAATCATAATGATTTGTAGAAATATACAATAGACAAGTGCAGGCTATCTGCATTTTCTTGGCACTATTTCAACAGTTTTTAAATAGACACTCCAATTATAGCGACAAGGAAAACTCGTATAAATGATGAAGTACGAATCACAATACATTTGTTCACATGTTTCTGTACAAGTGAGCTGATAAATTGTACACTTAATGCACATATGCAAGATGAAGATAACGATAAAGTGGATATGCTGGTGAATATAGATAGATAAATATCCTATATAAAAGACGCGTTTTGAGTGGTAAGGCAAAAAATAGCCAAGTGCTTCTAAATTCAACGAAACTTAGACCTTTCTTTTGTCCACGCATCGATTGTAGCTTCAGACTCTATAGATGGTCCGAAAAGGTCAAAACAGTCAAACTGATGCAAAAAGTCGAGAAAAGTACATAATGGAACAAGGTAGAAACCAGCCAAGTGACGGCATGATGATAAAAAGGGGCAGTACAATTAAAAAAAACACACACACATGTGAGAAGATGCGCTTTACTTATTTCTATATATCTTTGCATTTGTCTGTAACATTGTGTATATTTACGTGTGTAATGTGAATATGTTGTTCACATGGGCCAGAAAGCCTAATGAATCAGACATGAACTGTACTATTCTGACGTGTGATCAAAAGTGATGAAATGGCGCCTGGCAGAACAAGGTAATGTTTAAAATGCTGAACTGCAATGTAACTTAACCCACGCATTCGTGTATGAATAGTTATATGATATAATTTGGAAGAACAGTATCGTGAACTGACAAATATAATACCAGGGCTAGTTTATACGTCTACAGATGCGATAGATCTGGCAAGTCATATAACTAATATATATGGTCTGCAACGACTAACACACTTTTCATATATATAGTCTAACAAGTACTCGTATTACATTTACTGTTGCATCAATAACCATAATATCACGTGAGACTTACTTTTCCTATGGTACAATCGATACATATGAAAGAAAATATGATAACACATATATACCCTTTCATAACAAGACCAATATGTTCATTGTGCAGAACGGTAGCTTGTCGAGAAGAATACCTACGAAAATGATGTATTTTACACGTGCAGGTACGCATTTCCATCGCATAAACAACATTGCAACGCAATATGGAACTTCAAGAGTATCCCAGTTTTATCAACAAGGAGAAATAAAAAAAAGAACATTCTCGCGTGTGGGACTTACACTCGGCTTATTGATTGTTAAAGCCAGTATTCATCCGAGGTTGAACATGGTAGGAATCATAATCGCCTATCAGGAAGAAGAATTAACTTTGATTCGAAATCTAACGAAACAGTCTTTTTTTTCGCAGTTACAGATTACAAAATCAATAGAATACAGATAATGAAGCGATTTTGTCAAGTGAAATAATTATCCCACGTGACTCGAAATGAATTCCTCCCGGCTGTTTCTTATCAGCTAAATTGGTCTCAGATAAAAGAACATGTTTTATTAAGTTCTTGACAATGATGAAGCGAAAGCAAATGAATATAACTTATCCTCACACAAACAAAAAGTCACAAACATGTCAACTAAGCTGTACAATGTGCGAGAGATATTAACTATGCTGCGAATGATTGTTGATTCCCAGTCGGCCGTAGCGTGAATCTATCGTATAATAAGAATGTGGCTTTTGCATCACGAAGGTTGTTCATATCGCCGGAAAGCAATACTAGTTTCCAACTGTTTATTCACGCCTCTGTCACACAAAAATAAACCACAGAGGAAAAAGAGGTTTAATTTCGAGCGCACGTACAGTTTCCAGTAAGCGTTACTGATTGAATTCATGTAAATAATATATGGATTTTCATAACGAGAAGGAAAAACAGCAACCATATACAAAATGTCCATTCTATTTTCTAGATAAGTTTGTTACAATTATTTGATAGTACAAAACGTACCACAAAAATTAACATGACTAATTGATGTTCCCTTTAAGAAGTAGATAGTAATTATTCTAACATATCTTAGCTACTATGAACAATGTTCATTTTCTCTCTAATTTCCGTGTACTTGATTTTGGCAGAGTTACACGGTACCCCACATAGTTGCTACTGTTTCCCCGATATAAACAATTCAAGATATATGATTTTACATCCTAGATAAATTCTATGTTGGCTTCATTTACGCTCATTTTTCCAATTAGACAAGACATTTATTTCAAATCGACTGTGAATAGCTTCCCGTCTTACTCAAAATTAATATCATTATATTATTAAAGACTTAGATACCGTTTAGATAAAGCCATTAAAACAAGCTTCATAACAAAACATTGAAATCCGTGCAGATGATTATATATAGTAATTTCAATAAAGGTGCAATTATCATCGAACATCCATTGGCATGGTGGAAACACGTCCGTCTTTCTTAATCCGGACGGATTAGCATTTATTTCGTACTAACTCTGTATAACTATCATGCACTAAAGTAACATAATCTTTCTATCAACAGGATACCGAAGTGATACCGTGTGTTCTGAATTGTTAAAACTAGGTACACAGTAAGAAACCATTAGACTAAGTGAACATGTTATATAACTCAGTACAGTTGATATGCTTAAACTGCTTTCACCGAAAGTGTTTAACAAACCACTTGAAGTTGATTGAAGCTCATCGTAATGCCAACAAAAATGGCGAAAACGTTGCAATGATACGATTATATTTAAGAACCATAAACTAGCAGCCGTCAAGACTGACACTAGTGCTCGTATAAAATCAGTTTGCTATAATCACAGTTCTCCAAGTGTTCGGGTACTGTTTCATCATGATCATTAGTTCAATTACAAAACACTTTTGTCACTAGCACATTTATTATTGTATCATTCGACAGGTTAATAATGTATTGAGATTGTTCCAGGCAAAAACAAGACAAAGAAAAACAAGAGAATCTTGTGAAGTTTGTTGTTTTTGTTGTGAAACTCTACAATATTAGTGTAAAATGTTCAGTGTATGGCGTTCGTCAAAACCTTACAACCATGACGTATGCCACCGCATTAAAGTGTTCCGTATACCTCCAGTGCTTATTGATACGCGGATAAAAAAACGTGGTATTCTTACAGATAATGGAAGCTCCAAACACGATTTACTTCACTGTATACTTTACTATTTCAGATAATTAAAATACAAGACAAAATGACGAGAAACAATCTTACCAATTGTAAACAATATTCATGATTTACTTAACATAGAACATATTCATAATTACTAAAATAACTCCTCGTTCGGGGATGGAAAACCGTTTGTAACGTAGCGTGCAGCCAATTAGTGGATAAGAGGTCGCGAGGTGTGAGCTCATTTTCAACAAAATTCAGAGGATCGCTTTATTCAACCTTACTGAACAAGTACATAAAGCGGAAGACGAGCTAGCATCAAGTTCTGTTTATCCATGTCAAATTGCATATATTGCATGTTTGATAGACAATACTGGATGGAGTTAAGGTCAGTAAGGTGCATGCGCCTTAATTGTGCGTTTCTTTTCTGAATTAGTGATTATTGCGCAACATGTGTTTGTAATGGTTGATTGCAGCCCACCAACCGCTTGTAACACTTAAGGAATTAACATACTCTGGTGTTTGGCTATGTCCGGACCGCGAATGCGAACGGAATTTGTGTTTTACATCACAAATCTGTCAAATGCATTGAAAGAACATGCCAAATAAATGAACCGAATTACATTATAGGATACTCTGCTTCACCATGCTTACCATCTACGAAAATCAGACGCTACCGTGCAAGGTTTGACATACAGTCTTTATGCAGGGCAGTATGCTTTTCTGTATATATTTCTCTCCGCAACTTTGACGAGACTGTATTTGTTTATTGCAATACAATGTGATGTAATGATAGAATATCAAGACTTTAACAAACATCTTAATGACACTTCAATCAATAGTTCTATGAATATTTCCAGTCGAGTGATACAGATCTCGCACGAGTCTTATTATTCAAGATGTAATCTTGATCTATTCACAGAGGAAAAAGAAGGTTCTCTGCTTTCCATAACATCTATTGAAGGCGCTAAAATAAGAATTCATTTGAAGAAGAAGGGAACCAATTACCACCAGATATGACTGGTGAAGTAAAAGAGATTTCTATTCCAGTAGGATTGTATCGGAAGAAACACGTAAATGATTTTCAGAAGGCAAACCCGTTTTCTCCAGCTAAACATGATTTGGAGAAAAGATAAACCTTTAGCCTGATTACATGGTGTACGTTTTGATGAAGTCATGATGTAGGATTATCGTGTAGCGCCCATTCTTTTTACATAACTTAGTTAATATAGCCACGGAGATTACTTCTGACAGTTGAGAATAAATGAGGAACATTACTTTTAACCCTCTGGTGTTCCACATCTAGACTTAACTGAATACTTCATGCTATTTCCAAAACGTTTTGCAACGCGTATACGTACCATGGGAAAATCTAAAATCGACAACTCATTTTCATGATTAAAGTAGGTAATCATAACTATCAAACCCGTAACATAAAATAATTGTTCATATGCCGTATTGATAATCATTGGACTAAAAGTAATGATTCATTGATTGCTCAGTTTGTTTAAATGATATTAGTTTTATGTCTGAATGTTTCTCTGTACATACGGCACCTCCAACATTGTTCGTTTGATTGACACAAGTCGTTATAGATAAACATCGGCTTACACGTACCACTTGTCACCATACACCGGTGGAATAATATTTGGCAATCTTATCATAACATTGTTTTATAAAATGAATAACACTGTGTGCGCTCCACGAATTAACCTGCTTACAGTTTGTTAAATATTAACTGTTCTCCGGAGGCATAAATAAATGTTTGCACAGAAACAATATTAAAATCGATCAAAAACAACGTTTCCAGTCGACAAATATTTACTGAAATCGACTCACTAGTCTGATAAGTGTGATACGTTTCCATGATATCGACATTATAGGACTGGAATCTTTGAATAAGATTAACGTGTTGATATAGGTTTGCAGACATAAGTAAGCGTTGATGGGTTGAGAAGAAATAGCTAGATATCGAATGGTATTCGTCTACACGACGAAGCTGTCAGATATTTGAGAACTACCTTGTTCTACAACAAGTCACTTGCATTACACTAGTCAGCATTTCTTTATCTGAAATTAGTTAATAGTATCAAAGGCACATGGCTTACATTTATAGTCACCGTAAAAAATTAAAACGCCCGGACTGGAATATTATAACATCCCTGACGGCAAGTGAAGTGTCTGGAGAATTACACTTCTATAGAATCTCAATGTCCAATATTAGTTTTAAAATCACGGATCGATTTAGATATAAAAGCCTTATTTACATTATAACAGCCACTGTACATGAGAACTTAACCAGCGCAAGCATCCAAGTCAATGTTCAAAAGGCTCAATCAGTGATAATTGATCTCTCTAATGAAACTTGAAGAGAGATTGTATAACTATGTTGAGATAATTTAATTAATGCGTCAACTATTTGTTCTGACATTCCTATGCACTCGTGATTGCTATTCCGGAATCGAAACTTCATTAGAATATCAGTGTCCGAGCAGGTTGAATTCCCCGACAGTGTGTTACCTGGATAACTGCAAAAAAAAATTGTATTACATATGTCGGAGCTCTTGGTAATCTTCCAACTCTATACTAATCTTGACTGGTGTCATCTGCACATACTGTTTGTTCAAGAGCATAAAGAACTGTCAATATGAATTCTAAGTAACAATAACATTCTAGACATAATGTGTTGAGCACGAGAGATAACAAGTTATGTCTATTATATTGTAGCTTTTCTTCTTAAGAATAATCAGCAACTCATTTAGTATCGCTTAGAAAGTTCGCATCGATTCATCTAACGGACAGGGCAGATATCTTACCTAGAAATTGTCTTTAGAATGTAAGTACGTTTTAGTTTGATGGGGGCTACTTATTTCCTGCCGGTTAATGTTTTCTTTTGGAATTTTATTGCCTGTAATATGAGAACCAGACTATGTTCTGTCGCGAAAGACGACATGGAAAGTAATATTCAGTTGATGATATATCGATGAACAGTAAACCTATCGCTCAAAAATCGAAATATATATTTTCGTCTTGTTATGTCATCTGTAGAGCGATAACAAGAGGAGTAACTAATGGAATTTCTTTAAGTGAAAGCTAAAATACTCTCAAGACGTCAAGGAGTAGTGACAGGTCAATATTTCTATCCAAAACATTGGGAACTGTTTTAATGCTGTCGCCCACTTATATACCGAGAGGTTACTAAGTCTGGCATATTGTATAGGAACATATTAAGCCGTTTATAATGAAAATGATCTTCCAACGAGAGACAAGCTTATTAAGAAATGAAGACAATTAGAGGTATTTCTAAAGTTGACACAGGCTTCAGTCATTAACTTAAGGCACATTGTTAATAAACATACGCTCACTATTGGAGGTAATTGCAAGATGATTATAATCACCCAAACTTATATATTATTTTATTTTTGAGTAAATACTCCTGGAATACGACATCTGTGCTATGTACATGCTACCACTAAATAAAATTGACGTAATACAACACAGGTCGCAATATATCGACACATATCCGTCAGATATTGTTTTTATAATTTTGACACGTAAGCAGTTTTTCAATTTAACATTGAAGGCGGGGCAGTCAATTTTCATGCGTTTGTCAAGTACTTAAATCCCAATGCAGTCTTTAAAATGTATGTAACACATTCAACATTCTTATTGATTCGAATATTGACACAAACCGAGACTGTCGAAAAAAGCTAAACAGTTTTATTGATCAATTGAACCTTTAATAGCAAAAGCCTTTTACCAATCAATGAAAACAATGTATAACGTTGACAATATCTCGGGTGAGGCTATATCGACAATAAAACCAATTGAATTAATTTTCCAAACCATTAATGGTCCTTTTAAGTCATGAATGATACCAATGCTTGTATCTATATCATGCCGTTAGATAAGCAAGATCCACATGGGAAATTTAAATCATTTCTCCGAATATTATCAAATATATCAGTTATAATCAACTCCGTAATCAGGGTATGGTTTTCAGTTTTTTTGATAAATTAATTTCCAAGTTAAGATTCTAAACTATGCAATCATTTAAACTAGAAATGATTGCATCTTGTTTAACTAGAGTAATCAAATAATTGATGATGCATTTGCAAATAAAATATAGATTTATGCGGCAAACAGCCCAAAACTTAATTTAAATACTGTTAAAATTCGGCATCTGTCCATTTTATTTATAAATCGACAAAACACAAAATACCTCCCTCCAAAATTAAAACAAAAATGGGGATATATATAAAACATCTTGTGTGTTTCATATCTGAAACAGCTTCTAAAGTACAATGAACAAATGTCTATAATCAAGAAATCACAGCGCAGTAAAATAATGGATTTAATGCTAACTTGCAATGGAGTCGAAATAATGGACCTATGTCTTTAATGTAATGCAGTTTCCTCTTTTAGTAATACACCTTTCATTCTACGATATACTATACAATTTAGCCAATATAGGAAGACGTAATTCTTACTATATTAATACATTGTACTTGAAATATCAATTAGTCTTTATCTAATCAATAATCCTAAACTGATTTAAACAATTCGATTAACACTGGTGTTGATTAATTGAAAATGACAAAATGTAATTAGAAGTGTGTTGCTTAAAATTAGCGTCCAACAGCTCGTCATCAGCAAATACTATTATGTGTGTAATGTAAATATTTATCTAAACTTAGTCTAACAAAATAGAAAACAAGCATAGTCAAGAAATTATACACTTTAGTTATTGTTTTGTGAGCTTGCAAGCGATTTAAAAATACATTAATTAACAGTGGTAAATTCCTACTGTGTGGTATCATTTATTGATACTTCGTCGTTAACATGCCATTCGGATTAACTGACATTTTCTGAAGAACGTTGAATTACTCACGGTGTTGCAAAATTTTTTTTTCAAACGTATTTGCTCTTAATCTACTACAAATACTTGCCACTCTAACTAAATTGTTGTTCAAGGTTTAGCTACTTCTTCATACATTAAGTAACTTTCCGTCATTTTTTGTGGCTTCGTTTTATTCCGTTCGACTCATTTTTTTGTAGATTTTATCAAAATGGTAATTTCATTTGGACGTAAAAACGTGGAATTTGATCTTTTTTAAACAATCATTTCGCTTTATCGCTTTCTGATTATTTCGGAAAATTCTGGATGGTTGACTGATGCCTCAGTCGGCATTTTTTCGTTCGGTGTTAATTTCGTGGACAAACCAATACACACAGAATCACCAAATCACAACCAAAACAAAATAAGTAGTGAAATCACAGCAATCATTATGAATTAATCAGAATATTTTAAGTTTATTCAAATATAAACTGACAAACCTCTTTTTGGAACGTAAATATTCATACTAAGACAGTCTTCAACTTGGTCTTTCGTGTATGATGACTTTCTCGTGATCCATTCAACTGTTCCCTTAGGGAAGAATTTCAAAAGATCCTTGGCCCTTACTCTCCGCTGGGGACATACCGCTCTATCGTCCCAAGCGGACCTTATATCGCTCCACGTATCTACAGGCCCTTTTGGGTATATGAACCTTAATTGAGAGTCATGCAACGAACCATACTGGATACCAAGGTAGGACTCAACGGTCGGTAGATATATGTATGAATCTTTAGGGAATTCAACAAGAGCACCTCGTAGCTTTCCATATTTCGTGGTTATGATTGTTTGGCCGAGTTGTTTCACAATCACCGAGGGTATTAATCCTTGCAGAAGAACAATGAAAACTAAGAATATAACCTCACAATAAACCCACAACATTTGCATATTTACAGATGAATAAATTACTTTAGAATATGCCTTGGCAAATTTCACGACACTGTAATTCCAACGGGACACCGTATCACACATTTGACGATGCTAAATTCGACCAAAACACAACTTACTTTCAGAAACATTTATACCAGTACACGTTTCTCCGTAATAGAGCAAAATTTCGCATTAAATTACGAAATAAAAAATAAAACATTTTATTCATCAACTCTATCGTAAAATATCATACAACGGGAATAGAAAAAATAACCTCCAGTATATATCGTATCAGTATTCACCTGTAGGTTGTCTACAGATATATATTTCCCAAATTATCCAATTCCTTAGAACTTCGGTTCGCTTACATCCTAATAACAAACAGATAGAATATGAATAAATTCCTTTACACAATCCTCGCACACATAAAACCAGCGCAGAATCACAAGGAAAAAAATACGGCCGATTCTCCAGATTTGAAATAAAGAGAGGACTTGATTTAAAACATAAGATGGAGGTATAAATGCGCCATCCTCGTAGACATGGGCAGTATGCGATCACTTCGAGTATTTTACTGACACTCCTCGGCATTGACAGCTTCACGCAGTCGTGGATCGCTATTGGAAACTAACTATTCAGAAGTTCTAAGACTGCCTATGATTTTGCTTTCTGATAGAAAATGTTAGCAAACAAAATGGTTTATTACAGAAAGTGTGAACTATTTACCGTGTAATGCAGAAACAGGTAGCTTGTATGAAACGCGCGAAGCTTACACGAAACATGATTTTGTTTTAGAATTGTTACCTAAATAACAGGGGTATACCATATCTCTAATTGTCTCCGTCAGTTTCAATATTTGGATTGTTTATCTCAACAACACGCTATTCATTTTCAGGCTTTAACGCCATGTTTTGATATGATTGCAAGGTGTTTGTGTATCTTTCTGTAAATAAAACATGCCCCCCCCCAAAAAAAAAAGAAAAGGAAAAAATAATGGAGAATGGCTTGGTGTCTTGTGTATCCTGGCCGGCAAAGGAGCTCCGATAATTACTAATACATAAAACCATTCTGTAAATAATACAAATGAATACAAACCGTGAGAATGATCCTGTAGTGTTACGGTTACATTATGAACTTTTATTTAACTCGATTCAATCCCATACAAAGAAAAAATCAAATGATATTTAAAATAAAATTATTCTATTATTCGCACTATCTAAAATCATTGTATCGTACTTAATGTTTACAAATATAACGTCTTATCGGATAAAATATTGATTTGATATGAATATTCGAAAGCAAGCATTTCATTGAATTGTGATAGTATGTGATGAATAATTGAACACGTTAGATTTTAATAAGTCTTCAATGGAATATTCAAGTATACCAGGAGACACATATTTCCATTCAAAAGTTTCTATTACATTTACTAGAAGTACACGTAAATAATTATGACTAAGGAATAGTAGTAAATCAATCGAAGCCATTCTAATATAATTAAAAGTTATTTTTGAAAAATTAACGGATGTACATATTCCTCAGGTTTGCATTTATTGTAGTAATACAATGTTTTGTTCAATATTCTCTCTCAGAACAGAACCCTTGGTAGTTTTAATATTAAATATGCAAAATCGTGCGGTATAGGAACATGTCAGTGGGAAAAACAGATATTTGAATTATTGTCTGGATTCCCGCTAAATTTACAAAATATCTTGCCCATGCCAAAATACATTTTGAGATTATTTCAAACCATTTAGAATATTGAAGTTGAACATGCTAAGGTTCGGTATTATAATCGTATAACATCCTATAATATGCATAACTTGCAAAAAGAAAACAATAACGCGTTTAAAGTTTTATTTCATCAAAAAATAAATATTCGCCAAGAACAGTATTTTAGAATTGAAAAAACGGCAACAAACAAGCAACTGCATTGAATAAATCTAAGGGCACAAGGCAACACGAAATCGGTTATAAAACAAACACAGAAAATATTCCTAAAATTCATATTAAATGATTTCATTAATAGAAATTTCTCTATGGATAAGAAACGTTCATAACCTTATACTAAAACTGTGTTACGTTTACATTTAGTATAAATGCTCTTTTATTTTCATGGCTTCTTAGAACGTTTTTATAAATCATTGATGCTCTACATAAACATGTTGGTTCAGATCTTCTTTTACTGTTGGTATTGTACCAATTATACAACTGATAGGTTTACAGCAGCAAGAATAAGGCCGAAAAAAAATACTGTCTGATTCTATGACTATTACCTCAAGTACAATTACAATTTGCGCCCGTGGTCGAGTTTTTCGTCCCGGATTTAAGATCACTGTAACCCTCTCACTAATGACCAAGTCTCTTTATATGAGAAAGTATTCAGTTGTTTACGGAGGATGCCAGTCTAGTACTTGTCCATCTGTGGAACGATGGTTAGGTGAACTGTTCGCCTCATATGACTCTGACTGTTGAAAAGGGGCGTAAAATCAAATAATCAATCAATTTATCGATTGAATTTCGAACGAACGAACGAACGAACGAACGAACGAACAAACAAGCAAACAAACAAAAAAACATTTTTTTAAAAATGAATTTAAAATTATTATAAACTGTTTGAAGAACTGCCACAATTTCGGTTGAGAGTCATCTCCGTCAAAATAGAACATAATTATGATAATGTGAGCAATGAAGGAAACTAATTTGTAAATCAACGTTCCGATATTAACCCGATGTCACAGCTATCGGCTTTGTTATTGAATATCGCATATGATGTACTGTAGAACCTGTGTCAGCGGCCACCTCCGAATAAAGGCATTAATCTGTGAGTTAAGGTCGTTCTTTTAAAAAACATTTGAATATTTAGAACGAAATGACCTCCGTACGAAGGTCACCTGTTAATAAAGGCCACATTTTGTCTTTCCCAAGATTGGCCTTTGTACACAGGAATGGTTGTATGTACAGAAATAGGTGGTAATATAAAAATAGAGTGTAAACAAGCTAAAATGTAATAGTTTTTTTCTACGTCAAAGACACATAACTCTGCAAGTACTGATTCAAGTTCGCAATAATCAAACTTATCAAACACCGTTCAGTCATACACATTCACTGTAAATATGATTAGGATTGGTGACGTAATGAAGCCACTAGAATATAAACTAGCTAAACGATAGAACATGTCTAAGTCAAGGGCCCATAACTCTGGAAATGAAATACTCATTCGAATTTGCCCATAATCGAACTCGACCTTCGAGATATTGTGACATTATACATTGTGACCAAGTTTGATTTAGATTCGTTTAGAGCTGTGCTGTGGATGCTAGAGTGTAAACACCATGGGTGTGGACGTACGCACCCAGGTGTCGTTATGGGGTTAGGGTTAGGGTAAGTACAAGTTGTCGTTATGGGGTTCCAGTACGTACAAACCGACGTTGTGGGGAAAATTTGTGCTTATGGGGTGCAAAAATGTTGCTTGTGGGGTTTAGAAGATCAAAAGAAGATCAAAGGCGGCACCCCACAACGTCACTTCTGTGAGTACGTCCGTTCGGACGGACGCCGGATATTCACCGATCCTAAAAGCTCAAACAGAGGCATAGGCTCAGGTGAGTTTTTTTTTTATAAGACCATTGATATTACGATATCACCCGCTGTATTATCATATAATCATAAGTGTTTATAGCCACCATATAACGATGAAACGCGCACATTATAAGTACGTGTAATTCATTTACCCAGTTAAGCTCAAGGTCAGAAATAAAGAACTACTCAAGGCTTAACCCTAAAACATTGCGCAGCGCCTTGTATACGCGTTCAATCAGAGAATCGGCTTTCCACTATCATTATCATTTAATATTTCAAATATCAAAGTTATTGAGTTACAGGTCTTTTTTCCCCGGTTTAAAGCTGAATTAATAGACACAGTGTTAGGAGAGTAAAGACCTGAGATTCATTTTCGATGCCGTTCAGTTGTAGTTTTTATATTTTCTTTTGTGCGCATATTTGCAGAAAAAAAAGATATACCACATGAATGGCCGCTGTATAGGTGACAACCTTAAAGTGAACACCTTTATATTAAAATATCACTATAAAAACAATTTATGTTTTTTAAGTTTATAATAATCACTAAGCTTGGGAATAACGTTATAGTGAACACCTTCATAATGAAAACCGCTATTATAGTAACACACCGTTATAGCGAACGCTGCTAAAGTGGAAAGAAGACACGGTGAAATAATATTTTCCCAGAACACACCATTTTTTATTTCATTTATTTTTCTTCTGGTCTTAAGGTGTTTACTTAAACAGTGGTTCACTCTATTTCTTGAAACCATACTATTAGAATTGTACAGAAACAAGTTTAAAGATCAAGTTGCTTAGAACACCAAATAATAAGTAAATAATTTTATCTTCATACTATACGCTATACGTCAAAACGGAAAGTATCAAAGCGTTATGTATTTATTTATGTATTTATGCTGCTAACCTCCCAAACATACATTCTCACTTAAGTTGGCCCTTAAGCTATAATAAATCATTTAGAACAGTCATTGAACGGATGTCGAGCAAGTAAGCAGGAATTGTAACATCGATTTTATATAAATCTTTTAGGAAGCAAGTTGTGATCCAAATACCTTTGGCTTTACGAAGATGCCACAGAACAAAACTGACTATTAAATCCATAGTTAATAACTACAAAAAAGTAAAATAATAAAATTCATCTTTCATATCAGCCGTGAGGTGAGGTGTTTTTGGTTAAACTTACTGTATTCAGTGAAATTCTCTCGTGTGCTGACATAGAAGAGACCCCCGGGGGGTATACATTAGAACACACATTTTGTTGATTATTTGGTCGTATGTTAGTACGGAAACAATCTACAGATGATATACATTATTCTCGTATACGCCTAATTAGTATGGTTTTACATGTTAACTTGTTATTGACACTTTTGGAAGCACATATTTATTTACCTTGTTATACGTTTTTTTATTTTATTTTTCATAGTGTCACCCCTATTAAAAGGCCCAGCCAAGTTGGTTTATAACACAACAGTTACTGTCTTATGTTCGCAGAGTTATAATTCAATGTGAATGCTAAAGCCAAGATTTGTTTTGAATATTCGTGTATGCATAAGACAAAATCTTTAAACATAATCTCGAAATGTTGCCGTACGCGTAATATAAACATGTTCCATCATAAAACAAGTCTATAGCATTCAGACGTAAGAAAATTGAGTTACTTTAAAGATATTCCAATCGTTATATTTCTGTTATAGAATCAATTTGAATATAAATGAAATGACAACAATTTCGTCCAATGTAATTGTATGAGATTTAAATTGAAATATTTGATATTACATTTCCAGACACAGGGAATATAGCATAATATGTAAGTTAAATGTAAACGCATGTCTGTCTTGGAACGGTTTAATCCGATTGTCGAGCTAAAGTAAGTCTACGTTATTTATTTTCAAAGATAATAATATGTTGACTGTGCAAGCTCGTCCGTACTTTGCTTAAAGCTGTTGGCCTAACAAAAGTTCTCATGACCTGATATGAATCAGCTTGCGAATCTATTGATTGAATACACTGGCAATGGTGTACATACAGTCTGACATGTGTTAGAAACCACCTACGAGTAAAGGCCATTCTTTCAAAAGCTTTTATCTATTATCTAGAACAAAATAGCCTCCGAATAAAGGCCTTGTGTAAGGGGCCATCTCCGAATAAAGGCCTTGTGTAAGCGGCCATCTCCGAATAAAGGTCTTGTGTAAGGGGCCATCTCCGAATAAAGGCCTTGTGTAAGCGACCATCTCCGAATAAAGGCCTTGTGTAAGGGGCCATCTCCGAACAAAGGCCTTGTGTAAGCGACCATCTCCGAATAAAGGCCTTGTGTAAGGGGCCATCTCCGAATAAAGGCCTTGTGTAAGCGACCATCTCCGAATAAAGGCCTTGTGTAAGGGGCCATCTCCGAATAAAGGCCTTGTGTAAGCGACCATCTCCGAATAAAGGCCTTGTGTAAGGGGCCATCTCCGAATAAAGGCCTTGTGAAAGCGACCATCTCCGAATAAAGCCCTTGTGTAAGCGGCCATCTCCGAATAAAGGCCTTGTGTAAGGGGCCATCTCCGAATAAAGGCCTTGTGTAAGCGGCCATCTCCGAATAAAGGCCTTGTGTAAGGGGCCATCTCCGAATAAAGGCCTTGTGTAAGCGACCATCTCCGAATAAAGCCCCTGTGTAAGCGGCCATCTCCGAATAAAGGCCTTGTGTAAGGGGCCATCTCCGAATAAAGGCCTTGTGTAAGCGACCATCTCCGAATAAAGCCCTTGTGTAAGCGGCCATCTCCGAATAAAGGCCTTGTGTAAGCGGCCATCTCCGAATAAAGCCCTTGTGTAAGCGGCCATCTCCGAATAAAGGCCTTGTGTAAGGGGCCATCTCCGAATAAAGGCCTTGTGTAAGCGACCATCTCCGAATAAAGCCCTTGTGTAAGCGACCATCTCCGAATAAAGCCCTTGTGTAAGCGACCATCTCCGAATAAAGCCCTTGTGTAAGCGACCATCTCCGAATAAAGGCCATTCTTTCAAAAGCCTTTAAGTTTATGTATTACCAGTATTCAGATCGAAAAAATTGTGACCTCCGAATATAGACGATCTGTCAAGAAATGCCACATCATGCCTCTCCCAAAGATTGTCTTTCTTAACAGGTTTTACTTTACACACAATCAACGTTGGTGACATAATTTATAAGCTTGGCCATCTATAACCACATTGAACTGAAAATCCATTGTCAATTATTATATTGAAAATTAGACTTTTAGCATCCAAGGCATTATGACTGTTCATGTGTCAGGATTTATTTCTATCCTAATACGATAAAAAAAATGGAACAGCCATTGAATAACTATAAAATACAGAATACCTATTTTGTTTAAAAAAAATATGTATTGATAAAGGCGGTTGCGCCGAAACGTTGACTAATGAAGAAATAATACTAGTTCGTAAGTTTGTGTGTTTTGTTATAAAATACAAATTAATTTTTCCTAATACGAGAAGTCTGAGTTCAATTTGCCATAAAATATTTGTTTGTTTGTTTGTTTGTGTTGTATGCCCATTTTCAGCAGTCAGAGTTCACCAAACCATCGTTCCTGGAAAGAATCAGTACTAGACTCCCCTCCTCTGTAAGCAACTGTCTACTTTGAACTCACATAAGCTATACAATGTAAAGTTAGCTCTTCTGACGTTTCATTGGTTGAAAATGCTGATTATTCTTCAAGCAAAATGCAAACAGTGTAAACCGCTGGGGTATAGTTTTAGTACTAACATCATAATATATTATTCGGGAATAGATTTCTTCGTTTTTGTGCCTGTTTACGCCTGGTGTTAACCTTTTCCGACACAATTGGATAGGAAATATCTAAACAATTTAAGCGAGATAATTCAAATTCAAATTGTATAACATCAAATTGTTCCTGCGAGTATATTTCCGCTATACGATTGGTTAACAAAACATTACAAGTCTCTGAATACGTTATAACGCTCGTCTTTAATATCACTTGATTAAATTTAAAACTCATATGTTTACAGTAGTAAAGGTTATTGTTATATAAAACGCTGTATTGAATTCGGAAATAAATGCAATAGTTAAATTTCCGCATAGAACATGTTAAGTTTGAAAAATGTTAACAATATAACCTCACATTGTCGGGCAATTTGAATTATTGGTGTAACCATATTTGCATTCATAAGTCATACATTTAAGTATTCAGTATTTTATAGTTATTCAATGGCTGTTCCAAAAATCGGTCTGAACTAAGGCATTGGGGACTTTTTTCAATGTTTTGGTTGAATATAATTAGGTAATTCATAACCATATTCAATATATATTCGCTTTAACTTGCTGTGTTTTGTTAACGAGACGACGTTAATGTCGAACATTAGCGTATAGGTTCCATCAGAAATGTTCAATTATCCTGATTTCTATAAAATAAGTTGATTTTGTGATGGCCATTTCTGGCATATAAAACATTACGCTGATTAGTTGCAACGTAATTTAAAGCTCCTAAATGCTCCATTCGTAAATATTGCAAAATTCAATTAATTTGTTTACGGCAATAGCGCACACAACAACGTCATTGCAAACTATGATGTCGATTCCCGATAGGCTGAGTCGCAATGTCAATCTGAATGGTGTTCTCTCCAGCATGCCAAGAACGGAAGAGGGCGCTGCTTCAAATGTAATTATTCAATGTTAATTAAATAATTTGGATGCGGCGACTATGTCATTGTAAGAAGTGTGTTCATGCCTCGCAACCGACCATGTCTCTTATGTGAGCAAGTAAGCAGTTGCTTACGGAGACTGGGAGTCTAGTACTGGTTCTTCCAAGGAACAATGGTTAGGTGAACTGTCCGTCTCATATGACTCTGTTGAAAAGGGGCGTAAAACTCAAATAAACAAACAAACAAACAAATATATAATCTCATTAGTCTATCTAATATAGGTTTGTCAGTCATACTCTGAGGCACTGAAAGCTCCCGATACTGTCCAATGCATGACACCATGAGTGCCTGTTTTAGTAGACGTTCATTTGAGTCTTATAATTAAAAAAAATGCAATAAAGCTTTATAAATAAGATAATTGAAGTTCGACGCATGTTGTATGAATCAGGAAATACCATATTTACAACCTGTTTGCTTGAAACATGAATTATTATTATTATCACAACAAATATGATATTTCGTAACAAGATTAGACGCCCGAAAATACGACAAAGCCTTATATCACGGGACATATAATAACACTGACACAATATATGTGTTAAAGCCCTTGCTTAGATCTCTAATTCTAGTCTGGCTGACTTTCTCAAAAGAAGAACATTACTCCGACAACATAAGATGCGTCTGATAACCTGGTATCTGTAAACTGGGGACCTGGACATATTTCTCATTATTTCGTTTTATCCGTCGGGTAATGATCACTAGATATTGCCAAATAAATCCGGACAATCATTGAACGTTCTCCCTTTCTGATTAAATTCTGGACATATCATATAAATCTCAGAGCCATCACTGAGCAGTCTCCCTGTCAAATACATCGAATGATATGCTAGTTTCACATCAAATCAAAACAAGATTTGCAATATCGTGAAATCAGGAATGAATTTTTTTGTTGAGAGCTTTGGTTTTTTTCTCTTAGGAAAGACAAATAGCAACTAACATCCATGTATTTAAAAGCTAAATTTGAACAAATTACTTTAAATGAGTCATAGTTAAAACATTTTAGACAAAGTCAGCTATTAATTCAATTTATCTTGAATGGTGAAATTATCTCTAACCACTGTAATGACGGGGTAATCTTCGTTAATATCTCAATTGCCCTATAGCACCATCCCGGTGCAAAGCTGTCAGGAGTTACAAAAGGTGGAACTTGCTGCAAACATTTGCAACAACCAAGAAACATTGAGCACATGATTTGATGAATTAGAATAACTTGAGTTTTCAGACCAAATCAAGTTCAACGTCATAACAGGTAACTCTTAGACTGCCTCAACAAAGCAACAAAGCCGACCGTCAGTCAACGGCAGATTTTAATTATTAAACGCAAGACACGAATTCTGAAAGTAACTGATTAATTTTTTAAAAGTAAAATTGACAAAAGCTTCACCTAACGTTAATTAGTTTCAAGTTCTAATTGGAAATGACTTTTTAACAAACACCAAACGGAAGTGTTAATTGAAAATTAACATCAGGAAATGATGATTACACGGTATTTTTATGGGAAAGACTTATGATAAGTTTTATCCTATAAGACCCTCAAGAATCCAATTGATCCAAAGTTTCCTAGAAGTTATTGTATACTTACTGAGACGAAAGAAAAATATATTTATTTGTCTCTGCTACCAACACTAAACATTATTCACGGCTTCTCGTAATTTAATAGTATCATCGTGCGAATTTCGTACAGATGATTCAAGACCTGTTTGCAATAAACGAATGGAAAAGACATACGGCACCATATTGAAAATAAACATTCATAATCGTAAGTGTTAGGTTCAATTTGGAGTGAGTCTACATTTTAAGTAATTGGCGTATGAAACTTCGGTCATATTTGAACTATAGTTAATTCCTAGGTAGTTAAATTTACCCCAATATTTTATATATTTTGCATTATAAGTCATTAAGAGTTTCAGTTTGTCTGTTAGCTCATTTGAATATATTTATTTCAGTTGCTCGTTTTTTTGTTGTTCTTGTTGTTTTTAAGGGGGAAGGGGCTCTGTTGTCAAGTTGTTATGGTTTTAGGCTAAAAATGACTAGTCCTTTACAGGTGTGAATTCGAATCCTACCCGAAACCAAAAAGAATTCACACGTGAGGAAGATGTGCACCTAGCTTGTGGAAGGTATGTGGTACTATTTGTTCGTCTTGGAAACTTGTCAATAGTTAAAGCTGAAAAAAAACCCGCCTTATGACAAAGGCTGCAGGTTCCCCAGATTTGAGCGTTCGTGAAACAATGGCGTGCTTCTTTTCTTCTATCCGGTTACGTCTTGGTAAACTCCTTTGGTTATTGTTTGACTTATTTCTGTGACCAGTGTCTCAAGAAAACTTTAACCAAAGAAGACTATTTTAAGAAATTACTTCTTAAAATATTCTCCTTTGGTTATTTTATTTTCATTCTAGCCTCGTGAAGTTGTCATTTATCTTGTGAAATAATTAGATGAAATGCAGACGATGTTGTTTACACAAATTAACAGGGTTTATATCTCATAACATATTTTTATGTAAATATGTCAAACAGTAAGACATGTACCCAATTTCTATTGTTATGTACTATGTTTGACTCTAGTAACTTATAAGCCCATTTGGCAGGGTGTTAAGATCATGAACCAATAGTGTTAATTCAAACCATGTATCATTATGCATATAAACAAGTCTAGGAAAAACATTTACTTACTTACAAACTAATTTACGTAGTATGTACCCAACCTTTCACCTAGCCCCCTGTTGTTTTATATGTACCGTTTATTGTTATATGCACGCATTTATGGGGACTGGCTAGACGTTTATGAATATAAAAATAATGTTTATGAAGTGCTACAAATGGATTATAGGATTCCATTATTTTATGTACTCGTAAGATATTCTGATGACTCTGTCAAATTGCGTAAGAAACGCATGGGACACAAGAACACTGTTACATAACGCGGGATTTGATAAAGGCAACATAACTTTATTTCCGATGGTACTTTATGTTGTTTATATACAATAAGCCCATAGGACTGTCATTTCTACTCCAGTTTGGTGAAAATAACTTGTGTGTACTCTTTGAGCAAATGTGTGTCAGCTGCCCGTATAATTTTGTGTCATTATCTTTTTTCTGTTTTCAAGCTACAAACAAAATTTCACATATTTCCTGGACATCCCTTGGACATACAAATATTGTCACATTAACATAATTATACAAGAAAAACAAGCATTTCACTTTCTAAAACTATAAACTTCAAATTTGTATTCAGTAAATGCCTTTTATAAATCATTATAATAAGACGTTAGCACAAATGCAACACTAGAAATGTGTCCAGGTGGCATGTATGCCCCCTCTCAGCGCTAAGTCAAAAAAGGACCACAACTCATGTGAAAATGTTTAATAGATTTTAACGGAAATCGAACCTGGCATTTGTTTATTATTATACCCTTCATGTTAAATATGAAACCAGTCCAAGAAACGCTCCTTGAGTTATCGCCCGGTAACCAAAGTTTGAACGGACGGACAGGGTTATGTGCCTTTCCGCCATTTGGAATGGTTTGCGCATAAACAACGTTTATGAAAGTTTTATCGGTAGTTTGGTGGCCCATTCGATAGTTATATTCATTCCGATACAGTAGAACCAGGCATTTACATCCCTTTCTCTTATTTTTTTTGTTTGTGTTATTTTTATAAATGTAATTCCTATCGAGATTAAAAACATTGAAGACAAGTGCACGAAACTATGTTATACCAATGCTGACTATCTTTGGACACAATGCACTAAATATAATTATCATACAGTCCTGGTCTGAACTAGAATCCCTTCCTCACAGGAGTTATATTCATAATTATATTCGGTCTATGGTGATAAAATCGAGGCTATATTGTCCATGAAGTGTTCAAAGAACTTCACTCTATCAAATTAAAGAGGAAAATCGCCCAAATGAGGATATTTAATAGCTACACTTCGGGGAGGATGGAACTGTCTATATAGTTGAACAATTTTCGGATTGGTTTTGTTTAAATACTCCGAAGGGACCGCTAGCTCAGATTTAATACTTCGCTTGCGAATGTGTTAGGGAGCGGTAATTGAGATTGGATTGTTCTTAAAGACCAAAGATTCTTGCGAAAGATGATACAGGCATAAAAAGGAATTCTTATAGAGCTTCCGAAGAAAGTGGAACTTTTCTGCCGGGAGAGTAAAAATCTAAATCATGCGGCAACTATCAGCAGCAGCTGCTTTGGACAAGGTAACTGTTTTACATTCTGAAAATCACCAGCATTAGAACTGTCAACAGAAATGTTTGGACAATGAAATGTTAATCTAAATCGAAGTGTAGAATTTAACACAACTGAATGGGTTGTTCTAAGTGGCTTGGAAAGTTTTCGGAAGCATAATCGTGTATCCAATGTTTCCGGTACAATATGAATGATTTAAAAAAATGGATTACCTAGCTCTGAATACATTTGTAAGTGTATTTACGCTATTTTAGTGAGGCGTCAAACTCAATGTCGTCCATTTGCTTCATATTCGATTGAATAGACGAACCTGAATGGTAAACAACGCCAATTCATTCTAAATAAATTGTTCCATTTTAAGTGGTTCGCAATTCAAAAGTGTATTGATTACATAATAGCAAAAAGTAACATTATTCATTTCTCCGTTTTGACACTTCCGCTGAGAGTATGAGCGCCAACAAAAGCAATCTTTTACACAAATATACAGTTGCTGTATTTACTGGGACGAATAATTCGTTTTTGGTCGAATTCTCGAAGCAATTATTGATATTAAAACATCGCAATATTGACTTGGCTGGCACGCTATAATGTGTTCTTTAATTTCATTCACGCAATACCAGAAATGGAAATGAGATTTCGGGCAATGGCTTCGAATACTCAGAATACTTCGTCTGTTAAGCGGCCCGGCTAAATGTTTTATACCAAACATGTAAATCTGTAAAAGGGATAATTTAGTAAAAAAAAAACGTTCAATGTTTCAATTATGCGTGAGCAATAAACATAGTGCCGTATAATCATTTTAAAATAACACTCGCAAATTTGGACAGATTCATAGACAAGCGTCTGATGATAGTGTACCTCTGTAATAGAATAATCGTCCTGGTCACGGAAATGCTTGTCTAAAACATAAGAAAGATCTTCCTCCTACAATGGTATTACGATTATTCGCCAAAATCCCTTCGAACAAAAGACAATAATACGAATAGACAAGACGAATAGGAAGAAGAAGCGATAGTCGTAAATATTTTAAACACGTAATTCAAATGATTGATTAAATCGAGTGAAAAAAACAACAACACAAAATACAAATAATAGGATATAAAGCAATGGTATTGATACCGTCACGTGTAGCGTACATCCATTTAATAGCTTAATGTGAATTACCACACTGCCTTGGTGCGCGAGTGCAAATTAAATCTTCTGGAAGGAAATTAATTCAGCTACTTCACACAAAATTCATTTCAACGAATCAATATTAGCTGAACTACGTGAAGGAAAATCTGATGACTAATTAATCTAATTACCAGACAATTACCATAATTGTTGGCGATTATCCGTTACTTGTCGGATGTTGTTACTTCAATATAGAATGAAGACGATAGTTTTGTTATCATCAAAGAAAGACAACTACGTTAAAAGTAAAACTATTTTCTGTAGGAGTTGTTTCCCTTTGACCGGTAAGCGAATAATACCATCCAAGGAATTGTGCTCTCACCAGGCATAAGCTGCACATCCATAATTACTTTTATTTCAAACACTGTGAAAATATATACGAGAGCAGAGATGAGTCTGGATGATACATATTCCTTCCGTCTCTGCATTGAACGGTCCCCAGTCAAATAGCCATTCATACTTTTATGAACAATTCATGTAGTATGCAAGAATAGTTCACGAAAAAAATTGTTTTCATTACGTCTTTTCGAAGAGTTTATTGCCTTAAAATGTATGTACTGTTCATATTTCATATTCAAGTGTAATACTTGACGCGTAATACACGTTTTATTAAAAAATGTTCCCGCCTCCGCGG
This sequence comes from Lutraria lutraria, assembly GCA_964023205.1. NCBI lineage: Eukaryota > Metazoa > Mollusca > Bivalvia > Venerida > Mactridae > Lutraria > Lutraria lutraria. Next base: position 7,539,656 of record OZ026842.1, read on the forward strand.
TCGAGTGGTTAAGATCGGCAACTTTAAATCAGTGTAACCTCTTACTGATAGGGGGTCGTGGGTGTTAGCCCAGCTACCGATCATGTATCTTTATGGAAGAACGTAGGCAGCTGCATACGAAGGATGGGAGTCTATAAGTACTGGTTCTTCCCAGGAATGATGGTAAGATGTCCACCTCTGGCTGCTGAAAAGTGGCGTAAACCCCCCAAAGAATAAAAAGTTCACGTACACCAGTAAAGTATTATTTTTTTCGTCTTATCGATAACTCAAACAATTTTTAGTGAGATTAGTGAGAGTAGAGATCTGGTTATGTCCCATTTCTGAATTGGTCCAAACTAATACTTTCCTCGATCGATATATTCTTAATACCATTGCCAGTCAGTGGTAAAATGTTTATGATGAACAAGCCTAGTAGAATAGGCATAATAATTTCCGAAAAACACTTGAAACACCCAATCAGGATGCATTATCTAAACACGAATTTACGCGTATCATAAAATGCATTTAAAAGCATTGTATTTGAAAGGTAACACACAGCACGATTTCAGAGAAGGAATTCTGACACGTTTAAGTATTTTTCACGAAATTAAACAGTTTCAAAACGTCCATAAAAATGTCCAAATACAATTACTATTGTCGTGTTCTCTTAACGTTGGAGAGAAGCGGTTCAAGGTAAATTGCGCCTTTCGGAAACGAATTGATGGATTCAAACAGAAACGTGGAAAAATAATATCAAAAGTACAGTTTTTATTCAGTGTCATAGTTTTCTTGAAACATACATTTGTATTTGAAATAATGCGCATGTTTATGACTCCGCGCATGCTCAGCAATGTTTGTTTTAAAATGTATGCATTCGATATTTTCATCGACACATAATCGATATACGTCAATCAAACAGCTGAACTAGAACGTCAATATTGAGGCAATATTTGGGGTCCACACAAATCGGTCAAAAGAGCATCTATAAAGAAAATGTCAATAGACAGACGGGGGCACAACTGTGTGCTATTAACACATTCCATCACAGGTTATTTTGTTTTTGACAACAATATACCTGCACTCGATGGAGCTTTGTAAGACCACATTTATAACCGATTGTAACAGAAAGAGAAATAAAAATCGGCCACCATCTCATTATTTTAAACATGTATTAAACATGTGCTTGATTACTGTCACACTATTTAAGATTCAAGGTTTGTTATTCGTGACGTTTCTGGTCGTCAGAAGATCCAATGTATTTTTATATAGTATTACCAAAAAGATCACATCATTTATAAGTTACACAAATGCGTATACAATCTGAATGTGAAAGTCAAACCTAAATTTAAGTTAATAAAATTGATATATTACTACAAATTCAAGATCTTTTATAATGAAGGCGTACTAAGTTCACTTAATATATTATTATCGATATATACATATTCGACACATGTATCATGTGTAACGTGTTATGATTACAGAGGTATAAGGGATTATCTGAAGACATTATAGTCTGGTCAATAGTTCATTCTGGGTTGGAAGTCGGGCGATCAAAGGCGCGAGACACTGAGCTGCCGGACCGTAAATTAGAAAATTGATTGAAGTCGTCTAGAAGAAATGCATATCTGTCTTCGGACTCGTTTAGAAGAAAATATAGAAAATCGGAATATTGGCCGTTAATATAAAAACAAATAACGGAAGCGTGGACAGATGGACAAAACTGATTAACGAGCGAAGTTGCAATATTATAAGTTGTCAATTTTGGTAGTAGGCACTTGCAGAAGATGAGAAAAAAACATTCACCATGAACATTTGATTATAAAATGATTAAAACATAACCATAAAAAAACATTGAATGCAATTATAAGGTTTCTCTACATTAAACTTGAAATTCCTGATTTCGTCTTGAATTATTTTTTCTCAAAAATAACATTTTTATGTACTCTTTAAATATCGTTAGATTATTCGGAAATCAAATCGTACAAGTTAATGATTAATCTGGCAAAGATGACCCGGGCTTCAAATATAACATCAACGCTTGGCTTGGAAGTGTATACATTAATATGTTTCCGTTCTCCGGGATATCAACTTATCGACGTTTTCAAACATTCATCATGCGAAATTCTACGCCAAATAGTAGCCAGTCTGTCCAAGAAATGCCATCATATTTGTATGCAAAGACCGATAAAGAAAAACCCATAAGTAACACACCTTATTGAATAGTATCCGTTGTACCAACTTATTTCTATGCTATGTCAGGAAATCATCCAGACTGTGTTTTCAAATTGGCTGTAAGACTATTTTTCATACTGTACATATTGCAAATTTTTTTATCAAATTTATTTTGACGTTTGTTTGTTTGTTTCATCGGGTTATACACCCCTTTTTAGAGCCATATGAGACTGACAGTCACCTAATCATCGTCCCTTAGAAGAACCAATACTAGACTCCCATCCTACGTAAGAAACTTTCTCACATAAAGAGACATGGTTGGTAGCTGGGCTCAAACCAACGACTCTCTATCAGTAAGAGCGGGTTACAGTGATTTAAAGTCAGCGATTTTAACCACTCGACCACGGAAGCTGGTCAAATTAATATTGAACTAGATAAACGCCATTTTAAAACATACTATCCAAGATTATAGTGGAATTTAATTACTGAATTTGTATTCGTTTTAATAAATTACAACAGTTAAAGACTAACAGCATAGGGCCGCGACCGGGAATCGTTGGTTAGTGCACTAGACTAACTAACTCGACTATACGGGTTCGAATCTTGGTCGCGGCAAGTCATACCGCTCGACATATGTATCGACTTTTCATGAGATGTTGAGAAGTTGCTGCCTTTTCGGAGAACGATATAAATGGTAAGGACTAAAACTAAAGGCAACTAGTTAGTTGAACCCGTCCCCGTATATTAACTAAAATATCGCTGAATATCGACATTTAAACTCACTAATAAATAGCTCGGAATGTCGACTCTTAACGTGATAAATGATTTATATAATAAATTGCGAAGCAGGCGTAAACTTGATCAGACTACACTATTAATCATGACAACTCAGCGACAGGAGAGATAATGTTCGACTTTTTAAACCCCAATCATTTTTTTTTAAATCTTGCATTCCTTTAATTATCAAAATTACACAACATTAACTTCACCTAACAAGAAACGTGCGCATGATGGCTATTATCAAATGGAACTATAAAAAAGTGTAGCGAGATGCCCCGATAGAATTCATTGATTATTTCTTTCTAGAGAATATTTTCAATTACATCAGCTTCTCAGGCCTCTGATACGTGATATTCCTCTTCTTCAACCCTGTCTTCAGCGTTATCGCGTCTTTTTATTAATGCAATGGACACTGTCGATTAATCATGGACTTAATAAAATAGCGAAGCCTAAGAGAAATATGATCAGTATCCGTCACGTAAATAACTCAAATATACTCTATCGCAAATGAATAATATCGCTTATCTCCCCTGACGTGTGAAGCAACACAGACAGACAATGCGTTTTATTACCCTATCGTGATATACAAATTGCTCCTTTTAAACAAGTAATGATGACAAATGCATTCCTACAAGCAACCTCCGTAGTCAAGTCATTTTCAAACATATTTTGAATTGTTGATTATTTAATAGAGATAGTACGAGCACTGAATTTTTGTTTCAGACTTTTACAAAAACATATCGTCTTGTTTATATACAATGACTACAGAAAAGCATGTAAATAGATGACTGATACACATTTCTTGGTCATGACAAACAACCATCGAAACGATTTTAATATTAACATCATGTTGATGGTACAAACTATATTATTAACTTTAACAAGCGGCAGTATTATTAGTTAGCTCATAAATAAATATTTGATAAAAGTATCTCTATTTCGGTGAACCTATTGTACTGAATGCAACCCACAACGCCAGTTACAATACGTACATTGTAAAAAAGACAAAATGTGACATTTATTGACAGGCGGCCTTTATTCGGAGGTGGTCGCTAACACAGGGTTGGCGGTATACATAAAAGTAGTCTCATAAACATATACAGGGCAGGTGTTTTTTTCCATAATAAGTACAACAAATATTATTCAATCATTAAAATATAATTGTTTGGTATAACACAAGTGTTTAATGAATATTTGATGTAGTCTAATATATTATATTATATATATTCATTCGTTATTGTAGGCAAACCTGTTAATTTCAATCATTGTCTTTAAACCGAAAGATAACAGAAATAAATTACCCATACAGCAAACAGGAACTCTGTCGACAATGTTGTTTTTTTCTAATAATTCTTGGCAATCATTCAAAATTCTTGCTTGAACGCTATTCCATTGAAGGCTTTAGGTACGAAGTGGAAAACAGCTGTTTTTAAGAGAAAGTCTATTTACGATAGTATAAAAGCGTGTTTATTATTTTTCACTCCCGTGCAATAACTGAAAATATTCCACGCAGTCGACAACGTGGATATTCATTGAATGCAGAAGGCGTCCTTCTTGACTTCGTTTAAGTATGCTTTATTTTGTAAATAAACATATCAACACCTCTATGCGACTAATCAAAGGCAATCTTGTTTGCTTATAACATATCTCGAATAACAACAATACCTGTCATTGTAAACATTATAGACATATAACGATGTAGCATTATCTGGAATTACAGTAATACAGTATCACCCGGTTATAGAATTCTTATATATAGTGAACAGTCGGTTAAATCATAAGTACGGTAAAACACGGTTGTCGAGAAATCGAATATAATGATATGATAACTTAAAAGTGTAAGTATATAGTAATTAACCACCCACGAGCATATCTTTCTTAAAGTGTATTGAGCTATATCTTACAAGAAATGCTATAAAAAAGATTCAAAACAAAATTCTTAATAATTAAAAAATAAAAGGTGTTAATGTGATATCATTAATATAATTTATTTTAAGAAATACTATATAAATTAAAAAAAGTGTAAAAGCACATTATCTTCATAACCTAATAGTGTTTTCTCAAAATATTTGTTTAACAAAAACTGTCTGTGTAATTTACGTTATCAGAATAAAGTGTTCCCCATTGTTTAACGATTCGCGTAGCGTTTGCTGAAATCAATCATGCCCGCTCACTTTCACGAGGAAAACTATGCCTGATTGAAAATTGAAAACGTTTGTATCAAATTTTACAAGTCACTTTCAAAATTCACGATTTAAATTTAGGTATTTGACTGTCATTCTTTTCAGATATAAACAATTATTCCGCCAATTTTAGGACTGTTAGAAACAGCCGTATACACTTTAATTTGGTAACAAGAAATTGATATAATGAAGTGAAAATCCCGTAAATAACTCAACTTAGTTATGTAGTAGAATTTTAGGACCAGACAGGACACTTTCAGATTGCAACTACCACATTACTTTGAAAGTTACGTCAGTGTCACATAACTTCATCTAATTGTAGATACTCCAATATCGACACACGGCCAAAAAAAACCAGTTTATTCAGCAGTGCTTTATTATTCTAATATAGCCAGCTCTAAAAATATATTCAATTTACTTTGTCTGATTAAACAGATGAAATATAGTTTCCTTATTGATAACATAAATCATTAAATATGAAAAGAATATTTGATTAGTGTGCTATTTGCCAAAGGTATATACATAGATCAGACAGTACGTACAAATGTCATTGAATGAACAAAGAAGGTAATGAAATATTAAATTGTATTTCCAAAATTGGAACAAAGACGTAATATATCTTGAATAGGATACGTATATAAATATGGATTTACAACTCCAAGTATAGCCTTTGGAAGCGATGATTTAATTCCTAAGTACTGTATTCAGGAAATATGTCTTAACAGGCCGCGAAGTGAATTCCCAAAGGGCGTGCACTTAGTCGCGTCAGACATTGGACTCGTCTGAAAGAGTGGTTAATCTAAGGGAACAAATAGTTACAGTTCCACTTGAATATTTCTAACGAAATGCAGCAAACACATTCTGTAAACACGTCTCTTATTACGTGATTGTGGCGGTATGGTGTTACTGGGTGAATGTTAGCGTTAATAAACTATTTAATTTACGATGCCGTGATTTGATGACTACTCGAAGAACTTCAGATAAATTACGTTGCAGTGAATAATCATTGGTTGGCTTCGAGGCATACAATTAGCAAACATCCTTGCTGAAGAATTCCGCTACGTATTAACCAAGACACTCGGCGTTTGTAATCTAATATTCGTTAGTTTTAACCTATTTGTTCACATCTAAAGAATTGCAAACAGCATAGGCAATAACAAATAGTTGATTAAATACGGAATGGGATGGGTAAATTAGACCGTAACTGTCGAATAAATAAAGAGATAACAGTCGACGTATGGTCCGTGTATTTAAAAGGTTTAAATTAATCAGACGTTCCTGGAATATCATGATAAAGTCACAAGATACAACTATCTTTACATTCTCTTTAATTACACAATTCTCATGTACTCTTTAGTACCCGTAAGTTCCCACGATAATGGCAGAGTATTTGTCATTTTATTGATTACAAAAGAGCAGAACTCGACTTATGATTATATAGTACTGTACATTTATGATAATAGTCCATACGTGCTGAAAAACACGGAGAAATGTACCAAACGCGAAACAAAACTTTCTCGGGCTTGATTTTGATAATATTCTTAAAGAACCGAACTGGAAGTACAACTAAGTTAAACTATGTATTTGACCAAGTAGGAAGTTTAAATAAACATTAATAAACAACAGCATAAAAAACAGAAGAGTTAGTGGAGTTTGGAAACTTAGGCGAACAGAAAGCATGTAATAGTATATTTAGTTATAGAAATTGTAATTATTAATCGGCTCATGTGGCATAATAAACACAGCAAGGTAAGCCTATAATTATACATAGGAGACATAGATTCTATTGGACCTTTACGTCACTCATTATGACTATAAACGGACATATGAAACACTATTCAAAAGATGATAACAGGCTCCTTGTACGTTACTACAAGATATATGAGGGTGTGCAGACATTAAGAAATATAATATAAAACAAATGTTATCATTTAGTATTGCAAATAAGTGAACACATATTGTCAGTAAGTATCACCGTTACAGAAAACACTATAATTCAAACAATCTGCTATATACTACACCCATAGCAAATTGGCATACTTATCTGCTTGTGTGTGTTTTTTTTTAAATCAAACCAATGCATAATTGTAAGTCCGTGTTTGTTTGTTTGTTTGAGTTTTACCTTCCTTATCAGCAGTTAGAGTCATATGAGGAACAATTCAACTAACCATCATAACTGGGAAGAAACAGTACTAGACTCCAATCCTCAGTAAGCAACTGTCTACTTACTCACATTAAGAGACATAGTCTATAGCTTAGCTCGAATACACCACCCTCTATCAGTGAGAGATTACAGTGATTCGAAGTCAGCAACCTTTACCAATGGACCAAGGAGGCGGGTCTATAAGTCTGAGAGGAAGCAGCTGCATTGGTCTCTGTATTGAAATTTGTTGTTCCTTTAATCAATGATAAATTAGTTTCTAACATACCACACAATGATCGAATTCAAAGCATAAAACCTTACGAGTAAAAACACACATCTCAAACTTAATTGTTATCATTTATATTTTATTCCTAGTTTAACACTTGCGAACACAACCTGATATCATTACTAGTTTAACACTTGAGCAAGCAACCTGATATCGTTTCTAGAAAATATATGGCTTCCGATACAAGTGATGTAACTCACGCCTTTCGTAATTGCACTGGTAATTACGCTGAATCATGGTTGAACATTGTATGATAAAAACATATTGCATCGTCGATTGGAACTCGCTTTATAGTACTGGGTTAAAATTTACATGACATAAACAAAGAAGCCGTAATGTGCGTCTTCAAATGGAACAAACTACATATTTTTAGAAATATTAACAAGAGCGCAAGGTCACAAAATAAGCCCGTCATTTGAAATTCATTCTTCAAATCGTCAAGGGACATAACTCAGAAGAGTCTGGGCCGATTGGGCTGGTTATCACACTTGTCCGAGATCTCATGGCCATAAGCGTTTCCACCAAGTTTGCTGAGGATCCGGATAAAACTGTATGAATTACAGAGTGGACGCCGCCCGCATTTGGGTGTTCCCTTAATACCACCCGTTTTTTTTCAAACGGGCGTATAATAATGGACATTATTACGTGACTCCCTATAAACTAACTTAATTAACATACAGTGCATGCTAGAATCCCCCTTCGAGAGGAATTAATGAAATCTTAGATTTTTCTTGAACTATTCTAGCATATTTCATAAATTGAATAACTATTTGATAAGGGATTACATTAAGTGGAATATGTTATAAAAGCAATCGACTTCATGAAAACGCAACGGTTACCATTTCCACCAATTTGTCGGGTTAGTTGATTTATTGACCTTATAATCACGAGCAGATGGAATACAATTAAGATAATTAAGTAATGGAGCTATAAATCAAAATATATGTTACATATGTATGACAAACGTCTGCACGCGGAAAAGCAAAAAAAGGGAGTTATAGATAGCCAAGTTAATAAATAGGGAGTCAGACGTATGCATTTTATTTCTAACATTATCGCAAGCATCACAAATATACTTGCAAGTGAAGACGATTGACTCGTAATTGAAAAGAAATAAGACACGCTCGATTAATAAGATTTTGACAGGTTTCGCTTTAAACGATCATCACGTACGGCTTTATACAGCTTACCGAGGAACACATACTGCGAGAACAGATAAAAACATAATCACGAGTAATTAAGACCAAATGGTGGCTAACTGTGTGATTGGATAGAAGAAGTAAGGTCATAACGGCGATAAATTATGGCTCATTCCTGAAACAGATGCGGGCATTAAACATTACGATTGTGTTAGAAATGACTAATTAAGCAGCAACTACCCATTTTGGAGAGCAATAATTCACGAACATAGTACGTATCTGTTTATAATCAAATACGCTATGCATAACTTATAACCTGTATACCTACCAAGTTAAACGAATTATTTAAAAGGAAAGTTATTGAGTTTGGCAATCATTAATGTTTGTCGATCCTGACATAGAGTTAAACATGTTTAAGGGACAATGACTGTAATGTTATTTACAAAGGATGCCAACCCTCCACTGCTCTTCGAAACGAAATGCAATCAAAGTAACAATATCAGTGTGGGGAATCCACGTGACCTAGTGACGTCACAATGTTATTGTTGCAAGCGCATTTCTGTCATTCGAACTAGGAAAACATCAAGTAAGTGCATTATTTTTCGTTTTCTTCTAAAGCCACATAACTGTTGCAACTCCTTACATAAAGGGCTACCTCCAGTTCAGAATTTTGTTACTGAAGGCCCTCTACTTTTTAACTTTTTCTTGTCCAAACCGTTTTCTAAAATTTTCTTGTAAAAATAAGTAAACGTTAATTTTCATAACACTATCAAACGGTTTTGGACAAGAAAAGTAAACAAGTAGAGGGCCTACAGTGACAAAAATCTGAACCGGAGGTAGCCCTTTATGTAAGGAGTTGCAAGGAGTCACTAGGTCACGTGGATTCCCCACACTGAATATTATTGGCTGAGTAATTGTGTTTTTTTATATAATATCTATAACGCATCATGAACAGTGAACAAACCATGTTAAGCATGCCTTCAATTACACTGTTTCAAGAATTGTATATTGACTTGTTAATTACGAGAGCAAAAATAATGCGTTAGGAATATGCTTCTGATAAAATAGATCAGATCATGCCAGGGACACCGTGAATTATATTATACACTGCGATCTTTAAAATCGTGAAGACATCTAACTTGGTCCCCGAGGAGGCTTTGAAATATTACAGAAGGACCGCTCACAGAGTAAATGTTATAACTTTTATTGAAGTCTTCAATTTTACGAGTCTGGTGCTTTTAGATTGCCTGACAAAGTTATATGAACAATAAGTCATTAGCCGAATATGCCCTAAAACCGTCATATTTGGTTCACCCAGTATCGAGTTAAGATGACATTGTCAATAAATATGATTTCATGAATAAATCAAAACAATTCTGTCTGAAATGAAGGATCAGTTAGAGACTACACGAGCAAGGTAATATTACCAATACAATATATCCATGTAAGTGTAACAAATGTTTGGAAGAAGAAGAGGAGGGACTTTCTATTGGATATAAAATACTTATTGTCTAACAAAGGTTTGATGAACTTAAAACTATGAGTGCATTATTTCATTGAAATACAAAATCCACCGAATTATTACCATTTCTTCAGTTGGTAACCTTTCAAGAAAGTTTGTATTCTATATTAAAATTTTGTCAAACATTACATCACTGAGTGAGGTCTACAAAGGGGTAAATAGCTTTGTATAACACTTAAAATAAAATAAACTATACAAATTATAATTTTTGTAATGAAGACGCCAACCGTTTATAATCTAAGTACTAGTTCAAAACAAGAAATCTGGCGTACAAATTAGGCTCATTTGAAGGAATAATCATACCTAAGCATGTGTTTCGACAAAACTATTACCCGCACGAGGTATATATAACACTTGTGCACTCGAAAATAATCATAACACAACTTAGAACATAACAAACAAGCGTCAGATATGATGCTTACACAGGTACATTAGACATTTGTATAAACAAGACGAGTTAATAGCATTATAAAGCAAAGCTCAGATGGTCGACGGAACAAAAGTTGGATCAAAGTGAATTGGATCCTCAGCAATGTTCTGAAGAATGTACAATTAAGTCGTTCACGAAGGTCGGCAGGATAAATTCACATGATGCACATACAAAAATATATTGAAACATGGCCTTTAAACGAACGTTTGTGTAATAAGGGTTACCGTTCTTACTATGTAAAAATGTCTAAATTCGTACAAATGAATACCAGACTGATGCCTTACCTTCATAATGCCAATTATCAACACAATATCAGTTCTGATTTGCAATTATACATGTTTTTGCACCCAACTTGATATCATTCAAGTGCTCTCCACGCGTGGTAAAAACATAAAAGGATTTGTTTCTTGAATTTCAGAAACGTTCTTCACTTCAACGAATTCGATTAAAAACTGAGTCGAAAATTAAACATGCAAATGGTATAAAACATATTATGTTGACATCGCAACTCATATACGTACACTTATGTACATACATTATGTAGAAGCTTAAAATACGAAAAATACGATAACATGATTATAGCTGTAACACACGTTATTCTTTGCTTAACGATTGTATCATTTTAATGAAATTGCTTGAAACGGGTTAAAGCAAAACGTGTTCTTTTCCTATTTGCATAACATTTGCATTGAACGAGTATCTATGCAATGGAATTCACATTGAATTCGTACGAGCATGCGACCGATTTTCTTTGAGCAATTAAGCCTTAATATGTCCCTCGCAGACAACGGCAAATCTTTTGCAACACTTTAGAAGGCATTTGAATGTGTTAATGTCCTCATTTATTTTATTGGATAAAGGCATTTACAATTCGCTTGTTAACAAGGCATCATGTCAAATCAAACCAGGTATCTCAAAGCTTTTTTCTGAGGCTGTTAAGCAAAACATTGTATGAAAAAATATCCGCGAGCTTCCTGAATGAAGACAGGAATTTTAAATGCGATATCGAAATAGGATACTGGCACCTTTTTTACAGGACATCGTATTGAAGGAGACTCTTATGCCATAAATATTTAAGCTCACTCAAATAAACTGCATTAATTGTTGTAAACGGCACACAGCTTTTTTGCTGTAAATAGGCAAAAAATGAATCTCTGCACATCACCGATTTGATTAAACATCTGGAGATTCTGTCGAATACTTAAATCATCCAAGTATTTGCAAGGTGGGCGGTGATATTCTAATGTGTATGAGAATAACGTATGTGCCAACGAACCATGGTCAACAATGTTGGCATTTCATTATACAGGACATATTGTTGTGTTAATGTTGTTGTTCATATATTGCCTTCAAATTCTATGACAAACCATACAGATGTCAAGGACAAACATTGAATCCGTTTGTAAATAACGGCTTAGTACGGCATGTACGTACTTTGTAGACAACTCTTGTCCCCCCCCCGTTTCCCACAGTTCCTGTTTTGAGACTCTGAACAGGCATTTTATTCTTCATATAATATCCCCCTTTTTTCATTAGTACAAAAGCCAAACATACCGTTACCTAAGTATAATCCTCCATTAATCATCTTATCAGGAAGTAAGAACCGAACACCTGTTATGAAACATTGATTAATGACGATACGGCCGGGGAAGTCAGAAAAAATACAATAAGACAGAACGTGAAGCGAGCCTATTCACTGTAGTGTTCTTTTCTACTAATGTCAGATAGATAGAAACAACTTTTGTTGGATTTCATCAAATCCCGACATAAAATGCTTGATACCTTTCATGCAAAACAATATATAGATACCACATTAATAATGCATACGTGAACCGTTCTCGGGAATATAAGCAACCTTTATACTGGAACACGTTTACACAATGGGCGCTGCTTTCGAAAGCTTATTTCCCTTTCAATTTATTATTTTACTGAGCAGATTGTAACAGAAAAAAGTTACTAGCTGAACTAAACGTTCGTGTTAATTACGATTTTCGTGATGACATATAAGCGTTTGATGAAATAAACAGTCTGTGGTATCTATAAATAAGACATATCTGGGAAAGTACAACAAGTTTATGCTAAAAAACTTTCAGACGAAATACTTGCGGATCTAAATCATATACACAGTTTGGCGAAGTAGAAATTCCGATGAAACACACAATGTAGAAGATCAATCATCCAATAACACATATTGCCATCTCCAACCATCTAAACGAGGTTATTTAGCTGCTATCTAATGATAATTTGATTGCTGTAGCTACCAGAACACGTATAACCATATCCCATTTATTAGAAGTAAACTCATAATCATTTGAATAAGCTTAGCAAATCATTTGTGCCTATTAACCCTGCGTGTTGTGTAATTAACAATATTGCGATTTGCTATGATATTTGCTGCTCAACAGCGGTTTGTTAAAACGTCAATAAAAAAGCTGGAACGATTTATTTACATCCTTTGGATAATTTATCACAAAGAAGCGCAATTAACATGTAAATGATGATTGTATTTTAATTACACTCATCGTGTCTTAAGGAAAAAAGCATATCATCTTATTCTTCCGCATGTGATTTCTGCGTAATGATGACTAGGCTGCTAGCTTTTTTGTGATTGTAGCACAAGTCAGCAGACAGCGATACAAATTGAGCTGATACGATGTAAAGGGGGTATATCTCAGACAATCTTAGAAAGTTGGATGTCCAGACGTTAGGTAAACCATAAATGTGCCATCTGGAACAATAAATCGTCTATCAGCCGTTGCATGCACTGATTAAAATCAAGATAAAGCCATTTCTAAACAAATAAGGACGTCGTTTATCACTGTCGAGTCAATGCGAGTATCATTACAATGATCATATAAGATTATCTAATGGTCTTACTCCACTTAAATCGCCGTAACATATTGATGTTTTTTCCAGACCTATTGTGTCAGGCGTTAATGTAGGTCATGAGATCTGCAATACTGGCTGAAACAAATGCTGAACTTCAGTCGCGTGATTACACGATGAGATCTGCAATACTGGCTGAAACAAATGCTGAACTTCAGTCGCGTGATTTCACGAATCATTTTATACAGCCGCTTCAAAGTTGAAGGCCAAACAAGCAAGTACTGTAAAAAACCGGTTATTGTAAATTTTATATAGTAAGGCATTTATTTTCCTTGAATGCGCCATTCTTTATTTCAGTGTTAATGGTAGAGTGCATAATTATGGATAATGAAGAACACTGAAAAACAACTTATAAGCCCCCGCCGAAAAATTTGATATGCACGTGATTTTGAGCCAATTTTCATAAACCGCATCTTTGCCCGTTTCGCTAGGGTACACCGGAAAACCCGCCATGTTATTTACACGCTTAGTCATTTCGAAAGATGTATGTTATAATCATTCGGTTAAAATGAATTATGGTCTTCAAGAAAATGCCGATAAATCGCAATTAAAATATTGGGGGTATACGTTTTGTTCATGGTAATTATTAGGGTACCCAGACATTCACCATGACGATGTTGTACTGTTTACTGATTGGAACTAAACATAACTATATTTCAAATAGTATTCTCATATCAACCTGCTCAGTCGTAAGTACTACATAAAACATACAAGTATACTCAATTCTTATGATGAAGACAAATGATATGTATATAACGTCAAAACCCACATCAAACATCAGCGCCCATGGGCAAACAATTAGAAAACTATTTTTGCAATGTGGCTGTCTTCTTTGGTGAGCAATAAATAAGAAGCTCATGAAGATATACATGCAGTCGCGAAACATCCTACGCATGGACGGAACAACAAAAGGTCGTCCACTTGTTTTTTTTAGCATTAGCCACGGTTAACCATTATATGATTAGCGAAGTTTTTCCAAGACAATCTGACAACTGATATCGGTCTACCTAGCAGACTGAGGTAAAGTTAATGTGAAAATAAAAGCCAACTCATATTATGAGCAAAACGAAACACAATTAAGGGTTCATTTGCCCAGATTATTAATAGTGCTAAATTTACGACCGGAATGCATTTAACTTGAGCGCAGAGCTTAACATCTCGTTCCTCTTGCATTCTTAAATCTGTCTTTAACTACTAGAAATTGGTTCATTAAAACGCGCCACAGTCTTAGATGAAACGAACATATGGGTTAACGTCCGTAATAAAACCCAAAACGTTATGAATAGAGCTATTACGTATCGCTTAGTCTGGATTTCTAAGACATATGGCGAAATTATATGATGATCATAAATAGCCATCTTCTTAGATCATTACAGAGCAGAAATACCTAGGGAAATCGGGAAAGAAAAAGCAACATTCATGTATCAAAGTTCATAATTAATTATGGAGCACTTAACGTGACCAACGTGATTTGGTTTGACACGAAACAGGGCTTTCGTGTATAATTCAACATACTTGTACTTATCCAGATTTGCATACAAACTGATAATTATACATATATGCTCATAGAATGGTATCATACATGGACAATGAATACGCCAAAATATGACAGGGTTTACAAGTATTGGATTGTGCAAAATGTCCGTAAGAGTAGACCAGGCTGTGTTATCAACCTTTGAGACTTACTTATACATTCGTATGATATTTAACAAAAATAAAACAAAATACATTTCAGAAAAGGGACGCCATATACAAGTGCTTACATATCCTATTAAATTATGCTCAGCAATGCATATTCTAGAGTGTATTAATTCATACGAAATGTTGTATTTATTTACATTGCAGTTAACGATCAGGCAGATGACAAGCGTACAATGAACGTCGGTAAAGATGATCGTTACAATAACATCAACCAGTATCAATTTAGACAAGCCATTGTTTTGTGTACTGCAATAACAACTACGTAACATATTTAACATATTCATCAAGTAAGATCACTGTAGATACGTCCGTAGATAAACTAGATAAAATAAAACAACAGGCTTTAAATAACAACACAATATCAAAACAGAATGATGAAGTGGCAGCATCTCAAATTTAGTACTCAGTGCCGGCTGTTTAAGCAGTAAAATACATGTAGCGAAAGTATAAACAATTGTTTCACGATATGCGGACCTTTCCTGGTGAAATTTATTCACCTTTAGTCTAATTCTTTTCAAGAACCCGTTTAAAGGAAAGCTTTCTTTGTATTTGATTCAATAAGATAGGAAGTTTCTAAACCCATTTTCAAAACCCACGTATTTGCGCAGATTGGCAATGTTTTTATAAAGTGGTATTTAACAACGACGCTTGGCGCTCCTTGCAATATACATTTGAAATAACAAATGTATTTTACTGCCTTTTATTGAGACTTTCCATTGAACTATTTGTGAGATAAGAACCATCATGTAACAAGTGACGAGAATTAATGACTTCTACGTTCCAATTGAATAGCAGATGATGTTTGCCGATGCTTAAAGCAGGGTAAAACGCAATAACGAATCGTTTGTTAGAGGTGCGTTACAGTAAATAATTCTCGTATCCAATTAAAACAATGGTAATTGTAATAAAAATAAATTAAACAGAAGAGACAGAAAATACTGTAGAATAAAATCACAAAGACACGTAAACCAGGTCTTATAGACAAAGCTGTAAGAAGACAAATGATGCAAGATATATTCAAATTGTCTGCTTTGTTTGATCAATTGCGTATTTCGCAGAAATGAGTGCTTTCAGAGGACTAGCACCTGCTGTGTCAGTTTAATTAGGGCTGTGGAAAGAATCAAGCCACCACCTAAGTTTCCGTTCTACCGTTAAACAAGCTTTTGTTTCATTAATTAGAACCGTTCGCGCGGGGAAATGTGGGGATAATTTATTTTCTCGCGATAACTAACTGATGCCTAAGATGACACACAAGCACAAGCAATGCTATACAGTTATAGACAAAATCACGCAACAAAGAAATCTCCATCTAACAATGCTGTATGCAATGCAGAACACATGGACCTGAAAGTTACATTACAATGTAAAGCAATATTAAGTATTGTGATAGGCAAGTTCATGAGATGTTTGGGGGAATTGCGAACTGAAATGTTAATTGTGTACATTGATGCCATGATACTTTCCATCATTATTATGTACTCATTTGAAGCAATTGAAACGGTTCTTTCATGAATTACTCGTATTGTTACTAATCACAGTAAAAAAATAATTTTGTTTATATTCGTATTCAATGTTTAGGGAACTATGCTTCGTTGTTGACACAAACGCAGCACTTGTTCCAAATAGAATGGTGAAGAAATTCAACTCGATGATCAATATTGTTTGCAACTGTTTTTTATGTACATTATATCAGGAAAATTGTCCTTTGTAGCTAGTTTAATCTAATCAAATAAAACAAACAAACAAAATCACCTGAGATTGACAGGGTTTGACCTTACGCGATAACTGTTCTAATATTTTAATCGATTGGCTGTAATTCTCAGTAGGTGGGTGATAATAAGCTTCCGCTTTTGGTGCAGTATAAATATAATTATACGCCAAAACGGTTCCATCGTATTGATTTTAGTTTGGGTATGTTATAATGTGTTTCAAGGTGTCTGGTAGCTTGAACGTCGACGATAAATAATAATGAAAAATAACAAAACTCTTCAGTAGGTGTTATATCAATGCGACAATAGGTACAGGCACTGTACTATGTAATACTGTGCATGCAAAAAAAAGAGGTGAACTTACTGCTGAATATAACTGAAATAATTGTTGAAAAGAGAGTTGTACATAATAATGACATAACTAAGGGCGTGGAACAGTGAATGTCTTAGTACGTCGGGCGGTGTTCACTTGTGTTTTTGTTTTTACCTATGTTTTTTTTAAATATGTAGTTACGCATCTAGAACTGTATGGTATGAGTGCTATTTCTAACAAATATTATAAAACACTCAATGAACAAACTCTGCTTTTTTCACGTGTATCATTAATATTTTATAAAATACTGTTTTAACATATCGATACATGCTATATTTGTATATCCTTGCTTAAAATGAAGCTTGTCACTTACTAATGGATAAAACCTGACGCTTAAGGAATTAGAAGCTTCAATAGATTATATAATTATTTGTGCCTCTAATCTTTAATCATACAGAAGACATTCATCAGTGGAGCCCATCATTTTATTCGATGTAAGCATTCCCTGATGGATGCATAATAATTGAGTAAAAATAGAGCTCTTATCACTGATCTTCAATATATGGAGAAAAGTGGAGTCAAGATGACGTGCAGATTTTAGATTTTTATTAATAAGAACTGAAATCACTATATGGAGCGTATTTCGTATAAAATCAAAAACCAAACTGAAGGGCAAAAGATAAATACTCGCTGAAATGAGCGGGGCTTAGTCTCGCCAAGTTTGGCTAGCACCATAATTTGAAACTCATTTGAATTTGGATGGTAGCTTATTTCCTGAGAGGAGGAAGAAATCTTTGCCATTCTTCTCGATTATCATGCGCGCCAGCTAATATTCTCATTGTCTGCATACGCTCTATGTATTTAACACATCTTATTTGGAAATCGAAGAAAGTATATTCGACATTTGTCAATTTGCCATTTATTCATCGATGTAATGTTTATACTATATCAATATGATTGTTTATTTATTCACCATAACACCAAATGTAACATATACCGTTACAGATTTACATAAAATTGCCATATGAATAAATTCTCAACAATAGCCCGCACACAATATGAACTATTTGAATAACTAGTATGTTAAGAATAAAATCGAAATATTACAAATTAATCAGCTTATAATTGTACAGATTACGGATGGCTTTGTTCAATATTTGATCTAGGTTTGCATTACAGACCGACACAAGTAACCATGGACAACCATTTAGTGAATGGCAGAATCTTTGAACCTAATCGTTAACGCCAATGACCACTGTGCTTCGGTAATGAAACTGAAGATAATATTCGTCCATCCAAGTCATAACACGCCCCCCATGTATCCCATGACTGCATTTGTTAAAACTCACTAATTCAAAAGTGCTTCTGCTGATAGTGGAAGTGATAGGGTGAATAAGATGTTACACCTTTGTGCATGGGCTCACTTTTGACCCATATTTCTTGCCAATGACTTATTGATTATTCAGAAAGAATTCCTCACTCTATTTGGTGATTCAAAGGAAACCCTTCTTTCCATTGGGGGTAATCTTCAAGCGTAGACCAATTAAGACCACACCAACTAATAGCGAGTCTGCAATTCTTTAATGTGTACTTCTTGTGGTTGTAAATTTTGCAAAGTAAAAATGTAGGGAAATGTATACTTTTGCGGTCGAAATAAAGATATATGCCGTCCTTGGCAAACATATATTTATTTGGAATTATATCAATTTATATTACATAAATTAATATATAACTAAATAAGTAATTTATTTAGCTGACCTAACATTAACATTCCACTGTGTGAACTTATTAGACTGTTACCGATTTACATCAGGTGATAAGTGGTATGCATGCGGTACGAGGTACTATAACGACGATTTAAGAATTTCATAAACATCATACTCTTGGTTTAAACAGTGTAAATAACATTATAAAAACTTCACGACTGTCTTTTTCTTGTTTATATATTATTTAAGAGGATGAATATATCGATAAATATCCCATATTGCTGACTAACAAAACATAACTCGGACATAAATATACAATAAAAAACAATCTTATTTCAACTATAGTGCGAGCACTTGCATGTTACTAAATATAATTTGCAATAATATATAGAACACACATTATCAATTAGGTGTTTCCTGAATTCGATTCTCTTTTCAGAATCCGAAACCGTTATTTCCTCAAAATGATTCTTCGTCGGTGCATTTTTGTCGGTCGATATCGAATAGTGGTGTTAACACGTCGAATACTAGTAATAAATGAGTGGTGTTTCTCGAGGCGCCTGGATGGATTCTGAATTATCAACAATATCTCCTTTTTGAGCATCCTGCATGGAATAATTAGTCAATTATAATTGTTCATTTACTGCAACAATTATCAATTACACTGAACAAATAAAATAAATTATTAGTTACGATGGTAATCAGTTTCCAGAAGTTCAAAAAACTACACCAACAACAAAAACAGTTTAGCTTCATACTTCGACTATTATGTGTTTCTTCAATTAGGCACAATTCAATATGGTTTTTTGACCCCAGTACTTGAAAATAAGTCAATGTTATGATTAACTTAATGGTTTGTGAGAAAATACTATGTTGTAAAATTTGTATCGCCCATAAGGTCCAAATGAAATTGCAGAAACAGACGGCCGCCGCTTTCATGTTATTCGGGTTATTGATGCAACAAATTAATTGTACGACTGCGAGTGTTCGGCAAATCTTCACGCACACGTAGCATTAATCTTACTAAACAAAATAACCGCTGTACAAACAAACACGAATTAATTACAGACTTTTTGCAATTCAATCTATTTCTGAAATGCTTTGAGCCTTGTGCTGTGCCGAAATTGAAGAAACTTTCTTACACAAATATTAGTTAAGTTTATTATAGCAAGATTTACTCGTCATTAGGAGTTGTGAGTATAGGGCAGTACGAACATACGGCAAAACACTTTCCAAAACATAAACAAATGCTGTAAGGTGATGCAATTCGATAGTAAATACTAGTAGAGTAACTCATGCTATATATATAACGAAATTTAGTAACACAATGTATGTACAGTCCTAGATCTTATAGAATGTAAACATGTGTTTGCATTTCTATTAGTCAGGTAGTTTCTGCATATTTGATTTTCTAAGGTAATTGGTAGGAATGCGTCAAATGCGATTATATTCTCACCCTGAAAGATAAAATGGTATTCGTCTTCTACATAATTACGTTCACACATTTCACATCTTAGATGACTTTTAATTCTGTTATGTAATACTTATATGACTGTATATTATAAAGCTTACTTATACTGCGTTATTTTAGCAATTTGGTTTCTCCTTCCCTCTGTTTAATAATTCACGTATTTATGTTTACTCTCATGTCGCTGTTTACTATAATATGTATATTCGTATTATTATTCAAATGATGACAAGCCATGGGTAATCATATAATAAATTATCTGATCGGATCTATAAAAAAATTACCTAAAATATAAGAAACTAACTCTGTAACCAAAAACAACTTAGATAAATTAAATAAAGAGCCAAACACAATGAAAGGAAATTTAAAAAAAACTAATAACACCCCAGACAATGTATACGTAAGAAATGTAATCTAACGGTGTAGAAATTCCTCACAACTAATTAATCGGACAATGGAGGCATATCATTTATTTACTACTCGTTCAATTACTTGCTAGGCGACGGAACTGTAATTGCCTGTCCTATCTAATACTTAAGTTACTCTATAATCGCGTTGTAAAAAATCAAATTTATCATTGCATTTCGCACGCATGTCGTCATGAATAGTTGTCAGGGCATGGAATCTCATCATGACTAGATCCTAACTGACATTTTCAGCACGAAAGACAACAAGCTAAACAGCTAAGTAGAACATCTCACGATCTTGCAACAAGTCAGTACGTCCAATGTATTTTCATTCAAAATGCTAGTTTGTTTCCAAACTGCAGTAAAAAAATCAATGTTAAGAACGCGCTTTTATCGAATTCCCACTTATATCGAAATTAAAAAAAAACACAAAGTACTGAATTTATTTCGAATTCGTTGTTCTCAAATTTTATCTATCAAAGTAGATTTTCGTACAAAAAATAGCATGACTACACGATTATTTATCAGCACACCGACGAGTTCTCCGATAATTTATTGGTGCAGTATTGAAGTTTGTTTAATACATCGAGCATTTTTTCTAACATCCCCTGAACTTCTTTTTAGCGTTTCGTCCGTAATTTTTGCACAGTGCAACCTTTGAATATCGAACATTCATGAAACCGTTACAAAATTGCTTTTCGAAAGTCTCTGGTATTAATTTCGAAAACGTTCAATGTATGAACAAGTACAAATACTTATTATTTACATGTGTTAACTTAAATATCAATTGTTGAAACTCAATTCTTCTTCGTTCAATGTGAATGTGATACATAATGTACTTAATTAATATTCCAATTTCATGACAACGCAATACATCGCTTTACAAAGCTACTTCGATCGTTCAAAACCCAATACAGATCTACATACTAGTATAAAATACATCTTAAGTATCAGACATCACACTTATTTTACTCGAACGCAGTGAACTGTTCAAACCTGTTTTAAAACAGCTACAGCGTGGTGCTGCCGATATCAAAACTTCTGAAAATCATACTTTGTGTCAAGGGGGGGAAATAACATAATTACATACACAAAATGACGCGAAGAAATCCCCATTAATAACGGAAGAGATGAATGAACTAAATGACACAAGTCTTGGCATGGCTTATATACGGAAATGTTACTTCAATGTGTTTTGACAAGAATAATGAGTTCCTGGTGAACATGATATAGTAAAATTTCTCGTCGTGGCGAAATCAAAACATAGAAAATTTGAATTCATCAATTTTACACAACAAAACCCAAAAAAAACTTATCTCAAGTACTGATTACAAAATACTCTATATATTTGATTCAAATGATCGTACTGTCCAAAATACGTTCATCTGCTTCGTTAAAAACAACATTATTCTAAAAAAAGAAAGGTCTTATACCATGGAACACTTATACAATTAGAACATTACATATCAGCTGAATGAAGTCATAGTTTAGCTATCCATGGGGATTGTTTTGGAATGCGATGTCTAAAATTATTGACACAGGTCCGATCCTAGTGCCAGCAATTGAGAATTATGTAAAATTCATCTTCAACATCGGTGATTTTGCATTGTCTCGATCGGATATTGGCAAGGCTATGTTCTATTGTCCATCGAAGCAAAACCTGATGTTGGTTTTCCAGTGAAGATGTATTATGTTCGACGAGCAGACATATTTGTTTATTGATCGGATAATTTAGCTTTTACGGCATTTGAATGCACAGCAGACGGAAGGCCACACTTCTTTGAACACATATGATTAGTATGACTAGAAAATATGTTGATAAATCGATGTCATATTACTGTCTGTAACATAAAAACAACAATGTTGGTTTCTATACAGTAAGGTTCAATACATCATTGGGCAAATCAACAAATCCATCAGTAGAATCACAATAAGGCACCCAGACATATTCATTAT
Organism: Lutraria lutraria; assembly: GCA_964023205.1. NCBI lineage: Eukaryota > Metazoa > Mollusca > Bivalvia > Venerida > Mactridae > Lutraria > Lutraria lutraria. Next base: position 7,562,436 of record OZ026842.1, read on the forward strand.
ATATGTGATAGAAGCCGTTGAATTATCAATACAGTAAGTCATTAGATGGAAAAGCTCAAACAAATCCAACAATCCGTGATTCTCAAACATTATGCCAAAATGAGAATACCGCAAACACGATGCGTCTCGAGAGAAGAAGGCAGTATCCCTGAGTTGTGCGTGTGTATTAATACGAACAGAAGCACAGGATATGATTTTACTGATAACGTTTGACGTATTAGTTGAGGACATTCATTGCTATGGTATATATGTGTAAGAACATCACTTGTCGATACAGATTACAGCATAAACGAACCCAAGAAGACATAAGATAAAAGAAACGATATTCATATAGAAAGCTAGGATAGAAACGAACGGACTGTCTTACAGACTCCTTAGTTGTGCTAACATTTGAATAGTTTCTATTTTACTATTGTATGACAAATGACCGTGAAGGAAACACATTACCTGTCAATAAAGGCACCAAATTATATGTTTATTTGTTGTTTTACGGCCCATTCGACAGCTATGGTAATTTAAATCAGCGCCGCCAAGGAAAAGGTGGAGAGATGATACAGGAAAACCGGATAGTTTTTATCCCTGTTCTTATTGAAATACTCTGTCCATCAGATTTAATATTCCAGTGATGATCATCTATATGTACGGCTTAAATTGTTTTCGCCTGTCGTCACAGTTGGGATTATTATGTTTTATGGTAAGTACGCGAGACATCATATTCCAAATAATCTTACGGAATTCCAAGAGAAATGTATTGAACTATGTATACTGACGCTTTTAAAACAATACAATATACTTCGCGAAAGCATTAATGTAAAATAGTTACCAGACAGCAATAAAGAAACCCTGTAACAAAGCTGTATACAATCATGACCAATATGGCTTGTGTTTATATCATGTATGTAAACCAGACGAAATAATGTTTAAATTGCACCAGATAAGTCCTCGAACAAACCAAGACAATTATTGGGCTTATCAAACATAACACCAAGTACTATATAATCTAATATAATATCGCGAAATTGCTGTAAGTGTGACCTGGGCGTCTTTTTACGTTGTAGAGTATGCAATTGCTTCTCCAAATGTAATTTAAGCTATAAATATAACATTATATTCGAACAAATCCCAGAATGAATATCGCAGTACGTTATTACGAATAAGATACACCGAAACCAATGTCGCACGTGGACAGTTCGTATTTCAGACATATGTTACTTTGGAAGCTTCGTCACGAACAATATCCAATATCAAACTACTCGCTGTATATTTAGACGTACAATAAGTGAGCGTCTAGCCAAAAGGTATGTTGTTTGTGAGTTTCAATCGTTTGCGGAATGTATTTATCATAGCTTTTTTCAGTTGGTCTATCGCAGTTTTTAACGATATATCAGTAATATACGGGGGCTAATTCACCTTCAAGTTACTAGACTTCCTTGCATGTTTGCAAACCAGTTGTAAGTGGCCCTTGAAATCTCACCATAAGTGAAATATTCATCCTCATTGTTCATAGAACGGCATGACCTACCGCGACAAGGATTGCAAGACCATCTCACTAGCAACTGGACCACGGCTACTGACCTCCGTAAACAGACCATCTGTCAATGAAGACCACATTGTGTCTTTCCTCCGCCGGTTTGTTTTTGCCGCGCCGGTCTTTGGCAAATACAGCCCCACTTTTACGCGCTTTTGAAAAACAAAAACATTATTAAATTGTTACAGTAGCATTTATTTATTCATTTAAAAATTGTAAATCCAATGTCTCTATATTTGCTAGATTTCTTGAAAAAGGCAAGGAAAAACTACCCTTGTTCCTAATTTTATATTTCTAGACAATGCGTTATTTACTATAGGCTCAATTGAATGCTCTCACCACATTTTTAAACAAGTGGACAATGATGGCCATGTATCGCTCACCAGAAAAAAGACCCTGAGAGAAAAACATCATGAGCCTGTATAAAATCAAGTGACCCGGCGACGGGGCCAAGTTTTACACCAGGGCCATAATATCTAAGCTTTAGCACTTGCGGTATCTGACAAGACGTTTTTGTAATTTGTCTATGTAAGCATTATATAAAAATAGAGTAAACCCGGATGGGGTCAATTTTGACCAACGGGTCATAATTTTAACAACCACGGTAGAGGACCATCAGAACTAGGCCATGCGGATTCGGACAAGAAGATTTTTTTAAATATTCCTAGTTAAGCCTAGTATATAAAAGAGTTAACACCGGGGCGGAGCCAATTTTGACCGGAAATGTTCCTATGCAAGCCTATGTAAATCAGTTGACCCCGGGCAGTGCCAATTTTAAACCCAATGCCATAATTTGAACAAATAACGTAGAGGTCCACTAGACAATGCTACATCCGAATGATCTAAGCTCCAAGCCCTATGTTTTCAGACAAGAAGATTTTTAAATTGTCCTAGTATATAAAATAGAGTAAACCCCGGGTCGGGGCCATTTTGACCCCGGGGTCATAGTTTGAACAAACTTGGTAGAGGTCCACAAGACCATACTACACACAAAATATCTAAGCTCTAGGCCTTGTGGTTTTGGACGAGCATATTATGTTTTAATTTTTCTATAAAAAACCTATATAAATCAAGTGCACCCGGTGCGGGTCATATTTTCACCCCAGGGATATAATTATTTGAAGTAATTCAACTAACAGCAATGTTTTCTATCAGCTTTATTAAATGTAATACATTGCTGCTAAAGTAAAACATATCTAAACCAACAATACTGTACTTTGCATAATCATGATTGAATTAGGTTTTTATGTTCTACCACTTCACAAAAAGTAGCACAAAAAGATGCGAATATCTATTCCAACATGTTTTAGTAGATATCTAGAGAACTAGAAAGGCTGTGTAAATTGTAATATACCTTGTTAACATAAGATCTTATATATTCAGTTATGCCAAAACGAATGAAGCTTCGAAACTGAGATAAAGCACCAAGAAGTCTAATCTATATGTTTATCTCATCCTCACTATAACGTATCGTTATCTTGTATACAACTTTCTCCTCATCAGCAAGGGGTGGAATCGAGGAAACAATGGTTCGGAGAGTGAAATTCTGATAACAGTGACACGGTAATATACAATTAATGTAAGCAACATGGTATCTTGTTATTGTGAAGTCTAGTCATAATAGTACCGCAATTATTTATAGCAATTTCCACAAATTACATTTACAATTCTTGTATTAATGAAATGTTTTTGTTTCGGCTAGACTTTAATTCTCTAACGCCTGTTGCTTATCGTCCACAACCCCATCAGTATGGATAACAAACTTTGATCGTTTGAAATAATTAAGTTTGGTATCTCTAATTTTATCATTTGTACAGATTCTATATTTTAATTAGAAAGCACATCTGATGCACTGATTACGACATCAAGCTCTTCACTCTGACGTGCGTGGCTTATATTTAATGACCGCTGTTTAACCTCGGATATAAGTTAATTTAATGAGATCAGTCAAACTCCGATTAGGATTTATTAAAGTAAGATTTGATCAAAGTTCGTGCATCATCTCAAATATATTTGTGGGTAATAAATCAAAGTGGTTTGCATCCGATAATCTCCGTCGGGGTTCATAAAATGCGCAATCGCTCATAAATGTATAAAAACGATACACTGATGTAGATAATTAAGTCGATTATGTAATGCAAGTACTTAAACATAATTGGTTCATCGCTGTTGGAATGTAGAGGAGAGCGTTGAATAGACGTATTGTGTAAATCTCACATGCGTTTAGAATCACATGTTCTCTACTCAAGATTCAACAGTTAAACTTCCTTCGAATATAATGCCTTTTCATTTATATGTTTATAAAAAAGATGAACATTGTTTTCGCCAGGCTTTAACATCGCACCAACAGCAATGGTCAGGTGATAACTTTACCAGCTTAAGGCCGTGGATGAACATCAGGCATCGCATGGGTAAAGTTACTGACCTTAAGTCGTGAAAGTGTTGTGTTGAATAACAAGAACCGTATATTATGTAGTTATGTAATACACGAATGCATGAGTTTTTTACAAATAAATGTACATATGTTATTATATTATGTCTTTAACAGAATTGAAATACATGTATATGCTTCATATCATTATCATATCAAACTAATGTAAGTGCAACTTCTATATCGAAATAGAACACAATATCATGTTAAATATAATAAAGATCCTATATTATTGTGTTTAATTTTAAAGTGATCTTCTATTTTTAGTATATTAATTGGTTTTCCATCGGGGAGGTTCCTTTAAAAGATCGACGAGACCACGATGCACCTTTTCGCGATTTCTTTCTCGATCATTACTTATTTATAACCTTAGAAAAGAAGATTATGTAGTTGTTTGTGCAAGATTCCAAGTATTGCAAAAAAAATATGTGGAATAATTTGATAGATTTCTGCCGACATTAAGCTCTACACTATAAACGCGTCTTGATGATTCCAATCATCACTAAAATGTGTTATGTGCCTATTAATTGATGCTAAATACTCCTATCTGTATGATTTATTACTCTTAAACTGGACGTAATTCAAATTGTTGTCATCGCATATTGTTTGGCGAATGCCAGTTAATGAAAAGCTATCTCATTTTCCTGCTTAGCAGTGTGTGTAATGGTGAAAACGTGTTTCTCCTTTTCTTATAGTTCACGCTGGGAAATATGAAACATTTAAGATCACTGTGCTTGAATGAAAAAAAGCACTCTACTTGCAGCACTTTAATTATTAGTCGAGAAAAGAGGACGTCAGTCAGCTTAGATAAACAACGTGCATAATGCATTATAATTTGGATGATGTCTAGTTTATAATTAACATCACATGCTTGAAACAGAAGGTAGCGTCAATTATATTTAAACTGTATAAAACTGAATATATATAAACACCATAATAATACATTTACCAAGACGACAAATGCTTGAAAACTTGGTCAATTTATGCCACATCAACGGCAATGCAGCAACACCGCGATTGGCTCTTGGCCTGTTAATAAAAATGACATTCAATTATATTTCTTGGTGTTTTCTTGCATACTTCATGAATGGTTCAATGCAAGAAAAGATCAAGAAAAACATGCTTTCATGAATTCCTTTCGAATGAGTGTAAGCAATAACACCATGTAGCAGGGAAAAATGCATTATGTTTGTAATCCTGGTTATTAAACATTCATCTTACGAAAATTGAATTTATTTCGATCCTCAGAATTTCAAGTGGTATCTAGCACTTTATGATTAACGTACGGAACCATGTGGGTTAATGCCATTTCCCAAATAACATGACGAGCAATTTTATCGACTCGACAATATTGTTTAAAATTGTTTCATAATTATTGAATCACAGACTTGGCGTGTTTTACTGATCAATTTATGTCCAACAAACACTCTCATATATAATGTACGAGTATACCGCACAGTTTTCACAAGTCTGTCATATTAGTATGATCTTTATTCTTTTATTCAGGAAGACATTTCGAGTAGGTAGAATAAAACTGTACAAAATAGACCACAAATCAAGGTTCACTATCGTTGAATGCAAAAAAATCCTCCCACATATGTTTGATTCAACACAACAGACACCTGTGTCAATAATAACTCTAAAATGTAAGCTACAGCAAAAAACAAAAGTTTTTACATTGGATATGAAGCAAAAAAAAAAGAATGGCGCTACACACACGTGATACATACTTAGTCTATATAAATCATTACATAGAAGAATGTAATTCGCCGATATAATATACACTGTATGCAATAAACACTTGAGGATTGTATAAATATACAGCATATTAAGTAAGCCATCAAATTATGCTGCAAGACTCAAAATCTCTCTCTATATTTATATGTGGGGGTGGATATGATATAAAACAATTAGAAATAGTTCAACATATTGGCTAAGGAATTATTAAATGTAAGAAGCCTACTCAAAACGTCTTTATATATACGAAACTGTATAGCTAAATATATAGAAGTTTTGAAAAAAACTATTTTAATTGATTAGATTGTTCCTCTCTCACACAATAGAATCACTGTTAATGTTTCCTTTCAAATTTCTAGAAATATTAATGTTTGTAAGATAAAATTAAAATGCAAATTTTGAAATGCATAAATCATACGAGGTTAGTATTAAAATATAACTGTTATTGACCTTACATTATGCTTTCATGTATGCTATTGATAATGCACATGGGTAAAAATGTAAATACACAGAATATTGCATTTTTCTGAATTTTCTTGAATAGAACTATGCGTATATATTATTCAGAAGTCAAAAAAAAAATATATATATATATTCCGATCAATAAAATTTGTTTGTTGATATATGTATTTAAATCCTGGATCCATTTAGGGTTATGTGACCTACTTTTAAAAACAATTGTCTCAAAACTAGAGATTTTTGCAATATCTATAATCTTATTAGTTTTCTAGAATAAAAAAATTACCATGATGTTTAGAAACAAAGAACAATGACAATCATTTGCGTAACTTCCCATTTAACATTTAATTGGAGTCTGCGAGTGTCGCCAAGTTTTCAAATATTACAGAAAAAAGAAGACACATTTCAATGAAATCTCACCACAAAAGATGCATAAACACACAGCATCAACGTGATATAAGGAAGAAACAAAAAGGTCACCATATTTTGGCAGCAAAACCCAGTTAATCCCTATTTTGTTTTACGTTTTTTCCCAAAAGCTTCTGAATTAAAATAAAGAATCTTCAGTAATAAATAAATGCATAGCAATAATAGCATTATTTTATACCATAAACACTTTATGAGTAGCACTGAACAGGTACATGAATAAGTACAATAATATGGATATACAACCTCTGCATACGAAGCTCACTAAAATAATGCATAATTTATTCAAACATTGGACCAGTTGTAATTCGGTGGTCTACTGATAACGTGCTTGGGTCCTTTATTTCAGTGATGCTTTTGCAGGGTCCGCATCCCAACCATCGGACCCAGTACTGCGTTTAGATGAAATAATTGACATAAGAGTGAGGAAATAAATGCCAAGTCCCTCGTTACGTCTCGCCCGTCGCTCATGGGCAGCTCTGTTATACATGCATACAACATAATAGATAAATAACAATCAAACACTTTGTAGAGGCATCTTGATTGACGCAAAAAGACTAAACAAACATTAAGAACATTATTATAACAAGATGTAGTCATGACAAGCATGCATTCATCATGCACTAAAGACAACAGTATACAGACGAATGTGGCGGATCCATGTCTTCAGTGCAGTGACGTTAATCACGTATATTGGATCAGAGAGACAGTCAAGGAGCGTCAGACTAAACTCTTTTAGATGAAATATCTTCAATTCTATACACAAGTAGTTATTCAACAGAAATGCATTTTTTTACCATTCCGTGAGAAATAAAAAGAAAATACTCAGAGTTCTGCTCTTAATGGACAAATCAATATATTTACCGCTATCGGACTTAATGGTAAAGTAATTCTCTGGACGGATTAAGGCATACCGAATCACGACAAAGCAAGCGCATATCTCCGGGGAAACTTGAAACAAACGATGGCGATCAGTGAAGATTAAGTTGATGATACAAAATGCAAAAAAATACTTTGTAGCTAATAATGATGTCCGTCAGATTCATCCGCGTTAATTACAGTGTTTTCTGTACTTGGAAAATGTCCAAGATATGCCTTTCAGATAACGCGATCATATTAGAAAGCTTCGAAGATGTGTTACTCCGAGTTTTAGTATAAGAACGCTGTCGGTGAATTAGAATTTTATGTAGTCGATTCAATTGAGCTGGATGTTGTGGGGTTATTGATTAAAGTGAGTATAACGTGATTATAATACACTTCTGGTAATTGAATTAGCCCGTACCGAAACAAATGTGGACTTTCTCAGGGAGGCACAAATATAATTCATTTGTTATAACGATACACTGGCACGATATGATGTCTTGAACGATGTAAATGAACATACCGATTTGTAACATTCAATGTGTTTGCATCCACTGGCGGCCTCTTGTCCCTAAACAACAATAACAAGAAAAAGAACATACAAAGAAAAACAACACAAAAAATCAAAAACAACATAAAACAGATAAATCAACACTAGCAAAAACAACACAATAAGAAGCACAACAACAACATTAGAAACAGTCATCATGGCTGTCTTAATCTATCTTATCACTTTTATGTTTTGATATCAGCTTATATTATAACTGTCACATTGGAGAGGTTATATACGTGAAACCGATAGAAGTAATCACTAACATATTAGACGATGCAGCCGAAGTAGCAGAAACGAAATGAATATTTGTTCCCAAATGTATCAGTAACGAATCTGTCACACTGTATTTACATCTATTCCTTGTAGTCATAACGATATGTAAGATTTAAACTTCAGCTGCATCGCTTCGAAATACTGCAGCATAAACACTAAATACAGATTTATGAAATCTGGCAACGGGTGGTAATCACGTTATCACGTGGGTCGTTAGACAAATCTACCTAATCACGTGATTAAACAAACACGGGAATAGAACAATCGCGTACATTTGTTACTTACTGATCGAAAGTAATTATAGTTCTCCCGAGAGACATGTAGCGGGGTCGAATGAGATAAAATGTATTTGATTGGATTTCAAGATAAATCGGAATACAACTTGAAATAATGTACATGAAAAGATACGCATTATTTTGGAATATATAAGTAATGTGTTGTAGGAACCTAGGGTGTGTTTTTCCTAGAAATTTAATAGTGATGCTTCTGCAACTATGTTCGTATGTGATGTGAAAATATGTTTATGAATAAGACATGTATAAAAGTTACATTAATCTTCATCAAAATATTTTTGTCATCGTCATATTCATTGACTGCTTCACAAAAGCCAGACTGAGTGTCATTTGGCGACTTGACCAGTTTTAATGTTTGGATTTATATTATGACCAATGGCATCGCAGTTTGTTTCCAATTTGTCCATCGGTTTGATTTATTAAACCATATTGTCCATTGAATTACAGGTTTAACAATCGGATCATTTATTAGCGTTAGTTTTAGGCGGGAACACACACTATCGTCAAAACACAAATCCGAACATTAATACACTACTTAACGATTGATGAAAGCCCCGTGTGAAAACCTAGGTAGACCGGCCGACCTTCAGTGAGATAGCTTTACAGCTTTCTCACAAGACATAAGTCACAATTTTAGTCCATATGTATTACAAAAACAGTAATTTATTTGCAATAATAACTTATTGCTTGACTTAATGCTAAAAAGGGCGATGGTGTACAATGCAAGATGCTGTCTACTTCGAACAATTTACCTACGTTAATAAAGTAATATCGAAGTCGTGTTTTTCATGAAATTACTGGTTACGATTGAATCGCCAGACGTTAAGACGCTGCGAAAACAATATCGGGATTTAAGAAGAACATAATCCAGTTCTGACAGACAAAAAATTAAGTTAAATTTAAGCTGGAATTCGATCATCCTAAGAAATTTGAGATCGGTCTGTGTCAAAAACCTTAATAAAACAATGGCTGTCAATATTTCCCAAGTTTGAATTTCACTTGTGACGCTAACAAAAAAGTAAACATAATTAAACATAGCCTCTGAACGTTTTGAACATTTCTTCAACGATTCAAATATGTACATAAAAACGCATGCCTTTTTTGACTGACGCAATCTTAAATCACTTGTGGAAGGAAGCTAAAACACAAACACAAACAGAAATTACACATTTGTGCAACATTTTGATTGTACCGTCAGACAGCATCCAGCCACGCATCTATTAACCGAAAATTCTGAATCGAGGCATTTTGCTGGTAGTAATATTATGCAGTAGAAATTATAAAAGTATTTATTACCATTGCTTGGTGGTCATTGCAATGCTTGATAGAAAATTTGGATCACATTTGGAGATACCTTATCATTTGAATGCACATTGAATGCAAAAGAGTTTGATCTTAGACTGAATGTTTTGTCTTTTCATAACTCTTCTATGTCCCTCTTATATCATCTATAATTGACTTAATCGCATTATATGCACAAATAAATTTCAACAACAATATATCTTAAAAGTGTTTTCTAGTTCTTCAATGTTTTTATGTGGCTCCATCAAATTGTATTATTGTTTACTGCAGAGCACAGTTGTGCTTATCAAACATTGTATTGCTTTATAATAACCAAATATCGAATGGGATTTTCCAATACACAGTGTGTATAATTTAATTCCGACAACGCTGCGATTTGAACTGTAGAATATGTGCTGTATTAAACAAAAGAAACAAAATATGTCTTAACAATTTGGGACAAATATTTATTCGTTTCCAAGATAACATTTCAGAAATCAGAGAATCTTTGTCACCATAAAACTACCATTTTAGGCTCGCAAAATTAATTTAGAACACACATTGTGAGCAATATATTATAGTTTTTATCCCCAAAAGAACGAAGTTATATAACGGGGAATAGAATATTGATTGAAGTCTCTATGATAGATACTGTTGTTTAATACGACATTTATTTCTATGTTTATGTATCTTTCCAGTATTACTCAAACAACTTACAATATTACTATTCGCATCAACAGCATGTTAGTCCAAGGGCCAGTGCCACGTTTAACGATAGTTTAATATATCGAGAATTAAATCGATAGATCTCACGTCATTGGCCCGAAGATAGAAACTATGTCGCTTTTTATTTTATTTTGAATAAACCTGCTTATTATGATTTATGGAATTATGATTCCTGTCTTATACAGGCTACAAACTAAAGACTGCAACAAATAATTTTGAAAAGTTCAGAGAAATTTAAAGACAATTTGGTCCCATATTTCAAATTGAAATCATGAATATTTATACGGGGAACATATAAAAGCACATAACATTGTTATTACTTGTTGATTTATATGCGTTGAGTATGGTTGCAGTTCAAACACGTCAGCAAGAAATAAGAATTGAACGCAAGTTGAACAATAAAAACAATTAATATACAAGGCAAGCATTGTATGTTAAATATACAATGCAATGTTGTCAAGACGCATGCGTGTCAAAACTACTTAAATGGAAGTAGTGGAAACAAAATTGTTTGTATTTTGTCGGACATAATTGGACACCGGGTCTCTAATGCCACAATCGACAATTGTCAATCTATTTTTTTTCCTTAACGGAACTCACGTCTCAGTCAGACTGTTTTTGTGTGCAGGGTTTGGAGAAAATCTGACGGTTTAATAACTATTCTTACTTTTATTACAAAATATTTGCACAAGCGAAATGTATTTTCTTTTTCGTAATTCAACAATGGTATGTGTTCAGATATAGATTTTGAGTTAAATAGTTTGCAACAATTGTCCACCTAAGGTCATTCTCAAAACATTTTGAATTGCAGTAACGCGACCGACTAATTCAAAACGTCACTTTGACCCTAACATATTTCAGCTCATTCGAATGTTTTTAAATTCTGGATTTCCATTTTCAGTACAGACATATAACGTAAACAAGCATATCTACTTTCCCATCTAATTACCCCAAAACCAGTATGTTTAAAGGAAGGCCGCATTTTTTTTATTATCATTGATTTAAAAACAGATATTGTGAATACATGGAATTCTTGTGCAAAACAGCCTAATTCTTCAACAAGGATAAGTATACATGATAACGTGTTATCTTATTCGTTTGTTCGTAACATAACAGAACACACAGACATTCTTGTACTTTTATGTTGTAACATTTCTATTCAATAACATCAAAGTAAACCGGTAGATATTAATAAAACTCATAAGGGGCTCAGGTACCTAGTAATTCGTGTTTATCACCATGTCGCTGGAAGACAGAATGTCTCAGAGGAAATATATAACCATACACGGTCATAGATGAGACAGTAGGTGTTTGGATGTTATACAGCAGGTCGCAATGTCATCTCTTTCTCCCTCTGAACGAAATCATTATTCAGTCTCGGACAGAAAAAGTGTGAAAGCATAGCGTGTAGCAACGATTCCGCGAGTTTCTATGTTGTGCTTTGAACAGTAATTTAGACGGCTTAGTCGCGATAAAAGATATATATCTAAAGTTATGTGTCTAAGCCAGCGTCATACATAGTCCTTTAGCTCGTGAGTGGATACATTGGTTTTCCCATTTTATTGCCAATATTTGAAATTGAAATTGTTATTGGGCATGGGAAATATGTCAATTTAGACACTTCCAATGCTGAAGCAGGCATCCAACCGTATGTAACTTTTTAAATATGTGTTTAGTGTATGTGTACCATATTTTATAAGTACCATGGCTAAAACTTGACAAACGGAGCAGTGGTTTCTTTGGGGCTTATCAAATTGTTTACAATCACACATATACTTTTAGAGGAGATTTAAACATACGTGGAAGATTCGTTACCATTTTCTTATTTTTATGTTACCAAAACCCAGCTATGATTCCATCTAAATACAGTTGCCTTTGCTTTAGGTAATATATTTTTAATGCAATGATTGATTTGTATACAATCGTTCATACATAGTGTATTGTAAAACAAATTTGTCAGGATACTAATTCCAAGGAAACACAATATTATGAACAGGCTGTAATTTAGTATGACATGTTTTTATAGTTAACGTAAAAATGATCAAGAAATGTTGGATTAATTCATTGACTTTTAAATTAGTATGATATGTTTTTATAGTTAACGTAAAAATGATCGAGAAATTTTGGATTAATTCATTGACTTTTGAATTAGTATAATATGTTTTTATAGTTAACGCAAAAATGACCAAAAACCTTTGGATTAATTCATTGACTTCGATATGAAATAACATGTTTTCTTTGTACATTAATATTCACTTTTATACAGCATTTCCTCTTCATATCAGAATACTCATAATATCCTGAAATTGGATCGAAGTTAAATATCGCAACGTCAGATATTTTGTGTAAACAAACAATAAACGTTTCTTTGTTATGGGTTTCTATTATGAATTCTTGTAAATATGACTGAAGATAAATTTTATGGGATTCGGGGTAAAATTGTGTGTGCATCTCATTTTGTTCTCGCGGCGAGAACTGAAGTAAATTTCGGGACTTCGTTTGATCTTATTTCCACAAACTGATTATTTTATACTTGATCGATCACATTCCAACAAAGGACAAACCGTGCATATCTCGTGAAAAAAAACCGTGAAATATGCGTATCTATTTCATATCAGGCGATCATTCCTTGAAACGCAGCATTCATTTATCATTGTTGTCCAAAATGATTAATGAGTCCTGTGAGTGGTAGACTATAATTATCAACTAAGCAGAATATTATTCCATATTATGATAAAATACAATAACTTATCAGACATATAAACTGGAATATAATTTCAAGCGTCAATATGAAACCACATTGATTAAAACATTGATACAACAAAATGCAATTTATATCGTTAATTAAGTTAGAACATACATTTATCTTAATATGTGTCTATGTCAATTATTTGCAATGCATCTATAATTTTATTCCGACCGCGTGTTTGATAAATAAATCATCAAGTATATACATTTGATACGTGCAATAACAAAAATGTCCATGTATTCTAATGTCGCCCCCTTATCAAACGCAAAGTTGTGTCTTTCGAAAAACGAAGACACAAACCATATGTTTACAAAATACAAAATAATTTCATATATGGAGAATCGGGAAGATGTCCACTTAAGAATAACTGTTTATACCATGTTTTTCGTTATCGGTTTAAATTTGTTAATTCAACACATAATATATAAGTTCATACTAAATTAGTTTATGATATGATGATTCGTTATCCAGGTCGAAATCCAAAAACAATTAACTGGGCCTCTATAGTTAAACAAATCTTAGAAAGTTACGGTTTTACCACGTAACGTATGGTGTTTTCAGGGTGTTGATGTCGTACACTATTATTTTAATATCTTAAAACAACAAAAAAGAGATAAGTTCATACAGCAATGACAAGGTGAGATGGACACATCCTCTAGAACTTTATAAATTATTTTCGGATTTAAGCAATATCTTGACAACATTTCCACGCCAAAATTTCATTTGTCTTTATCTAGATGTTTTACATCCAAGCATCGATTGTAAAAAGAAATGGGAAGGTGGCATAAACCAAGTAAATAATTGCGAAAGTTAATGTAAAATATGCTAACTCACTAGATGATGAATTTCATTTTATTTTGTTTATCTTAGTTTATTTTTAAAAGCTCAGAAGAATCTCAGAATAAGACAAACTGTACTTTATGAATAAACATATTCTCATAATTCTCTTTCACTGTACTGTATTGTTCTTGTTTTTCCTTTATTGCATTTAATTTAGTACTCTGAGAAACTCAACTTCTTAATTGGTTCAACTTTTGAAATTCATTTCGTTTTTTCATGACACGTGTTTTTTTTAATTTGAATTGATGTATATGTTTACATTATGTATATAATAATTAACATTAATACAGATATCTTAACTGAACTTAAAATACATATGCATTATTTACATGTAATTAATTGCTTATATATATACACACACATGAATAATTACACAATTATGCTATAATATACATGTACGTTCTTGATATTATGATCAAAGGCAAATATGCGTTTTTGGGAAAAACATCACATCTTTGTTTTGGCAATACATGTATATTATTACAAACTTCGTAAACAAACACTCACACTCCACTCATAACAAACGGGTGATTAATTAGTCATACGTTTATCTCTCATTAATACTTAGACTATATTTTATTTTAAAGAACGCATTAAACTTGGCAAAACAAAATTAATGTAGAGATGTAGCTTCTCGTTTGCGGCTTAGTATATATGCATTGTTCGTTGCGCTCAATATCACTCGTTTCATGATTTTGAGATGGATAATACAACCGACAGAACTCACAAATAATATAACAAAAAAATCTCCTAGAAAATATGAAGCGATATGAAGTCACAAGAGGTCTGCTGTGGTTTCATGACATAAACAAAGTTTCATAAAATACGTTGTGGCAACTTGAAGGCTGAAATCTATCACTTTTAATTTAAGGTTCAACATTTCATTACAATCGACATCCCATAAGAAAGAACAAAAAACGTTGTTTATGAAACATGCAATTCCACTGGGTCGCGTACCATTTCTAAACAATTAACGAAATAAAAAACACCATATGCTTGTTCACTAGATGTCTGCTTGAATTTCCTTGCCAAGTGAACGAACTTTAGAGCATTGTATTTTCAAATACAAATAACCGTTCCATGAAATGCCGGAATTCTTACACCAAGTGACAAATATAGCATTGCATGTGATCCAATGAATTATGAACATTGCTTGGAATACATTTATACGTTGATACCTATAGCTGTAACAGATAAGAGAAACCTCTTGTAACAAATAGAATCTTCTGATCTCAAGTAGAGTATACTAAGCTAGGCGTACTTAGACAGTTCGTATGTTCATACTTAGTCCTACAATATCTAAATACAATTATACAATTGACATATTGGCGCCATACGATTAGAACTTTTCATAGGGATGAAGTTAAATGTCTGGGTGCTGGAATGTTATGTGTCAAAAATCAATAGAAACTATTGAAAAAATCAGCAATTTGTATCTTTGAACATTTATATGACGGGAACTCTTCTCAGTCTAGTATTTTGTAATTACAGGATTTGCCTTTGGTGTGTTTAGTTTTAAACAAACTATTAAAAATGTTGATAACAGAAAAATGTAATTAAGTGAACATCACTCATAATTTGAATTGTTTAAGTTGTTCTCTTTGGTGTCTGTATTGTTATTTAAAGTGTTTTTCTTTTTTTTTCAGAAGTGTTATCTATAGCAATATATATTGATTAGTTCATAGTGCTGTAAAATAGTACTGTAAAATAACTCCGGCTTATATCCTTAACTTCCACGCTTCTAATAATATTTGTTTTATGACTCAAACAATATCATAACCGCCAGCAGACGACAAGTACCAGTATATCCCGAAACAGCACAAATAAGGTTCTTACATCGTATTGAGCATGTACTGTATGACCACGTTCGCTTAGGGAGTTATCTAAATAGATTGATTTACACATAATTACACACAATGTATTCGGCACTGTAGGATTGGCGTACGACATAATTTACTTATCGTGTTGTATTTTGATTCCAGTTTGACTGGCAAACATAGATGTGGATTGGGGTTTTGTAGAACATTAATCACGCTCAGATTTACAACCCTAGGCCACGGACTTATAAAGCCACTGCTCTATCTCCAAGAGAACTTCAACAATCGAACTGTTACGATATCAATCTAAAAACAAGCGTAACAAAATTGGTCTGCCACACATTTCAAGATAAGACTTCGTCTTGGAGGAAGTTGTACGTTCCCCAAGGGAAAATAACAATTTCGCTCCAGACTCAACTGACGCAAACTTTGTATATTTATTTATTCCTTTAACATCAAAGTTAAAACTCAAGACATATTAACGTGAACCAGACCTTTCCATTTTTATTGATAAAAGGTAAAACTTTGTTTCATTTCTCGTGGGTGTAATGGAAATGCTATCAACCGCGCGAATTTATGCACCCATTGCATTATTTCGAACAATAAAAAGGATTGATTTGTGTACAAAGAAATTACCCATCATTATATTACTTCTACTTTCTTAGCAGATGTCTGAGATTGTCTGGCAAATTGTAGCTACTTGTACGTGACCGTGTCCAATTATTTGTTAGCTACTGATGAATACATCTCATTACCTGCTAAATTACACATGCCAGAAAACAATAATTGAAACAATTCATCAATTAGCCCATGTTTAATGGGAAGAGTTTACCTTGAAATGCCACAAACCGATGAGAATATAGTCGATACATCATTTCATATTGTCCTTATCAAAAAAACAATTAATCGTTTTGATGTTCAATACAGACCATAAAATAAAGCTCACAACAAACGAAACAAGTAAACAATTGTATGATACACACTCATTCAGTTCGGGTTATACACAAGAAAGATGTCTTCGAGAAAATTAAACACCAAATAAATAATCTTCTCTAAAATACTATCTTCATCAAAACCCACCAATCCTCCCATTAGATAGGAAGATAAACTTTGAAGACAAAACACAGTCTCATTAGAGTACCGCATTGGACTGGTCAGTCGCTAACCTAAATGGTGTTTAAACTAGTTTTGCTGCACAGCCTCACAATTTATAATGTATTAGTGATCAAGTATCTGAAGTATCCGACAAACACGTACATGATAAAATACAATTCTAATCAATACTATTCTATAAAATGCATATATTTGGAGAGATTTTTTTTCTAAACTATAATAACTTATTTACCGACATAGACATGAGATTTGTGTTGCAATGTTTATTATAGAAACGCCTTACTGAATGGAATAAAGTTAAAACATGACACAGACATAAATGAAAAAAATATGTTACAACACAATTATACAATTAAAGACTGTTACAGTGTCAACACTATTTTGGGAAAACATTGTCTGTAGATAAAATGAGTATACATAAATGCATAATATTAAAAACAACATATTTGCACATTAAACAGTTAAAGACATCCATTCTAATATAACCGACTTATTTCAAATCATATATATCGTACATTTGAATAAATTTACATTTTAACAATAGTCGATGTTGTCTTATGCTTTCTGAATAATTTCTAATATCTTGACTGTATCAAAGTACAACTTTAAATGACACGGATAAGCAAATCATATTGGCACCAAGGTGGTTGTAAGAAGCATGTTTTCTTTAATTATGAGTTAATTAATAGACATCGTACTTTATGTGAGATTGATTAGGTTAATACAATGTCCATTATATCGTTATAATTAAATCTTCATCAATCATACCATTTGTTGGCTTAAGCATGCTTCCAAATTTACAAAACAATGTGGAACATACGTTGGGCGGTAAGATGAACAATCTCGGGATGTATGAATGAAAACAATAACTTCCCATCTGTTACCATTCATCAAATTCATCGATAATCTCTCCATACAAAAGACATGAACCAAAACCATTAGTAAAGCTTTTAATGAGAATTCTAAACACTATTTTATGAACAATTAAATCTACCGCATATTTGATTTATTGTTTGATTGAATAAAAGATTCTTAATGGAAATCGTTTCGTGGTATGCAATACGTATGTAGGTAGTTTTATAACGGTAACACGCTGGGTTTGTATAATTACAGATCCTCATGATAATGTTCAATTAACAATGGACCCTAAAGAGAACTATCGCATAAGCAGTAAAGTTCAAACATACTAATATTATTTTCTTTCAAGTGCAGTTTCCTTACAGAGAGACACCATATTTTGAATACATGATGGCGCAAATACGTTTAAAGTTAATGCAAGGTATTTTTTCTAGACGAATTGTAGTCATGGGTACAAGTTTATTCGAGTAGTTTGTGTGAATATAGTATTGTGTCTATTACTAGTTTGGGTAATCCTGACCATTTGATTGGCTAATGGTGATGTTGGTCATTTTTTTAATGTTTGACGGAATCTGTTTGTCTACTCTTTCTTTGTTGATAGGTAAGAAAATCATGCAGGGGTTGCTCTTTGTTGTTAAACTAGATAAGTTGTTGCGTGGCATAATATCGGAAATGCTATTTGAAGTTCAATCTGGTTGTATCATAGCAGATTATATTGAATTTGTTAGCATTTAGGGTATATTTGATTTGATTGATGAAGGGTATGATATAACAATGTGCTTGTGAATTCATTCATTTGTCAAATAATCATGATTGCCAATATATGTGTATTATTCATAACATGTAAATATATTACTTATACTTTCCATAATGTAGGATTGTATAAACACGAAGTCAATATCCTTAATGAAAAAGCAACTTCATTCAAAATACAAAGTCTAATGCTTCTTGTAAGTTGTCTATAGTTTTTCTTGTTAGACCTGGTGACTGAGAATTCTCAGGATGGAAAGAATAGTGTTGTCTTACGCGGCAACTGACTAATTCAATCTAATAGCGCTTTAAACAGCATCGTCGAGGAAATTAAACATGTCGGGAATATAAAACAACGTCGTATTTTCGAGACCGCTATAAACCACCATCTTCCAAGATTCGGTTAGAGGTTCTATAAAACTCGTTCAACAATAAAAACACCTTCCTTTTCACATCCGCCCGTATCGGTACTTCATAAAAATGAGTTCAGATTAATGCAATTAGAACATTAAACAGGAACATTGAAATAAAAATTCTACAATACTACAGCAATTATTTCTTGGCAACACAGATCTAAAGATTAATATGTGAGCTAATGCTTGCTAATTAAGTTTTGATTGTAAAATTCCGTATTAGATTATTAAAAACACATTTCAACAGACGTACACTATTCTTGCATTTTAACAACGATAACAAACATTTAAAAACTAATTATGGGAACTTCGAATGTAGATAGTAGAATCATATATAAGCTAAATCTTGAAGTCTTAAAATGTTATTAAATTACAACGCAATGTATAAATAAACAACACTTAAATTACATTTTCAAGATTTGTTACCGTATCAATGAAACGGAGACAATAAAATAGGAAAAATAAGTTTTATCATAAAAAATAAAGGTTTAGAGCTATTATTTATGTAACAATAATATTCGAAAGAATTAAGCTAAATGTCTCCGATGAAACTCTTAAAGCAAACTGTCTCTGGAGGAACCATTCATTCGAGATAATCAAATATCAAAGTTTGATTTTGTTCCAGGAAACACAATACACCAACATCAAATAGAAACAGCAGTTTGCCCAAAGCCGTCATTGGATCCTTGCATTTCCCATGCAAACTATTTGGGCTATTAGACGTCGTAACGGTTGTATGGTATATGTCTTCGCATTCCAATTTTAAGTTATATGCATTTAAGCATGTAATTTCGAAGTTCATGAGAGAAACATAATCTATTTGATTATATAAGCCAATAGCAACATTTCTATATAAACACCAGGCTTTCTATTTAAAACGTGTGCATTGTTTTAGTATGTAAAACGATAGTCATTCCAATATGTTCAATCTAGTTTAATAAAATTAATAGTTCAATGCACGCACATGCCCTTCTCAATAAATCATTTTGCTAAATGGTTTTCGATTAGTTTTATACCAACAGTATTTTATAAGACCACGCCTGTTAAACTCTATACACTCAAAAGACTGGAACGCATAAGTTAATGAGCCTTGGTGTTTATCAGTAAGTAATGCAATACTGTCGCAAACTTTATTTCCATAAGCACGTCAATCCAACACAACATAATAAACAATTAAGACACATAAAAATTCATAATCTCTGTTTTATTGAACATGCTATTGCTATCGTAATTTTCATAAAATGATCATAATTATTTAATGTGTCTTAAAATTGTCAACATTGTCACTGACGCAAAATGCTATGATGTGTGACAAAATGCAATTCATTACCAGATGTCTTGAAGTCTTTACAGGTGCTCTTGTAACGATAAGCTTGATTTAATTCGGAAGCTAATCATGATTTCACTATCTCGGACGAATTAATAGGAGGCTAAACTATTAGTCCATTGAGAATCCATCATAATTATCTCATTCAATGAGCGATTCATTCCAGAATTGACTGCTAATTTCTGTTGAATAGAGGCTTCATCATAATCAGACCGTTACGGACAATATGGTGATTAACATTGAAAAAACATTTCAGGAAAGGGGGGATTTGCTTGTCTTACGCTGGGAAAAAGTTCGCATAAAAGTCGTAATGTTTCTGGAAGATCGATCTTATAACGTTGAGTTTTCCCTAGTAGAGAATTTGCATATTAAGCGATCTTTTCACTGTGCGAAAACCCCATATCGACGGGTAATTAGTCGAGTGTGAAAAAACACTGGGTGGGTGGACACCAATTTCGATTGATAATCGTTGTAGGTAAATATCCTGACACAAAGACCGAAGTAAGTTGAAGTAGATTATGCCTTAAGTCCGATGACCATTCCAAGACAGTATAGTTTACATACAATTTAGATAGATAATAACATTATGCCTGTTATATCACATGAATATATACAGCATAGTCATAATTTATATTAATACAATACATAAACATGTACATGTCTATATAACAATATAATGTCCAAGACAAGTTGTGACATAATTAGACAAATAGAGAAGGTTATAGTACACATAGAAAATATAATTTCTCTGTTCAAATGCTTTATATTTTCAATAGTTCAATAAACTTAATCATATTCGGATTCTGCCAAAATAATTCCAGTACAGAGTGTGAAATTCCTCCTCTAGAGTGTAACATAATGTACATTTTCGATCAGTATACGTGTTCAGGCTTATGTCATGTACCTGACTCAACTTCTAGCCTTTGGGCTGATGTCCTACATTCAGTCGATTCCTAGTACGATAACAATATGATTGTAAGGTTGCAAACTAAATCTTATTACAGAACACAATTAAATGTATATACTAAATCCCAGATTCGCAATAATGGAGACATTATCGCAATGCGTTTTTACATCTCACCAACATTCAGGGTCATTTGGCGAGTGTCCATATTTTACGCTGGAGAAAGACCTAGTAAATATCGAAGATGTCTGTCTTCTATGTCTATAGTAACTCAATTGAAATGTGTTTCACATGAAATTCAGTTCAGACAAAACCTTACTACATATCTATTGTCAAAAATCCACAAAACAATACCAAACTGTGTACAGAGTTTAGACTTACTTTCAAATCGACTCTGTGAAATGCAATCAAATACACTGTCGTAAAAGTTTGCGCTATATAAATGGACTTGTGTTTGTATAGTAACATAGCATTCACAGTCTTATAAAAATCTAATCATTCATAATAGTGAACAAAACAAGATGTCTTTTAAAAACACAATGCCCCCACCCGGGTGACATTTACCTGAAACTGAACAGGTCCTGTAGAGGTTGTCACGAGGAACCAACATAATGAAGTTTGATGATTGTAGATGGAATCGTTTTGATTTTATAGGCAAAGTTAATATTTTGTACAAACAAACATACAGACACACAAACAGACGGGATAAAACGATATATCTATCAGTAAGGGGGGCCACCATTGAAGAACATTTATATTTTATCTCGCTGGACAATATCATTGGATGCTATATGGTGTATAGGAGAATAAGAGAACAAAATGTCTTCGATCAAAACCGGAAAATAAAATAATTAATTGTCAGAATGCCCCGAAACACCACAAGTGAGAGAGGGAGAGAGAGAGAGGGGGTACTGGAAACAAGGATATACTACTTGTCGAGGTCTCTTACAACAATATATAATGCAGAACTGAAAAGTCCTGACGGGCACCAATTATATTGATTGAACACATGATGCCGAAACCATTTTAGATTCTTTAATAAGAAAGGTTATCAATCAAGATACCCTTAGGGACTAAATTCATAGAGAACCACTGGTCTGCAAATAGCCGAGCATAGCTTAACTTCATACGTAAGTTCAATTTAACAGATGTAGTAAATTTGTCTAGAACATTATTACTTGGTAATTGTTAATAAGATAAATTCATCTTGGTTTATGCGGCGATTATTGTCTGACCTTGGTGTTGGTGTTATAGCTACATCGATAGCAACATATTTGCCGTATGTCCGTACACCCCTTGTTTATTATACTCATGTTGTGCTAACCAATGTTTATGCACATGTACAGTCAACCCCGTACACAAAGACCAACCGTTGGAATGACAAAATATGGCCTTTATTGACAGGTCGACCTTATCGGAGGTCATTTGCTTCTAAAAAGTCAATGATATTTTTTTCTTTGAAGAAAAGCCTTTATTCCGAGTTTGCAGCTGACACAGGCTTGACTGTATGTACAGGTATAACGTACAAGTAGAACAATTCAGTTCGCATTTCATGCCATTGCTATCATTGATTGGGGAACGTTGAGATCTATATAGCGTTTGGTGAAATACAAATTTTGATAATTATATAATACATCTGGGATAATAGTATATTATACTATGTTTATTTTGCATTATTAACAACATCATGACATGTTTTAAAGTCAAAATATCTAAATAAAGGTACAGTTTGTTTTAATTGATTAACTTTACGATGCTCGGCTAATGCAATGGTTCTCGTAAAACTGCCAGACTAACTGATTAATGTGGTCATTCGTGCATGATTCTATATATGACTTCTCAAGGAAACATTTTCTCTGAATTCGACAAAATGTGTCAAAATATTGACACAGCAACTGTTTCATCAATTCACGAGTAACACAAGCACGATTACGATATTGACAACCTCCCAGTCTTTAATAAGAAAGAATAATGCATTATAACGACTCTTGCATGAAGGGTGTCAGGTGCAGAATAGAAGACATGGGTAAAAAAACACCCAATGCCAACACGTAACACGTAAATGACTTGCATGGTTTTGTACCAATTCTGAAACGAATAAATTGTATACAAAGTACACACACGTAGCTAAAACTGAATTCCGGGACACGAACACAATTATTATCAACACTCATCGTCTACTGTCCTTCCGGTAGAACTAGCTGCAAACTAAGATGTGTTAACAGTACAATGTTCAATTATTTCAAACGCAAACGAGTTCTCAGATAATAAAGTTATGTACACCCCATCCGTCTACTTACAAGATAGTATGCACTAATTATGCTGTAGAAATTAAATATTGCGGAAACTTGGTACCCCATGCTGGCGATAATACAAGCAAGAATTGCCGCGTGTATAAATATGTACCCCAGTGTTGTACGAGGAATCCGTTATTAACATTGCTTCTGTGTAATAATCAAGTAATCAACATGATTATTGCAACGATTATGTCTTATACTAGTCGAGATAAGAAACAGATGTTTCCATTGACAGATATAAAACAATGGGACATTTATTGATGTTGATAGCAATATGGTTATGTACAAGACGAGGATGTTATTTCGAGCAAATGTTTGTGAGTAGTTTTCGTTCCTCCGACGTTTCCAATTGATTTTGCAACTAAGATCTTAGTCTGACACAATGATCGACCACAAAAGTGACACATCCGTGACAACAACTGTCCTTTGGGGACTGAAAATAAATACAATTGTGGTTAGTCTTCTGTGAACTCGGACTATATTTTCGTTGTGTAATTAAAGAAAATTCAAAATCCAATAAAGTAAGCAAGACGCGCAGTCTTCGTAATTATAAATTGACAAACAATAACACGCTCGAAAATTACATTTTACTACAAACAGAAATGATATTCTATATTATAGCTAGAGCGTAATTTGAAGTGTGCGGGTTTTGCTTGAAATGTACGTGTTTTGTATGAAATGTACAAGTTTTGCTTGAAATGTACGTGTTTTGTATGAAATGTACAAGTTTTGCTTGAAATTGACTAGTTTTGCTTGAACTTGATTAGTTTTGCTTGAAATTGACTAGTTTTGCTTGAAATGTACAGGTGCAGTTGACAAAATGCATGTTTAATTTGAACTGTACATGTTTAATTTGAAATTTACGAGTTCAGTTTGAAATGTACGAGTTTAGCTTGAAATATATAAGTATGGGTTAAAATGTACATCATGTAATTAAAAGCAGTTTATTAAGGACGTTGGATTTAGATGAGCGTTGTCAAACGCATACTGATATGGGTCGATATAATTCAACTCGATGTATAAAGTTATTTACTAGAAACATGTTGATATTTTTGTTTGTTAATCAACACTGATATGATAAAACAACTTGGCATGAATATCTCTGAATCACATCAGACTAGATAATGTCTATTCATGGTATGTATTTTTTTATCAGAGATATGTTATTTGTTGAACGACTCCTAATGTCTGCCTACTGAATCTTGATGTATATCGGTAGCTTTGGTGGATTCATATAGCCGTTTCCTTCTTGTTTGTCGGACAGACGTCTAATGCATTGCAAATCAACAACGGGACGGTTCCGGTATGACTAGGTTTTAAGTCAGACAGTCTAATGATAATATAAAATTGTTCGCTTTTGATGCAGTCCCACAGGATAAAACAATGCGCAGGCATTTCCAGATTTGCATCATATTTTCGTGAAAGCGATACTAATTTATTACAACGATTATCATTACCAACAACATACAGGCTATTCAAAACCTAAGCAAATTTTAATGGCGTCTTGCATTTGTGGCGAAACTCATTAAGACAACAGCAATCGGCGGAGAAATTCTCCCGTTCGGTACAACCTACTGGGAGATCATCTGTCATTTATGCACAAGAAATATTTGTGTATTGTTTTCTTTCTAATTCCACGTAGAAATTAAAGAAATATCTGAACCAGCATTCAGTGCTTGATTGAATGAAAGATAGCCATGATCTAAATTGGGTTGATGATAAAAAAACCTTCCACAGTAACGAAGTTTCTTCAAATTAATTTTCACAATCTGTAATGATTGATTTGAAATATTGTTCCCGTTTTTTTTTGTTGATTATGTTTGTCAGACGGCTTAAAATACAATGGAGGCACAGAGTGTTTGTGTTGATAGTTTAAACATTCTTATTCCACACAAATGAAAACTTGTTTTAGTCTCGTCTGATGACTCATAGCTACAAGCAATTTGACATGAGAAATGTTTTAACTATATTGCCATGGCTAGAAAATACATCATTAGCGTAATAACTCATCCTAACTTTAAACCTTTGATGCTATTCACATTCTTATGTATAAAGATTTAACATATAATTATACAGCAAAGCATGGTAATAGTGAAATTCAACTTAGAGAAGAATCGGCAGAGTAAACAATCGGTATAGTAAATAATTGGTTATAGTGAAGAATCGGTCATTGTAAATAATCAGTTATAGTTAATAATCGATCATAGTGTATAATCGGTTATAGTGAAGAATCGGTCATAGTGAAGAATCGGTTATAGTGAAGAATCGGTCATAGTGAAGAATCGGTTATAGTTAAAAATCGGTCATAGTGAAGAATTGGTTACAGTGAAGAATCGGTCATAGTGAAGAATCGGTCATAGTGAAGAATTGGTTATAGTGAAAAATCGGTTATAGTGAAGAATCGGTCAGAGTGAAGAATCGGTTATAGTGAAGAATCGGTCATGGTGAAGAATCGGTTATAGTGAAGAATCGGTTATAATAAATAATAGGTCATAGTGAAGAATCGGTTATAGCAAATAATCGGTCATAGTAAATAATGGGTTATTGTAAATAATCGGTCATAGTGAGGAATCGGTTATATTGACTCAGAATCGTCTATAGCGAAGTATCGGATATAATGAAGAATCGGTTACTGTGAAGAATCGGTTAAATTGTGAAGAATCGGTTAAAATTGTAAGGAATCGAATATATTGAAGTATCGGATACATTTACAAACTAGTTTCCCTTTGACACCTTACTTTATTTAATGTATATTTGTATAGCTAAAATGTATACAAAGAAGTAATGGCTCGAGGTTCCAGGAATTCACTTAAACTGTTAATACACATCCCGCCTATCTGTGTACAAAGTTGACATTGCAGGTCGTCTGCGTCATTACTCAAGGAGTTTTTATTAGCTGTTTAGACGCGTAATATATATATCCGTGTTATTCGATTGTTAGAGAAGTCGAACGTTAACTCCGTTTTACGATAAACTTCACAAGAATCCCTAATATGTTTGAGAAGATTACGTCAGAGCTGTTTAGGTATAAATTTCTTCCTTATGGGTTGCATGATATATCAAACTTACCAGTGACATTCATCACAACGTATTTGACATCCACAAAAATAACAAACGCATGCTATAATCAATGGTTTAAAATGCGGAACAAGATTGAGTAACATATAATTGACAGGATAAACATAAACAATAAACACGAATCTTACATCATAGCGATGCTTTTTTTCATTATGGAAAAGTTACCAATCATTGTTCAATGGATTTATTAACCAAAGAAGGAAATGAACGTCCGTATATTTTACTTAGCAAACAAGTTCGTCTAGACTTTGTCTGAAAGAACAATATGATCGTTCCCTGTTCTCTTGGAAAAATTGACAAACAAGAACTTAATCAAACAATCTATATCATTTACATCTGTTTCCGAATACTTATACAGTTTAGACATATCAAAAGTTGCATGTGTACTGTTCACTTTGAAACTAATTTTGTTACGCCACCTTTTAAAGCTTCGCTTGCTACTTCGCAAACAGTCACGTTTATTCTATACAGTCAAAATATTCCAGTGTATATGTGTTACGTCAAATAATATTATCTCAGGACCGTGTCGGTAAATATGCATTGCATATCGATGTCCTAACTATATATCACCAAGTTAGAACCTCTATTGAAACAAAATGCGATCGGTGCGTATTATTAGTTTGATAACAATCTAACGAGTGTCGAAGAATACCAGTGTTTCTGTACAAAGCATGAGCGCTTTATAACATAATTAGGCGAACATACAAAATAGTAAATTAATTGAGTTATGTACAGCGGCGCAATTCCAGTTCATTTGGCAATGTTCTCGAGGAACTAATCTAACCTGTTTGCAATTATACACCTAATTGGTTTTACTTCTACGTGTGTTACCCCCTATTCAAACATGTCAAAACATCACGAACACATTACACAATACGAAAATAATGGACTGATTCCTTTTTGGATTGTTATAAAACTCGAAGACTTGATTATTTTCTACCCAAACAACTGCCTCAATATTCCCGAGGTCTGATTGTTATTTCACATAATGTGTTTGTTAATGTAAGTGGGCTGGAAGAAGAATAACATAAAATTCGTACGAAAAGATGAACCAAAAAATCCATTGTCGAGAAGCTTCCAGTGATATCCGTTTGCCGAGTAAATTATATCACCGGAAAGAGTTTAACAAGAGAAAAGAACGCATTCAAAGGAACACTTGGCGTTTAATGGGATAGAATGCATTGAGGTGTACGGTTATGTCGACTAAACAATACTGCCATTGTAGTTGATCCGTTTGATCAAACATGGCATTTATGATAAGGAAATTATGAAAACCAATTAAATAGATATATCTTTCAAATTCAATGAATTATAATATCCGGGAAATATTCCTTGTATTCGGATATGTGTAAACACTTTGTTATTTAAATGTAAGATTTCATTTAACAAGACAATATAATTACATATAATAACAACTGGTATCTATTATGTATAAGTATCGATACATATAACAAACCTATATAGACAGTACTGAATAACAGGTAGAATGCATGTTAAGTATAATTTCTTTTTAAACCGGACAAATACGAAAATGTAAAACAATATTGTGACCTTTTTTTCCCACTGAGGTTTAAAGTTGCACATTTTAAGATACATACGAGTAGATCCATCGACCTTATGTAACCTACATGGACAGCTTCTCGAAATATGAAATTTGTTTGGACCCTGGATTTAATCAAACGTATAGCTGTGAGGTGCTGGATATTACTAATCGGTAACAATT
This sequence comes from Lutraria lutraria, assembly GCA_964023205.1. Lineage (NCBI taxonomy): Eukaryota > Metazoa > Mollusca > Bivalvia > Venerida > Mactridae > Lutraria > Lutraria lutraria. The sequence continues at coordinate 7,590,873 of OZ026842.1, forward strand.
AGCATTTGAACACAGACTGTTCCATATAATGTTTAACCCATGTTTATTTGTTACCATTTTGAAAGGAACCACTCACTAACACAAATTAATTCAGGGTCTTAGAAGCCCGGGGGTAGGGGTATTGCCCCCCCCCCTAAAAATGTTGCCTTGCTGACAGTTAAAAGGGGCTAAACTGTTTGCCCCCGCCCGTTGTCAGACATAATCTTAAAATTGGTCCCCCCATATTTTAAAAAGCTTCGTACGGGCATGTTATATAACGAACGAAGCATTTCTATGACCGTACATGACCATGAACACTTCTCAGTTGAATTCAGTTCATTGGTTACATTTATTCTCCAACAGAAAGAGAATCTTAGTAATCCGGCAAAATCAAACCTTTTAAATACAAATCTTAAGAACAATAAGTCTTTGATCAATACCGAAGTTAAAGAAACGGTAGCTGTATATAGGGAAAAACATATACATTGACAAGCCTTGTGTGAGCGTAACTAGTTCAATGTGGCTTTGTCTGAAATATACAGTGCACTAGAAAGTTCCTAAATTGCTCGCCTTTAACATTTTGCATAAATTGTATGACACATTAACGACCATGTAAGCGGATAAATTGATCGTTTGGCTTCGGAATCTGTTCTACGCCGGTGTAATGATCAACTATTTGAAATGTTTTGCATACATACAGAGCCTTGCCAATTCACAAGTGATCAAGACAATCAAACGTGGAGGCATATTTGGTTGCTAAGGAATCTCTAAAAATGTGTATTAGGATCTATTGAAATGGGAAATTAACTAATAAAATGAAATAAAAAAATACTTGAATAACACTTACGATTTTTAGGTAGGTAAAGGTTGAGCCATTGGCAGTCCTCGGACTGGTGTTCTGTAAAATTTCCGGAATCGTCTTTCCATCTTTCAAGCATGGAACGTGGCATATATCGCCCCTTTTCTCTCATTCTTTTCTGGGGACAAACAGGCCGGTAGTTAGTCGCAAACTGTTTACTTGTTTCGAGGGCTCTGCCTAGTCCCCGAGTTCTAAAGAATCTAAGATAGAACTCCGCGTATCTTAGACCTCGAAATTCATATACTTCTCTAAGGTAACAGATTTCAGAGAAATCTACTCTTTGACCCTGAACCTTAGACTTGTCTTTCATTTCAATAATTCTTTCACCGATCTGATTTTTCTCAAGTTTACAGGTTTCCGTTTTTGACCCTGTCTTATAATACTCGTCTCGTGCGTCAGTTATCGCCAACGATGCAACCACGATAACAATAAATCTGAGCTCCATTTTGGTACAATAATTTTCAATTCTGTTTTATCAGAATATAAACACTGACCTGATGATTATGAAGTGTAATTTCAACTTTAATTTGAGGTTCTGTTTTCAACATGGACGTGATTAGTGTTATTGTGATTAGGTTATGATGAATGCCATAAAGGTAAGACGTTTATATCTACTTAGATGTAATATTACTAGACTATCTGGGCCTAATTCAGGACAACATCACCCATTTGAATATAATGTAAACTCGAATTTTGTACAGGAATATTCTGTTAAGACTCTATGACAGACGAAGTACGTCGAATTATCCCAGACACTTAAGAAGTACTGTCGACCATTCAGAAGACACGCTTCAGTGACATAGTTCAGTAGGTAACACTGACGTCCATAAATAAACAAGGGGTTAGTATTGTAGGTTATTTCGTATATTCATTGATTTCTGTAATGTCTTTAGGGCGTCTTACTCGTCTGAATATTGCAGATTTTTTTCAATTATATATTCCAATGTGTTATTCCTTGTTTGAAATAACAATACATTTTGGAGGAACTAGCACAGATTTAATTGTGTTCTCTATTATTTATATAACACATATAATCCAGTATGAACTTCAAAAAACAATAATACAATATACTCAGAAGCCCTACAAAAACACTTTGTATATTAAATCCAGAATTATCACTGATACAATATCCAGAAATATTGTATTTCCAATTTCCTAGTGATTGCCACACAAGCCAAAACAAAAACAAAACATTCCAATTTACAAACGAAACTAAATCAGCATCGAATGCTCGTAAGATCACGTATCATCAAAACCAAACAACGAATTCATTTGAAATTCACGAGTGAAATTACGCCAAATATAACAAAACTGTATGAGATGTCAGTCTATTACACTTCATTACGTACGCGCTTCAATACGAATTACACATTATTGCTGATACTTTCCAAGTCATGGAATGTTTAATCTTCTCTACTATCACACTACAGTTCTCTCTGACTACAGCTCAGAGAAATAAGTCTGCGAGATGAAAGCGATAAAGATTTCGGTGGTCAATAACGGTAAATATAACGAGTTAATTACCTTAACAGTGACATTACTTTTTATCCGTTCGATGGCTGCTATACACACCGCGGTTTAGGCACGAGTGGTGTACATTTTCACAAATGCAACTAACGTGTTGAATAGTTAAAGTACGTGGAAGCGTTTATAGATTCCCAAATGGTTCAAATACCAACACTGACTATCGGAATGGAATAACAACTTTGTTCTGAGACAGCAAATATTACAGTAATTTCCCTCGACTATGTTACAACTACTGTGTATATTCGTATCAAGTGTGCCCAGATTCACACGAGCAATGAAGAAGAAAATAGTACTTTGTTATTTTCAGGATACACAGTACATTAACAATAGTGACGAAAAATTAAACGCACTTAATATGTTTAGCATATTTACGCTTAGGTATTAAGCATTCAAAATGGTTTCATTTCTTGGATATATGTCAGACAGAAGTTGGTAATGTAAAATACACATTGACACACGCGCTGTATAATATCAGCGTAAACACAACGTAAGTAAGGTATAGATATGTATATTCTATTACTATCCTAAGGTCACAAAACTAATCACAGTCGTATTGAATTGTGTAAGAAAATGTGCACTAAACATCACTGCTTAGATATTGACACTAGTCTTATACAAGGAATTTGATTCCAATATAAAATGGCATATCAGAAAATACACGTACATGCTTTGTATGTTCGTTCTACACCGGTAGTTGGCTTGTTTCTACTGGTGCTCTTTTGATCATTGTGTTCTGTAAGCGTTTACATATGTGATTCTTCCTCTTTCTTGTTCAATTACCACTTACAATATAATGAAACAATAATAATAATCCAATATTCGTGTAATTATCCTTCAGTCTGTACGTTTGCCGAACAATTTGCACAGCACTTACGTATATATGCTCGTTATAAAGACTACACATACAAACACGACAAACCTTACAGGATAATCCAAGATAATACGAATTAGAAAAGCAAATATTTACATACAATTTAAACGGTATGTATCTGAGGCAATATAAGCATAAAACGTGCTCTTGAAAATATTAATGCATTATTTATCCACTTATAACCAGCGTCTGAAAATACATGATGAGTTGGCATCAATCACGTATCCAAATCAAACAATCATACAATATCCAATTCACCAATAGGTTACACCTTTTGTCAGCTGAACACAGTATTCACAACACAGATACTAGTTCGATTGATACAATCCGTTCGACGTATTTTGCATGATTGAGTCTTGCATTCAGTGAAGGAAATGCGGGCGAAACCAAGACACAATCGTTGTATTGCATTTAGCAGTAACTTATTTGTGGTTACATCGCCGCTTGTTCTATTCATTGACGCTACAACTTTTGAATGATCTGTTTGTATTTCTCTGGACTCGACGTGACAGCCAGTAAAGAATAATTGGTTTCAATATCGAAACAGAATATCGGATTCATTGAACTTGAATTCATATGTTTTGCACTACTGTAGAAGTTGCTGTAATACCCGATAAAGCGAACACTAGCTTATCGATATGCTAAGACGGTATTTGACATGGCAATATCTAGACAATCGATACGTAAATTCCATACCTATCATAATAATTATCATACTGCTGAAAATTTGATAAGGAATACATGTCTAGCAATATTGCATGTAGTGATTGCATCGTAATTTTAATACTACTGTTGATTAGATTTCTTTTAACATTTTGGTCATGCTAGTGTAAAACATGGATCAAATGATGTCCGTATACGCATATCAATACAAGTATAGCACTTTTTATATCACTCTCAATTTGATGTTTTACTTCGACTAGTTGGTATTCTTTACAGTTAGTTCGACCATTCATTTTGTAATTAACGTTCGTGTAGTTCTAGTGGTACAGTTCAGGTTTTTAAATATTTAAGTAATACATATTTCTAATTGGTGTATCTGTTGTTTAATGGCCCATTCGACAGCTATGGTCATTTAAGAACCGTCCCAGAAAGTAGTTCTTTTTGCTTCTTTATCGTGTACGGTGTAAGGCACTAACACATGACTCACCCGCTTATGTGGTTTTCTACACACCGTACTTAACTCGGTAGTTGGGATAGTGACATTGAAAAGCTTCCCCGAAAGATTCGAAAGGCAGATCCAAGACCTTTCGTATAGTACTAGTAGTCCATCACGTTACCATCGATCATCCCGTGTATTTCTAAGCATATACTATGCGTATATGGTGTCAAACAAGCTTTATTGGCCATTAGAATAGTACAAATATGCCAATAACGAATCACATAGCATGTATCATTACTAAAAATTATACTTATATACTCATATACTATGAACAGTAAAATGTAATCATGCATAGTTTGTAATATGCATTAACAAGGCTATAAGATATACTATGGAAAGGGTATATAGTAAGGTTGTGTTAACTTTTAAGTGTCTTTGGCAATTTTTTTCACAAGTAAAAATCTCCCTCAGTTTAAGTCCACCGTCAAATCCCATCTGCCTGCTAGTGTTTTATATTTTTATGAACATTTTAAATATCAATAATTCTTAGATAACGATGTAAATTCTGTGATAGTAATTTTATTCTGTGATAATTAATGATTTCTACGATAAATTTGTATTCCATTTTCTTTTCTTCATAATATAATTTGTTGTTGTTTCCTTGGTTATTTAAATTAAATTTATAAAGGACCACAATGGAAAATAAGGATTTACTTCCTTTTTTGTGTTATCCTTGTATTTTAAAGTTTGTGATATGGCTTAAATTTTTTACTGATATTATTGACCTTTGATAATTCTCAATATATATATTTAGTAATATATTTTTGTTTGCACACTTTATATACTCATTTTGTATAAGCTATTTCCTATGTACCATGTTTTTAGAAATGGTTAAAATATGAATAATTTAAATAAATAAATAAATCATGTCGTATGTTAGCGAATAATTATGTTGTGAGGTCTAATTCAATGTCATACCCTAAATGCATATTAACTTTCTGGCAGCATTCACCATTATGGAGACACACTGATTTTCTCCCACTTATGAATCAAGAAATATATGCAGATACGATACCATATTGTGATATAGAGTTCATAAACAAGTCTCCAAGTTTGGGGTCGATTCCACAAATCTGTTTGTAAAACAATAGACAATATTTCTTGTTAATTGCTCATAAATAAACAAATCTTATGCACAGTGGTAGACATGTCAGATTTCTTTCGAATTTCGATCCAGTAACCTCTTGATACCGTGAAATAAAAGCTTAAGCATGTGACAGAGCATTTGTCAAATAGAAATGTCCATGTATGCACCACGCAACTAGTATTTAGATGGCTTTAATTATATAAGTTGTCTGTTTAAGATTAACTGCCGTATATAGACGGTTACGGTAACTCTACGAACCGTAGTCTGCTGAAAACGATTTCCTGGAAACATATTGCAATGTTGTAATCCACGTGATGCATCCATATCCACAACACTGTCTGGATGCTCTTTAACAGAACGGTGGTTACAGTCACGAATCTCTTGGAAAAATAGGAATTAAGATTAAGCATTAAAGCACGAAATGTTGACTTCAGACAAAACATTGTTTATTATAAGAGAAAGCCGCTGTCGATTCGACGAGCATTAGTTTCTTTACAGATAAAAAACGTAAGTTCCTTCCACACAACATTCAGAATCAGTTCAGAAGTGAAGTTTGACATTAAACAAAGAGAATGGTTGCTCAAACACTTCAGACAGAGGAGACAGTAATATCGTGATAAACAAACTACACATACTTACATACAGACAAATACATCTTCCATGTTCAGTGAATGAACAAGGACCCCAGATGGTTTGTACCATGATATTGTATCTCATCAATTTTACGTAATCGACAGGGTACTGATGGTTCATGATCTATCAAATTATCTAGCTGATTTCGCCCAAAATTTCAAGAACTGCTAATGAGTGTTTTTGTATTTCTTTCTTCTTTACCGTAACCAATGCCAATTTTCCTAAAACTTGATTTAATTTAGAAAAAGTGTCAGTCTGTTAACTTCAATTGAAAAAAGCTAATAGAAATATTTAAAGGAATTGCATGACATTTTGTATTTTGACCAAGAATAAAATGAGAAACATTAACCAAAAGTAAAAATATGGAATTTTAGATTTATGTATGAGTGATCTGCCCTTGAAATGACATAAATTAAACCAAAACGTCATAAACAAGGGCAGATAACTAAGAAACAAGCACCGCGACCCCCAGTTTCTTTTCGATTAAAATGTTTCTGTTATTAGATGCTATGATCATGCAAAGTGTAAAAAAATATCTCTATACGTTTTCATTTTGCCTATATGTTTAATAGTAAAATTAACGTCACGGATGCGCACCACGTTGCGCAATAGCAACTACCGGTTATGTCCTTAAATGTCTAGTGCGTTATCTTCAACAATTTCCTACTTTAACAGCTTTCATTTTGTGATGCCGTTGAAAGTGAAGATTTTGAAGCACACTTATTTATATTGAAAGTAAAACACACAGCAAAAAAATGATGAGAACACAATTTTCCGCATTAGAGCACAACGATTATAATCTGATGAAGTGTTTCGACAAATTCAAGAAATACAAATACTACCAGTATTTTAAATAACACTATGCATTAAAGTTGGTAAAGAGGTTTTTGTGATATTGCTATATTGTAGCAGTTGAGGTAATGGTTCAATTTAGCCAAAGGGTTATATTTGAGATAAGGCTATCATTTGGGCAAGCTTTGAATTGAGTGAGTACAAAACATTATTGAAAGTAATACACACAGCAAACATTGATGAGAACGCAAGTTTTCCGCATTAGAGCACAACGGATTATAACGATGAAGTGTTTCGACAATGACATGAAACATACAATTTATGCTGCTCAACAAATTTCTTCGTGTGCGTACTTATACATGACTTTTTGAAGTACCATAAATAACTTAAGTTCATCGATCGATCAAGTCTAAATATATAAAATATTGCAGCTAATGGATAAGCATACCGCCGGTATGTAGTCAAATGCTTATTAGACTTAGTATCAATTTATTTTTCTCTCGCTCAATCTCTCTTCCATTCATGCTTCGATTCATTCTTAATTATTCTTTTTTTCGTTTTCCTCCCGTTCCGTCTCCTAAAAAGTTTCTTCTTGCCTCTTCTAGAAAGCTTTCTATGATATTTGCTTCATAATCTGGTACCTGTTTCACTCCCCCATTGCTCATATTTCAGTTTTTTTAAAATTGCCCTATTTCAATAACTTTTCTTATTGGTGTAGAGATACGCTATTTAAAGAGACTGTTGTGTGCGTCTGTATTCCCTTTCCAGTGGGATCAAACAAGTTGTATTATTTGGTCAGGATTAACAGTGAACAACTCAAAACACAGGTTCATAATATTAATATATTAACCCTGTTTGATACTATTGACAATTAACTAAACAATTAACTAGACCCTATGAGATTAAATGCACTATAAATCCTTTCAACATGATTGTGACGTAACAACTACACTTATTACTAAAGTCAAGGACTTATATCACAAAACAGACCTCCCACCGTTCCTTTAAATTCATAATACATTGTAGTTCAATACATCCGGTAACTCCACTGAGTCCAAATTCGTTACATTTATTAGCATTGTATGTTAATACGTAGACGTCATTCATCAGGAAAACACCTTGTAGTACAATATGTAGATTCTAAAGAAACATTTTCTTCTTTGATGTCATGATAAACAGCACTGCTTTGAAAATAAATTATGTGACTTTGTTGTTTTCGTGAAGAATAATTCGAAAGGCGAACTTCCAAAATAAACAACAAGAGATTAGATTCTAATTATTGGTAAATTTTAAACATTATGGATATGTGTTTACGATTGACTGGCGTCAACCAGTATGCGTTGGTACAAGTCGACCGAACGTCTCATCGAGATGCACAACTGATACTATGAAATCTGATGTTTGCTATGTATAACTGAATGAGTTTTCACCGTTGCAGTGGGTTGGACGCCGTTCACGTTAATAAACAAAGGCCATAACACTTATTATTATTATAACCAGTTTGCAATGACTATATTCTAAATATCATTATCTTACACTTTTTACAAGTAGCCGTCAACTTACTCACGTATGGAGGAAAATCGACATTATATGTCTAATTTTCAAAGAGAGTTGTGATCTATTGTGACGGGATTCTAACCCAAATCGCCAAAATGTAGGTCTGGCGCACTAATGGCCGGTTTGTAAGTCCAATACAGTTTCATTTGGACCAGGACTATGGCCTAACTTAATATAAATGTAAGAATTGTTAAAGCAACTATACCTTGAACAACTAGCCAGTAAGTGATGAGCAATAACCTGTTAATCAATGGAATACTTCATAACCATCACTGTATTTAAATACCCATTAACTTGAAGCATTACAAGAAAACGCAGCTGGAGAATTACGCTCTGGATTGATTATACAGTGTACATTTTTGCTCTTATGTATGAGTTATGTATTAAAGTATGCATTATTTATTGGCTTATATGCTGCTGCAGTAATTCCACACATAAGATCGCACAGACTTTATTACTCAAGTATAACTCCCACATTCAAATTTAATAGATATTAATATAGTATAGGCGTATCTTGCGATAGAGCTAAATCACATGGTGAAAATATTCAGAAGAGGTTTGAATTGTGCATTTAAGACTGATGAAATGCTAGAAGACTGCACTATTGCACTATTCTATCACCAATGCAAACAATGTGACCAGGGTGACAGATGCCTATTCTAATACACTTGCACGTCATAATGCTTCGATATCCGTATGAAGTAAAAAGATAAAGCAATTAATGTTACGACATAATCGTACTAATTCCGACTGCATCTTCAGAATTCTATTTTGTCCTACGTGAACCTCATGATCGCATATCGCAATAAGCGATTCTTGTAACATTACATCAAATGAAGGGAGCATCGCAGGTTGATTATCACTTCGTTGTAGAGCATTTGCAAATACAGACCATTGTCGTATATTCTCGGAATGTATTTAGTCAAACATTGGTATCAATGTCACATACGTTTGCAACTCAACATAATCCCCCTTATTATTACAACGGAGTCAATTTTGGTTATTTTTCTTAAACCCTTTGCATCAACATCTATAAATATTTCACTGAATGTAATACGATTCCATAGCTTTGACAAGAAAAACAAAATAGAAACCGTTTTTGTTTTAGATAGTTCATGAAAGCTGCACTCAAACCGTTAAACGAAATCTATGAAGCGATAATCACATTGAATCAATAAAACCAGCCAGTATGAACTTAAGAACGGTAAGAAGATCCGTAATTTGTTTTTATTACTTCCTTGATTAAGAAAGATTGTTGAAGTATTTTCATTTTAGTTTCAGAAGTAAATTGTTACCTTTATGGTGGTACAACATCGTTATTAGGTTTTCTGCTGCATAAATAGAAATGAAATATCACTGCCTTCATCACGTGTAACCATAACATATTCATCAAGAACAACTTCTTACCTCGATATGAATAGAATAGAAGACGTGTTATGCTTGACTGTTCACTGATCATCATATATGCAAGAGTCTCAATTATACAGTCAACATATTTCTACTATTTCCTTAATCATAGGGACCATAGTTGTGAGATAAAATGTTATGGTTAACACATAATTGTGTCATGTTCGCTTCTGCCAATTTAACACAAAGTATGTAGAATACGTATAAGTGTCATAAACGATATTTAAATATTATTGTGGCACGTTTTATTTTACGTCTCTGTATTATTTAGTTTTAATCTAGTATGTATTTAATACAATTGTGTAAATAAATCCAACCACATCAAACGTGTTTACCAAATTCAAGCCACGACATTGCGTATGAGAGTAATTAAAACAAAACCAAGGTCACTACAGACTTTAACTGGATAGTAAGGTTTCGATTGTGATCAACTAATATGATTCCCGCTGCAGATTTATACACGTGATCACATAATCAGACTAATTTTGCTCCGCGAGACAGATTTTCCATAGCGATTTAGAATTGACTGTACATTTCTGTAAATTCGAGAAAGCAAAACAATGTTCGTTGGTTAACAACCATTGGAAGCTTTCGGAGAATTGACATTATTCCTGATGGCGTGTCATACGATGCCAAGACAGTTATGCACGCATAAATGAGTATCTAACTTATTTAATGTTAAAACACTATTTGATGAAATCAATATATTTTTAAACTTAGATAAATGATCACCATTTCCAGTAAGGCATTTCTTGTGGAATTATTTCAAGACAATAACCGTGCAATTTGTAATCAAAGATTCAAAGTCAGTTAGACGTTGTAATATTAGGTTTAAGTCCGTGTCAGACACACGCATTTAAAGCATATTCCAAGCCTTTCTAATTCCACTTCGACAACATAGCTTTACAGATTAACCTTGAAATTAAGTTTGACATGTAACAATGTTGTGATAAAGCTGCGCATATGCGTGTGTCTGCAATTGTCAAGTTTTAAATTGAAAGTTTGTTTTATGTGAAGGTTGAGTATTAACGAGTGTTAGATAATGTAAGCGACTTTAATATAATTATGATAAGTTCGAATCAATTGGGGAAATTACGGAAGGGTAACCGTCCTGTTATCAGGAATAACATTTTTCATTAAGAATATTCCCACATACAAAATTTATACAGATCTGCTGAAAATAACGAGACACTTGAAGTTAATGTCTGTGAAATATGCTATTATAAGTTTGTGCTTTTTAATTTTCATTACATGTCAGACCGACACGATAGTGCGCATTAATAAAGTGTGCACAATGTTAAGCAAGAAAGTGAACAATCATACAATACTATTTGTAATACTGGCGGATGCAACTTGCAAATTAAATTATCAAAATAGTGTCGCTTAGTATTATCAAGTTTTTTCAATAATATTTTGATTAATATATGACATATGATAAAAACTGTTCTAACATTAAATAGGGAAACAAATGCATCATTCGGAATCATCATCATATGTTTAATTAATCACTTAAAACCTATCTTCATGTTCTATAACACTTTATTTCTCATCAGAAAAATCTATTTTAAAGCATAGCAATGTCTTGCTTTTCATAAATTTTTTAACATTCAGCTTCTTTGGATCCTTAACAAAGGTAAATGATTGTACTTTGATATTTTACAATTTGCCAATTTCATGTACTATTTCTGTTTTTTTTTCAAATGGATAAATAATATAGATGTATTCGACAGTCTATGTAAAACATGTATTGAATTGGAAATAAAATATTGCAATACAATATCTATTTAAAATACTTTCCATTGTCATCCATTATTAAAAAATAAAATTTTAACATTTTATTGTTTAAAGAGAATGCATTGAAATGGAAATAAAAGATGAGATAGAAAATCATTTTAAATGTTTCCATTGTGATCCGATGCTGTGAAAAGATATGTAACGTTACAAATTCAGCGCCAGGTTATTTGTACTTGATATATAATAATTATTATAATAATTGCATTCGATAAGAAATTAGGAATATTCGATGAACTTACTTTACCTGTGCTATGATATAAGACGCTTGTAAGGCAACAGCTGGTGTTCATACCAAGATACATAAAAGAAGCATATCTAATGCACAAGAAAAATAAAAGAGACATATCATCATATCCTACATACCGTAATTTCTGGGCATAAAAATAACGTAAGTGTAATATTTATTCTCTTCTTACGATGATAGGTTTTGTCTTTTTTATAACACTGCAATAACTAGCAATAGGAGTTCAGTTTTCGGGTGTTTTAGAAGTAAATAACTGACGGAAATTATCTATGACGCACTGTTTGAAGTGTGATAATGTACTTCCTGTTCATGCTGTGGACATAGTTTTATCTCAATGAGTTAATTGTCAATTACCAATCGAATTATTACACAGTTCCATAATGGCGTATGTAAGCAAATGTGCTGTGAGGTCTGATTCAATGTCTTAACCAAAATGCATATTGAACTTGCTGGCAGCATTTCCATTCTGGAGACACACTGATGTTTTCCCTCTTACGATCCAAGAAATATATGCAAATACCATATCGCATTTTGATATTAATTTCATAAACATGTCACACAGATTGAGGGCGATACTACACATCTGTTTGTAAACAATATGCAATATTTCATCGATCCAGTAATCTCTTGATACCGTGAAATTAAAGCTTAAGTATGTGATATAGCATTTGTCAAATAGAAATATCTATTTATGCATTATGCAAATAGTTTTAATTACAAAAGTTGTCTGTTTAAGATTAGATACCGTATATAAACGTAACTTTGCGAACAGTAGTCTGTTGAAAACGATTTCCTGGTAACATATTGCAATGTTGTAATCCACGTGATGCATCCATATCCACAACACTGTCTGGATGCTCTTTAACAGAACGGTGGTTACAGTCACGAATCTCTTGGAAAAATAGGAATTAAGATTAAGCATTAAAGCACGAAATGTTGACTTCAGACAAAACATTGTTTAAGAGAAAGCTGCTGTCGATTCGACGAGCATTAGTTTCTTTACAGATAAAAAACGTAAGATCCTTCCACACGACATTCAGAATCAGTTCAGAAGTGCAGTTTGACATTAAACAAAGAGACTGGTTGCTGAAACACTTCAGACGGACGAGTCAAATCAGTAATATCGTAATAAACAAACTACACATACTTACATACAGACAAATACATCTTCCTTGTTCAGTGAATGAACAAGGACCCCAGATGGTTTGTACCATGATATTGTATCTCATCTATTTTACGTAATCGACAGGGTACTGATGGTTCATGATCTATCAAATTATCTGATTTCACTAAGTCTACAACGGTAGGTAAAATCGTTTCATCTTTAAGTTATACGCTCTTTGTATACATATTTCAGAGTGAAATTTTTTCGAGACACAACACGTCTGTGCAAACATGAACTGGTTGCTTTTGTTTGCAATATTTCTGAGTTAAATGTCTAGTGCCGTACCTTCGACAATTTGCTACTTTAACATCTTTCGTTGAAGGTGTAAATTTTGAATATTGAAGCACTCCAGTATCTATATTGAAAGTAAAACAAACAGCAAACATTGATGACAACGAAAGTTTTCCGCATTAGAGCACAACGATTATAATGATGAAGTGTTTCGACAATGTCATGAAACACAAAGATTATGCTGCTCAACCAATTTCTTCGTGTGTATACTTATACATGACCTTTTGCAGTTCCATAAATGACTTAAGTTCATCGATCGATTAAGTCTGAATATATCACAAACTGCATGTAATGGATTAGAATACCGCCGGTTTGTAGTTAAATGCTTGTAATACTTAATATCAATTCATTTTTCCCTCGCTCAATCTCTCTTCCATTCATGCTTCGATTCATTCTTAATTATTCTTTTTTATTTCGTTTTCCTCCCGTTCCGTCTCCTAAAGCGTTTCTTCTTGCCCCTTCTAGAAGGAATTCTATGTTCTTTGCTTCATAATCTGGTACCTGCCTCACTCCCCCATTGCTCATTTGTTCAGGTTTTTTTTAAATAGCCCTATTTCAATAACTTTTCGTAGATACGCTATTTAAAGAGAACGATGCGTCTGTATTCCTTTTCCAGTGGGATCAATCAAGTTGTATTCTTTGGTCAGGATTAACCGTGAACAACTCTAAACAACTTTTTAGCAAAACATTCATATAAAGATATGGCCTGCCATGAGCGGGATTATAAATCGGATCGCCGAGTTAGAAGTCCAGATCACAACCAACTGGACCACGGTTTCTGGTGTTGTATGTACAATTGTTGGAAAACAAAGTTTCGTGTAAATCACATGTAATTAGAACAAACACTTAGTGGACATTGCCTTTCATATTGAACAAAGTATCTGCTTGTACATACCGACCGTAGAGTTGCCCCACTGGGCAAGTATATATCATTCAAGCCAATATACTCATAAATATAAGTACAGTTTCAGACGGCGTTATGTGTGTCTTATGTATTCATTTGACATATTTACACTGTCGTTAAAGAACGATCATTCTTTCAAAGAAAGCATATTTTATCTAATGGATGCAATATAATAAATAGACAGTGATAACATATTTGCATAAGATGGTTTATATTATCATAAGTTATGCGACCACCATAGAAACATGCACACTGTCAACAAACCAAACGTCAGTACTTCAAAAAAGTAAAGTCAGCATAAATATGGCAGCTAAATATGACATTTGTATCATGTCATAAATTCATTTCGATAATCGGTTTGTAAAAGGATCGTAAGATCAGTACTGCTTATGATTTTCGATCAAAATTAAGAATGATTAGTTCCTTTTAGAAAGATTCTGAATCAAGGCTAATCGTCAGTATGAGAGTAATTGATAATTTATTTGAAAACCACGATCATTTCAATTACACAGAAACAAGTAGCATCGCATCATGACTTGAACATGGCATCGACTTCAAATGATAATAATTATGATTGCATTTTTATGTCGGATAAAACTGCGTTATGTATATTTAATGCAGAGATTATTCCAAGTTAATCACGAAACGACACGGTGAAATATCATGAAACAACATGACTTAATTGCATGATTTATAGTTGTAGTTTTTATGCAAAGTTTAAAAGTAAGTATTCATCATACAGAAAGTTGATATAGAATAATACAGACATGGTTTTACAATGTTTCCTCTCGGGCTACAAGTCAGTTGGGAATATGTGTTTGCAATATTAGTTTATATCACATAAAATATTTAGTACCTATAATGTATACTCTTCTTAATTCTTTCAATAATTATATAATTGTTATCTTTAATAACATTTTCAAATTCTCATTTATCGCATTTTACGTTTTGCCATTCATGATATTTTCATGTTTCAAGTTTTAAACTAAGGTAAGTGATGGTTACTCTTTTTGGAGTGTTTGTTATCGGAATATGACTATCTCGGAGTGGGTGGGGAGTGCTTGTTTGCTGGATGTCCCCTAAATTGGTCAAAAGTTGAATGAAGTTGATCAGTATTACAAGCTCTGATATGAGGCATTTACATAATTATGTTCTTGAAAATTTAAATTGCACTATCCTACCACAAATGCATTCAGTTCAGACTAGATTGTCAGCGTTCTGATCTAAACAATGTGACTAGGGTGACAGTTGCCTAATTCTAATACACTTGCACGTCATAATGCTTCGATATCCGTATGAAGTAAAACGATAAAGCAATTAAAGTTACGTCATAATCGTGCTAATTTCCGATCGCATCTTCAGAATGCTATTTTGTCCTACGTGAACGACATGATCGCATATCGCAATTAGCGATTCTTGTAACATTACATCAAACGAAGGAAACACCGCAGGATGATTTTCATTTTGCTGTAGCCCATTTGCAAATACAGATGTGCAAATTGTCTGTTTTACAGAGCATCACTCGGTACACGTTTTATTCCGTATTTTTTTAGCAATTGTTGTTTAGAACAACCCCACAGACACGATTTCTACATTAACAGCAAATAAGTTCATTTGCTCTGAATCTTCCAATGTTTTACGGGAAGCTATATACTTGTATTAATTCGATACAGGACTATATAAATAATGAACTTGATAAATCGTGAAAGCAATGCGAACCTATATTGAAACAAGGCCAACACTGCCACAAGTCATTCTCTTAATGTACTTTCGTCTTTTAATATAAATGACCTTAAAACGCCCCGTCAACACCGCACTTTATAGACTTTATTATTCTTACATTCAAAATGCAAAAATAGCAACAGTTATAACATAGCCAATATACTTTTATTTGTAACACATAGCGGGATTAATATGCGTTATGAGCATATTGCCCATTGTTACCACAAACCTAATCATATCCACTTGTAATCTCATAGTGGTATACCTACATTTTTGAGATTCCTAAATGCGCTCTCTTAGGCTCGTCATACTTGTCTTAAATGAAGAGAATAAACCCCATGTTCATAGTAGACAAGCTTCTATCAAGAATAAACTATCGCCGACAACAAGCATCACCAGACCATTGTTAACATTGTCATCTACTTTCGGAAAGCATTGTGCAAACATTGGTATCAATGTCACATACCTTTGGTACAACAGAATCCCCCTTATCATTACAGCGGTATATAGTTCAGTTATGTTCCTTTAACTCTATTTATTAAGATCTATAGTTCACAGAATGTAATACACTTCCATTTAACTTTGACAAGAAAGGCAAAGTAGAAACCGTTGTTGTTTTAGATATTTCATGAAAGCTGCAATCAAACCGTTAAACAAAATATATCAAGCGATAATCACATTGAATAAATAAAACCAGCCAGTATGAACTTAAGAACGATAAGAAGATCCGTAATTTGTTTTTATTACTTCCTTGTTTAAGAAAGATTGTTGAAGTATTTTCATTTTAATTTCAGAAGTAAATTGTTACCTTTATGATGGTACAACATCGTAATTAGGTTTTTTGCTACATAAATAGAAATAAAATATCACTGCCTTCATCACATTAATGGATATATAACATATTCAGCAAGAACAACTTCTTACCCCGATATGAAGACGTGTTAATAAATGAGTATCTAACTCATTTAATGTTAAAATACTATTTGATGAAATCAATATATTCTTAAACTTAGATAAGTGAACACCATTTCCAGTAAAGCATGTTATTTCAAGACAACAACCGTGCAATTTATAATCAAATATTTTCTTGTTTGATTCAAAGTCAGCTAGACGCTGTAATGTTAGGTTTAAGTCAGTGTCAGACACACGCATTTAAAGCATATCCCAAGCCTTTCTAATTCCACTTCGGCAAAATAACATTTACAGATTAATCTTGAAATTTAGTTTAACATGTTATAATGTTGTGATGAAGCTGCGCCTATGAGTGTGTCTGCACTTTTCAAGTTTTAAATTGAAAGTTTTTGACGTGAAGGTTGCCTATTTATAAGTGTTAGATAATGAAATCGACTTTACTATATTATAAGTTCCGATTAGTTGGGGACATTACGGAAGGTTTACCCGTCCTGTAATCAGGAATAACGTGTTTCATACAATAAATTCCCACATACAAAATTTATATAGACCTGCTGAAAATAACGAGACCCTTGAAGTAAGTGTCTGCGAACTAAACTATTAAAGTTTGTGCTTTTTAATTTTCATAACTTGTCAGACCGACACGATAGTGCGAATTACTTAGGTGTGCAAAATTTAAGCAATACATTGAACAATCATACAAATACTATTTGTACTATTGGCAGGTGCAACTTGCAAATTAAATAATCAATATATTGTCGCTTAGTATTATCAAGCTTTTTCAATCATATTTTTACTAATATATGACATATGATAAAAACTGTTCTGACATTATATTAAATAGGAAAACAAATACACCATTCGGAATCATCATCATATGTTTAATTAATCACTTACAACCAATCTTCATGTTCTATAGCACTTTATTTCTCATCAGAAAAATATATTTAAAGCATAGCAATGTCTTGCTTTGCATTAATGTTTTAACATTAAGCTTCTTTGGATCCTTAATAAAGGTAAATGATCGTATTTTGATATTTTACAATTTCCCAATTTCATGTACTATTTCTAATTTTTTAAATGGATAAATAACATAGACGTATTCGACAGTTTATGTAAAAAATGTATTGAATTGGAAATAAAATATTGCAATACAATATCGATTTTAAATAATTTCCATTGTCACCATTATTAAAAATCAAAATTTTAACATTTTATTGTTTAAAGAGAATGCATTGAAATGGAAATAAAAGATGAGATAGAAACTCATTTTAAATGTTTCCATTGTGATCCGATGCTGTGAAAAGATCAGTAACGTTACAAATTCAGCGCCAGGTTTTTTACTTGATATATAATAATTAATTGCATTCGATAAGAAATTAGGAATATTTTATGAACTTACTATACCTGTGCTATGATATAAGACGCTTGTAAGGCAACAGCTGGTGTTTATATCAAGTTCATAAAAGAAGCATATCTAATGCACAAGAACAATAAAAGAGACATATCATCATATCCTACATACCGTAATTTCTAGGCATAAAAATTAACGTAAGTGTAATATTTATTCTCTTCTTACGATGATAAGTTTGTCTTTTTTATAACACTGCAATAACTAGCAATAGGAGTTCAGTTTTCGGGTGTTTTAGAAGTATTATCTATGGCGCACTATTTGAAGTGTGATGATGTACTTCCTGTTCATGCTGTGGACATAATTTAATCTCAATGAGTTAATTGTCAATTACCAATCGAATTATTACACAGTTCCATTATGGCGTATGTAAGCAAATGTGTTGTGAGGTGTGATTCAATATCTTACCCGAAATGCATATTGAACGTTCCGGCAACATTTCTATTCTGAAGACACACAGACTTTTTCCCACGGACGAATCAAGAAATATATGCAAATACGATATCATATTGTGATAAATTTTTCTTTCATAAATAAATCTCTAAGTTAGAGGTCGATTTCACAAATCTGTTTGTAAACAAACAATAGGCAATAATTCCTGTTGATCAATAATAAATCAATCTCAAGAACAATGGTAGACATGTCGAATTTGTATCGAACTTCGACCCAGTAATCTCTTGATACCGTAAAATTAAAGCTAAGGCATGGGACAGAGCATTTGTCAAATATAATTGCCCATGTATGCGTCAAGCGAAACATTTTTAGGCGACTTTAATTACATAAGTTGTCTGATTAAGATTAGCTGCCGTATATAGACTGTTAAATAATTTTACGAAGTTTATTCTGTTGAAAATGATTACCTGGTTACACATTGCGATGTCGGAATCCACGTAATGCATCCATATTTACATAACCGACTGGACGCTCTTTAACAGAACGGTAGTTACAGTCACGAATCTCTTGGAAAAATAGGAATTAAGATTGAGCATTAAAGCACGAAATGTTGACTTCAGACAAAACATTGTTTAAGAGAAAGCTGCAGTTGATTCGACGAGCATTATTTTCTTTACAGATACAATGCGTAAGTTCCTTCCGCATGACATTTAGAATCAGTTCAGAAGTGCAGTATGATATCTAACAAAGAAACTGGTTATTCAAACACTTTAGACGGACGAGACAAATCAGTTATAAACAAGCTACACATACTTACATACAGACAAATACATCTTCCATGTTCAGTGAATGAACAAGGACCCCAGATGGTTTGTACCATGATATTGTATCTCATCTATTTTACGTAATCGACAGGGTACTGATGGTTCATGATCTATCAAATTATCTAGCTGATTTCACTAAGTCTACAACGGTAGGTAAATTTGTTTCATCTTATACAATTGCTGTATGCATATTTCAGAGTGCATTTTTCGAGACAGAACAGGTCTGTCTAAACAGGAAATAGTTGTTTGAAATATTTTTAAGTAAAATTTCTGTGTTACATTCAACATGTTTTAACTTAAACAGCTTTTATTTGGTAGGTCACGTTCGAAATGCCTTTAGCAGTGTAGATCTTGAACTTTAAAGCAACATATTTTTATTATTGAAAGTAAAACACTTAACATAAAATTCATAAGCAACACATTAGAGCATATTAATTATTGTCATGATGAAGTGTTTCGACAAAGTCAATAAATATAAATACTATGAAACACAATCTATTAATTGGTAACGACGTTTTAGTAGTACATGCATTGTTAAATTGTTACTAATAATGGATAGTAATTGCGACGAGTCTAGGCATATGCCCAAATTGAATAAGTATTGGTTCAACTTGGCTATTAATTGGGCAAGCTTTAGGATTGAGTGAGTGTACAGCATTTTGGTTGAGGGATTACATACATAATGCCATCGAATGGAGCGGACACAATTTTGGAAAATGTTGATATTTTTTATTTGATACATGTACAATGATATAAAATGATTAACCAATGTGCATCAGATTCAAGAGAACCTTAAAGTTTCTGTATTGGTATCATGATAAACAACTCTACTTTGAAAATATGATGAACGGCGTAATTCTAAGACAAACCACAAAAGTATTGGTGAATTTTAAACATTATGGATGTATGTTTGTGACTGATTGTCGTGTACCACTATGCGCTGGCACAAGTTGACAAAACATCTCAGTGAGATGCACGTGCAATTGTAATTGGCACAATGCAATCTGGTTTCATATCTAAATGTGTTTACAAAATTGCAGTGGGCTTAATGTCGTTTTTCAACGATGTTTCTGTTATACACGGCGATCAGTTCACTTATTCTGTAAGCAACAACTATTAAGTACCCCTTCCACAAGGAGCCATCATCAGCTGCTCAACATATAACTGAAAACCGACTCTTAATGCCGAGGTTCCATAGAAGGGTAACACCTGCTGAGACCGGGATTCAAATTCAGATTACTGCGTTACAAGTCCAGCACATTTACCACTGGACCGCGGTCACAGTCCAACTGATTATTAATGTTATCATTGTAGATGTATTGTATAAAATTTAAAATAAGCGACCCAAAGAAGAGCAGTACGCTGTACATCAATCGAATTCTTCACATTCATCACTATATTTAAATGCACATTAACTTGAAGCATTACAAGAAAACGCTGCAGGAGAATTTGGATTGAGTATGCAGTGTACACTTTTTTTTGCTCAGATGTTTGAGTTCTCCACGTATGCAGTATGTGTTGGCTTATATGCTGCTGTAGTAATTCGACACATCATAAAATATCGATTTATTTACTCAAGTATAACCTCTACTTATAAATTTGATAGATATTAATATATCACAGGCGTTACTTGAAACCTACATGATAGCGAAAATATCATTATTTTCTATACTGAAACAAAACAAAATCACCAAAGTAAACCTGTTGGATAGTTTCAAACAGCAGTTGCTTACTCTGTAGATAATGTTTATTAAATAATAATGGATGTTTTGGTGTTATTTTGGTACGACGATATGAGTAACACTTACCATGACCAGATATGAGATGTGATTTTGTTTTGTATTATAATATTTATATCCCTTGGTCTAAATTAAGAAGAGGTTTGAGATACACATTAAAGTCAACTTAAGTACTCGAAGGTAACACATTATGCTTCGTTTCTTTTGGTTTCAACACAGTTTATCAACGATATTTCAGTTATATATTGCGGCCGGTCACCAAGCCGGTGTGCAATGATTATATTCTAACCAGTAATAACACAGCCTCCAACAAGGAACCGGCAACTTAGACACATAGGAAGTAAGATCTACATTTTTTGTCAAACTTCCATAGAATGTATGACCTGCCGATACAAATCCAGAGAACTAACGTATGGACCAAGGCCGCGGCCTATCGCGCATTATGAACATGTTACGCAAACATTACGAGTTTTGTTTTGGGCTGATCACGTGGAATGAGGACATACACTAAAGTGGACATTGTATTTATTTGCATATACTATAATAGAAGAAACATCGGTTAGTAAATGCAAACAAGAGAGTATTCCCAATTGACCAATATACATCATTAAAGCCAATATACACAAACTATGTAGTATTGTTTCAGACGGCGTAATGTGTGTCTTATGTATTCATTTGACATATTTACACGGTCGTTAAAAGCACTCAATCTTTCAAATAAAGTACACTTTATCTGTTGAACGCAATGGAATGCATAGACTATTATGTCAATTGTCATTGTGTAAAATGATTATCATAGCATAGTTTAAAATTAAGCTATCGTCATACAAGCATGCCAAAACAACAAAATTGACAATATTTCTGAAGTAAAAACAACTTCAAAACTAGCAAATAAAACCATTTCATCATATTATCAATACATTTCTATTGGATGTGTATAATGATCATAAGATGTAACAGTAATACTTATGAATTCGATCAAAATTGAAATTAATTTGTTAATCATAGAAAGATGCTGAATCAAGACTTATTATCAGTATAAAAGTAATTAATCGTTTTCTTGAAAAACACGAGCATTTCAATTACTAGTACACAAAAGCAAGAAGCATCGTTACCTGACTTGAACATCGCATCGACTTCAAATGATTATATCATTGCATATTTAAGTCTTATAAAACTACGTTATGTACGTTTAATAGAGATATTATACCAAGTTAATGCTTAAACTGTACGATGAATATCATTAAACAACATGACTTAATTGCAACATTTATCAAGCTGTAGTATATAATTATAAAACATTTAGAAGTAATTATTTATCGTACAGAAGATTAATATACTATAATACAGTTAGCTTTACACAGTGTTCCCTTCCAGGCTACAAGTCAGTCGGGATATATGATTATAATATTACGCACTATCGAGCAGGAAAGGATTTAGAACTTAGAGGTTTAGAGGCTCTTTTTTGTTCTTCCAGTAATAATGCTACCTTAACTAGTGTTATCATATTCTCGTGTTGCTTTTTACGTTTGTTATGATGTATATTTTTGTTTTCATGTTTAAGTTTTAAACTGAAATAGGTTACGATTATTCTTATGGGTAGGGTTGGGAGTGCTTGTTTGCTGAATATGAACTTTTCAACGTCCCAACATTTTGGTGAATCTTGAACGAAGAGGAATTACAGGTTCTGGTATTGAGTCATTCATCTATATCGGGGAATCTAAAACGCTTTATTCTATCACAAATGCATTCAGTAAAGACATGATTGCCAGCGTTCCAAACTAAACAATTTAACTTTGATGACATTATGTATTGCCTAATACCAATACACTTGTACGCCGCAATGTTTCGCACTCCGTATAAAGTAAAATGATTAAGCGATTAATGTTACGTCATAATGGTGCTAATTTCCGCATCTGCAGAATGCCATTACTATTAGGTTCTACGTCAACGACACGATCGCATATCGCAATTAACGCTGCTTGTAACATTTACATCAAACGAAGGAAATATCTCTGGCAGATTTCAACTTGTAGAGCATTTCGAAATACAGATGTGCAAATTGACGGTTTTAGTGATTGTCATTCGGTGCAAGCTTTATTCTCTGTGTTTTTGATCAATTGTTTATAACAACCTCAAACAAACACGATTTTTACATTAACAGCAAATAAGTTCATTTGATTTATATCTTCCAATGTTTTAGTAGAAGCTATATACTTGTATTAATTCAATACAGGACTATATAAATAATGAACTAAAATGATAAATCGTGAAAGCGATGTGAACTTATATTGAAACAAGGCCAAGACTGCCACAAGTCATTTGCTCAATCTACTTTCATCTTTTAAGATAAATGACCTTAAAACGCCCCAACTTCCGTGCAGCACCGCACATTACATACTGATTCTTACATTCACAATAGTGAAGTAGCAACACTTATTACATACCCAATACACTTTTATTTGTAAAACATAGCGGGATAATTAACATTACGAGCATATTACCCAATGTAACCACAAACCTAATCATATCCAATTGTAATCTCATCGTGCTATACCTACATAACTTGTTATTCGCAAATACGCTCTCATAGAACTTTTGTGCTTGTCTTCGTAGCAGACCAGCTGTTATCAAAGGTTAACTATCGAAGACAATCATCACTAGACCATTGTTAACAGTGACGTCTATTTGTAGAGTACATTATGGGATAATTAAGTAATAGGGTCATCTACTATTGTCTTTGGTTTCAGTATTGCCTACTTTTCGAAGGGCATTGTGAAAGACCTCGGTAATCATATTGTCTAATGAAGCATATTGTCTATATTTGGAGAGCATTGTGACAGACTTTGGCAACAGTATTGTCTAATGTAGTATATTGTCTATGTTTGGAGAGCATTGTGACATAATTTGGTAACAGTATTGTCTAATGTAGCATATTGTCTATGTTTGGAGAGCATCGTGACATAATTTGGTAACAGTATTGTCTAATGTAGTATATTGTCTATGTTTGGAGAGCATTGTGACATAATTTGGTAACAGTATTGTCTAATGTAGTATATTGTCTATGTTTGGAGAGCATTGTGACATAATTTGGTAACAGTATTGTCTAATGTAGCATATTGTCTATGTTTGGAGAGCATTGTGACATAATTTGGTAACAGTATTGTCTAATGTAGTATATTGTCTATGTTTGGAGTGCATTGTGACATAATTTGGTAACAGTATTGTTTAATGTAGTATATTGTCTATGTTTGGAGAGCATTGTGACATAATTTGGTAACAGTATTGTCTAATGTAGCATATTGTCTATGTTTGGAGAGCATTGTGACATAATTTGGTAACAGTATTGTCTAATGTAGTATATTGTCTATGTTTGGAGAGCATTGTGACATAATTTGGTAACAGTATTGTCTAATGTAGCATATTGTCTATGTTTGGAGAGCATTGTGACATAATTTGGTAACAATATTGTCTAATGTAGCATATTGTCTATGTTTGGAGAGCATTGTGACATAATTTGGTAACAGTATTGTCTAATGTAGCATATTGTCTATGTTTGGAGAGCATTGTGACATAATTTGGTAACAATATTGTCTAATGTAGCATATTGTCTATGTTTGGAGAGCATTGTGACATAATTTGGTAACAGTATTGTCTAATGTAGCATATTGTCTATGTTTGGAGAGCATTGTGACATAATTTGGTAACAGTATTGTTTAATGTAGTATATTGTCTATGTTTGGAGGGCATTGTGACATACCTTGGCAACAGTATTGTCTAATGTAGCATATTGTCTATTTTTGGAGGGCATTGTGACATACTTTGGCAACAGTATTGTTTAATGTAGCATATTGTCTATGTTTGGAGAGCATTGTGACATAATTTGGTAACAGTATTGTCTAATGTAGCATATTGTCTATGTTTGGAGGGCATTGTGACATACCTTGGCAACAGTATTGTCTAATGTAGTAAATTGTCTATTTTTGGAGAGCATTGTGAAAGGCTTTGGCAACAATATTGTCTAATGTAGTATATTGTCTATTTTTGGAGAGCATTGTAACTGACGTTGGTAACAGTATTGTCTAATGTAGTATATTGTCTATGTTTGGAGAGCATTGTGACATAATCTGGTAATAGTATTGACTAAATTGTCAACAACACTGTGCGAATTTATGTAACAGTGTCATCTACTTTTGCATACCAAACTCCAGATTTATGATATTTGGAAACATGCCAGTTGCTCTGGTTTGATAGCTACTATGATACACATACAATGAAAGAAACAAACATTATGTTTATTTACTAAAAGTCATTGGCAGTTCCTAAGGGCACCATATCATCTACAGATGCTTAATAATAACATTTTTATATTATGCTCACCGGAATTAAACGTCGCACCAACAATCAAGAGCATAGCATTCATCCGGTTATTACTGCATGAATATTGATATACAATTTTAGTTATTTTTCTTTAAATTAGCAATTAATAAGAGCTATAGCAATTGACGGAATGTAACACTTTCTTTTGTTTGATCTTAGATATTTTACTGAAGCTGCACTAACGTAAACCATACAGTGATCGAAGAATTAAAACCAGCTAGTTTGAACTGAAGAATGGTAAAAATGATCCGTATTTTTTTGTACTTCAGATCCTTAACTAGGAAAGTTTGATGAAGTACTTCGACCATAGTTTCAAATAA
Organism: Lutraria lutraria; assembly: GCA_964023205.1. NCBI lineage: Eukaryota > Metazoa > Mollusca > Bivalvia > Venerida > Mactridae > Lutraria > Lutraria lutraria. The sequence continues at coordinate 7,616,846 of OZ026842.1, forward strand.
ATATTACCGTTATGATGGTACTTGATGGTAAGTTTTACTTCATAGAAAATGTATTACTTCTGCCTTCATCAAATTTAAGATCACCTAACATATTTGTCTAGAAAAAACATCGTTCCCCGGTATGAAATAGTCATTCATGCCGTATCACTACGCAATAAACAACAACAAAAATAACACACAGAAAAACAAATTCGTTTACCGTTTACAGGTTAATTCGTAATGCTATTATTTGAATTAAACATATTGAATGTCGCGGCCGAGTAAGACGTGTTGTAGTCTTTAGCATTCACAGCATTAATATTTTCTTTGTCCCCAATTAGCTCTCGTGTAAAATGTATGATTTCCTATTCGTGCCATGTGTGATTATCCGATGATCATCATATAATCACGATTTTAACATGTTGTTTCAAAGTCAATGACCATGATTATCATTGAGATATAGAAGACAAACACTTGTGACAGATTCGCATCAGTCTACCAATTTGATACGAATTATGTATCTTGCAAGGTTGTAATAAAGACTCGTTACTCGCTTGTATAAATATCATTCATTTCCTGTTACGTCCCTTTATAATACAGCTGTAAACTATTATCAACATAATAAATAAATACATGTTCGTACAGTTGTGTACATAAAACAGAAAACAGTCTTGTGGGTGAATCAGTTTCAAGTTCTATGTTCACGGCTTTGCGTCTGAAAGTTACAAAAAAACAATACAATAACGATATCTTGGTAAATCAATTAATGATCCAAAGGATTCGGATAATCTATTAATCAACGTTGTAAATATAGTCAAATTTGCTCTTGCAGTCATCTTAGAAATTTAGATTATTTAGAGCAAGCTGAATAAAGGTCACCTGTCAATAAAGAGCACCCGTTTTTCCGAGAGCATGTACACAGTGTGACACGAGGCAGGACGGCATTATTGTTGGCAAGCAGGCAGACGAAATTATAATTATCTTACTTGAAGTTACTTCCAAGGTCACAATATACTTTATCTGGATATTCTGATGTCGATTGTGATCAACTAATGGGCTTCCCGCTGAAGAGTTATAAATGTGATCACAAAATAAGACTTAATTCATTATATGAGATAGATTTTCCATAGTGATTTAGAATTGAATGTACACTCCGGTTATTCCATTTTCGTGGAAACAACTGCCTTTGGAACTTTGCGGAGATTTTACAAATTTCCTGATGGTGTGTACTTTGCTAGATATTCTGTGCCAAGACGGTCATGCACGCATACACTTATCTCATGTTAAAACAAAATTTGATAAAATCAATATATTTTTAAACTTAGATAAGTGAACACCATTTCCAGTAAAGCATGTTCCTATGGAATTATTTCAAGACAGTAGCCGGACAATTTGCAATCAAGTATTTTCTGGTTTGATTCAAAGTCAGCTAGACGCTGTAATGTTAGGTTTAAGTCAGTGTCAGACACACGCATTTAAAGCATATTTCAAGCCTTTCTAATTCCACTTCGGCAAAAGAGCTTTTACAGATTAAACTTGAAATTTAGTTTGACATGTTATAATGTTGTGATAAAGCTGCGCATATGAGTGTGTCTGCAATTTTCAAGTTTAAATTGAAAGTTATTTATGAGAAATTTGAATATTCACGAGTGCTAGATAATGTCAGCGACTTTACTATATCATTATTTACAATTAGTCGGGGAAATTACGGAAGGTATATTGTCATGTAAAGATGAAAAACATCGTTCAGTTAATAAATTACCATATACTTTAAATCTTATGAAAATAACGAGTCATTCGAATTAAATGTCTGCAAAAAAATTATCGTTTCAATGTTTTGTTGTTTTTTAATTATCGTTACATGTCAGACAAACACCATATTTTGTATAATTATAGCGTGCTAAAGGTAAAGCAAGTAATAAGTGCATAGACATCTCTAATAAAATGTAATGGGGGTAATAGTATATTGTTTTAAATATGTGTGCTTGCGTTGATTCTGTTTGTTTATATTTTCGAAAGTGCAAATGTATGTTAATTGTATGCATTGAGACGTAAATATGTATATATTATGTTTTTATATGTATACTTTCTATTTAGAAAAAATGTTGTCTTGGCCGTATTGACAAGTAAATAACTTGTAAATGGTCAAAGGCAATATATGCCGATAATACCAATAAACTTAAACTATCTAATACAAATGGGGTTCAGCTAGCAAATTTACTTACCATTATATGGTCGCTTTAATTAGTATCATCAAGCTATTTAATCATGCAAACATGATGTACAGTAAACAATATGTATACATTAACTAGGAAAAACAAATAAACGAGCCAACTCATTATGTATGTTTAACACTCATTTGTAAATCATCATTTATAAGTTATAATTAGTCTTCCCGTTTGCATATAATTCATTTCTCATCAAAACGTAATATATTTTCATTGTAATGCACACAATTGTCTAATAATTTAATATTTAAATTTGTTAACATGAATGGTTATTGAGATACATGCTAAAAGTAAATGACTATAATTATTTTGATATTTTGCTAAACAATTTGCCAACTAGATGGATTATTTTTGTTTTATATAAATTTGCAATACATAGATAATCGAGGTTTATTCCACTGCTTAATATGTAAAATATGTATCGAAATGGAAGTAAAAAAAAAAAATAAAAAAAATCTTAAAACAGTTTTCATTGTAAATCATTATTGAGAAACAAATTCGTACACTTTATTGTATAAAGAAAATGCATTGAAAGAGAATTAAAAATATGTAAATAAAAAAGTCGACTTTAGATATTTTTCGCTGTGGCATAATTTTATACTGTAAAAAGACAAGTACAACTTTAGCGCCATATTTTTCTATCAATTCACGGTGTCTAAATAAGAAATTAAGAACATGTTACGAGCTTACGAACCCGTGTTATGTATGCTATAAGACATAAGTAAGCAGCTGTTGTTTATTCCAAGATACATATTAAAGAAACGTATATAACACCTAAAAAAATAAAAGAGACATAATCACCATATCGTACTTGTAATTTCTGGAGATAAAAACAAACTTAAGTATAGCATTTATTAACTTCTGACGATGATTGTTGTCTGCCAATTTTATGACACTCCAATAACTAACAATAACAGTTTATCCTTGTGGTGTTTTGGAAGGTAAATACGTGACAACGGTGTATCATCACATATGGAAATCATGTGTGACGCACTATTTGAAGCGTGATAAGGCACTTCTATCTTGTGCCGTTAACTGAATTTGAACTGTCAACTATTTATTCAATTAGTATCCATTTAGGCATTATCGCTACGAGGTAATAACGGTTATATGACAAAGAACGAAACATCTGAAGAGCTTTTCGTATAAATATTATTCAATTTAATGAGTATTAGTACGATTAATGATGAGACATTTATTTGTACCAATCTCTATGGAAAACCTCTCAGTATTGAATGTCAGAATCGCTTTGTTAAACATTTCAAAATTGAGAACGCATTCAACATCATATAGCTTATAGGTACATTGTTAGTTTATATCCAATTATGTTGTATAAGTAGATCGAATATAAATCTTCAATTCAATCGTTTATTTCTGCGCACTGACTGGATAGTTATTAGACATTGTGGCTGATAACCAGTCAAATATAACCAACTCGAGGCTGGGTGTATTCTAGCATATAAGGGTTGCCAAAACGGTCTACTAAACAATATTTATTTGAATCTAGCTAGTAACGAAATATAAGATACACAATTTTTCATAAACGGTTTTGTTTTACGCCATTGATTAGACATCTTTGATGATATGTGTTTCTTTCGTGCCTACGTATCTCTGTTAGAACAAAAATAACCAATTTAAATAAATATCACGCTTGATTAAACTGTGCTCAGACTGTTAGACGTAATATGTTGCATTCAGACACTAAGAAGACATATTCATTATAATACTTTTACAAATTTCCAATATAATGTGGACCCATGTGAATCCGTGTACTATGTAGTCCAATTAAAGGAATGCCGGCAAAGTATGGCTTGTAAAAACAGAATGTGTTGATAGGAAAGCAACTTGTTTAATGCGCATAAAACAACTGTCAGGATGATGAAGTAGAAGCCGATTATTTGCATTGATTGTATTGATGTTGCTTTTCCGTACACGAGTTATCTGCAGATCACGTGACCCACAATGTCGGACTGTAAATCTTATCAAGATAGTAAGATTCACAAATATGTGAAATTACTCAAATACTTTGTATACTACTTCTGTTATACTGAGTGAGGATAGAGGCAATTAAAATACACATTAATAGCTGACTCGATCTTTTGAGATAACGCTCTCCCTTATAGTTGGCAATGACTGATTCCTAATAACGACAATTGGAAAGTTAGAAATGGTACATGCAGTTTCCCTGAATAACTTCATACAGGATTCATTTCACTTAAGTTGTGTATGAACAAAACAAGTGTTTCTTTCTGTTTACCTACCCCAACCCCCATCCTCAGTTGAAAACTTTTTGTTTCCACACATTTTCGAGAATTACACTTATACAAATAAATATCATACGTTCCAAAACAAATTCACGCCTCAATCCAAGTATGGGATACTACAAGGATCTACATTATATCGTTGTCATGGACGAACTAACGATAGGATACTGAAGTGTCTTTCCGATGGTAAACTTTGTTAAAATTTAGCCACATAAATCCACTTATGGACATTTATTTAAGTGACCCCGGTTGAATAAAGAGTCCTAACCCTAGAGTCACCCAAACCCAGTTGGTTTGTACTGTATTACTTCCTTCACAATATCAAAGTGTTGGACTCGTCGAAGTAAATCAATACCACATTATTTTAGAATGTATTTTGCTATTGGACACTTTGTAGTAAAGAAATGTTGAAATATATCATATAAACACTGCCGTTTTGTCATTAAATAAAAAACAAATAGGCCTACAACATGTCTTTTTTGTTCGCACACGCATCAATTATCGGTTAAACTGTGCGCCAAAAATAGGAATTTAATATGGTAACAGTCTATGACTTACGACAATACATGTTTACACTATTTTTCTTCCGAAAGTCCTAATTTCTGATTCCTTCAGTTGATTAATTCATTCTTATCTTACCATTGTAAATAAAGACCTTCATTCATCAATGTTATGAAAACACTTATCTGAAAGCAACATCGAAGACATTAATTTCTTTTGACATGAACAAAGTATACGGAGTCAATTTGATTGAATTCATCACTGGGTTTGGTGAGTTATGACCACGAACGGTTCTTGACCGATCATAAATAAAAAGCGAGGTTTCATGCCAAACGTTCATAAATGGATACCTTTAAACCATGACTTAAGCAAATACTACTGTATGTCAATGATTTGCGGTGATATACTGTTACTATTATATCTATAAACGTCTAGTTTGTAGCAACAACTTATATTGTGATGTATTATTAAACCCTTATCACGAATTATCCATTACTTCAGAGCAATAATTTTGATTCAGCTGCTAAGTAATAGTTGTAATAGGAATGTCTCTCATGATCGTATTTATTGCATATATCATCGAATTGGCATCAGTTTAAATGATATCATATACCAGTATTTGTGTCTTTGACTCACAAATGATTACCATATTAGTTTTATAATTTTGACATTTTGAGGTCATACCACATTTTACGTTGCTACATTCCAAAGGACCATACTGTTATACACTGGATACAAAGAACATTGAATAATTACAATATTGGGAAAATAGATGATTACCTATCTTTACACAGTTTTGACATTTTGCGAGCATGTTGGTAACATTGAGCAATAGGCATCAATGATAAAAGTTCAGGCGACAAGAAGCGTGCTTAGTTATCCATGACCACGACACGGACACTGTCTTCTAACCCAATCAAAGCCTGTGGAGAGTATAATGAAAGGTCAATTGGACCAGCAAACATGTTACGGAGCTCAAATTAAAAATAAACTATACTATGATACACTGGACATTTAGCACAATGTGTTCAGTTTAAATGTCCTAATGAATTCAAAGCAAGTATCAACAATGTAAACGCCTTTATCCCGGGCTTTTAAGATCAATGGTATTAATATGTTCAAAATAGTAATACTTGCTTCACATTGTAAATAATCATTCCGTGCGTGATCCGGTTTTAGACCATCGCAAATTCTGATATTGTCTGTAAGTGTACGGTACTCTTGCAGTAATCATCGTACTACTGGGCACATTAAACGTCAAAATGGTCCATCAACGATACATGCTGTGACTGATGTCTGGTTTTCATCTCGTGCGAATGTGAATAAAAGGAATATTAAACATTATTTGACGTTCATTGAAATCTTGTCGGCCATTATTGTCTATAATGGTTTCCGGTGAACGCTGCGGTGTAATATCGATCGTCGATAACTGTGGTCAAACTTTAGTGTGGATATTACTGGACGCAGGAAACCAACCATAACATGCCATATTGTATGTTTAAACCACAATTGTGTATCGAATATAGGTACATGTATACACATACGAAGGTTTAAATGCGCTAAATATTGAAGATATCATTAAATGCGGTATAGTTATAGAAATTGGGCTGACGCCCTGAATGAAAATTATGTTTTCGCTGTCTGGTTGATAGAACATACGTGTTTGCAAATGGAAAACAACTGACGTTTATCCAAAAATGTCGTAGAATTTTATATACTCCTGATTTATATTAATTTTGTAAAAAGGCAGTCCTAACTTCAATAAGAAATCTTGTATGGTTTATATTCTTGAAGGAATACTTGTATGGTATACAAACAATATTGCTACGTACTGTACACCAGAGCCCAGTATTGAACACTAAATAGAAAAGGTTTGCAAAAAACAAGACACCGAATTATTCAGAAAAGAGAAAGAAGTCTTAATCAGCACTAATTTTATTACCAACGTCTGGAAAGTAAAAACGTATTTGTAATTATATTTTGAAGAGAATGTGGCAATTTGTAAACTTTAATTAAAGAATTGACAGACACAGCAGAAAGCAATATGCCTGAAACAGTATTAAAATAACCTCAGTGCATGGCGTTTATTTTCAGCAATGTAATTTGATCTTTGTCGTGGCGCATATCCCCAAGACCTGCACTTAATGTTTGTCGTTATCACAAATCATCAGCGGCCTTTCAAAGTAAGTTGTCTCCAGACGGGGAAGTTCATTTGCGTTGCCGACAACAACCTTGTATTGTGGCATATGATGGTACCTTATAATTATATAATATCCGTAGCTCTTGTTCTGATCATTTTACCTACATCTATTATCGGAAGATGCACGAACGAGCGGACCAACTGGAAGTGCCGACAGCATGTCCGTCTGTGGACGACCTGAGAGAGAATATAAATGATAACACAGCCCCGTTCACTTACTTAGCTAACTAATCCCAAAGTATCCATAAATACGTTTGTAAATTTATAAAATAGTCTTTCCTTCGAAACTTGAATTGGATTTATTATGAAACAAACCGATTTTTGAATTTATATCAGTACTGGTTGTAATAAGCATTTCCATAGTTCAATGCTCTAAATAGAATTAAAAAAATAACCTAGTACACAACATTTGAAATCGGTGAAATAGCCGTAACAATTGCATATATTAAATAGTAACCCCATTTTAACGGCCAGCCTGTCAAGATTAAGTACTTGGGGAGGAGAGAAAAATAAGAAAACAAAACAAAGATTACCATACTCCAAATTGAATGTCTTTCTTTCTCTGCATTTTCCAATTCCTAACAGTAGGATATTTGTTGAACAGGGCAAAATAGTCTTTTATACAGCAGTGTGTATATTTTCGTCAATATATTGTTGGTTAAAATCGATACATCACATTGCATGATACGTTCGTTATTATTCTTCAGTCTCCGTCTTGTCAAGTTATGTCAAAACCATTGTGACATACCCTTTTAATGTGTTGGACAATCTGCTGACGAGACATATTGAGAAATGTTTCATTTTATTTATTGGAAAGGGTCAGGTACTTATTGGAGATATGCTCTTCTTGCGCTCATCCTTTAATAAGTTAACTTTTAGCACCATATAGTGAGGTACAATAGTATTGCAAAAGGTGCTCAGTTTTCAATATTTCCACGCATTGGTGTTTTTTTATGTACTTCTCTGTAACGAAAGTGCACAATAACCGGCACAGACAAGATATAATTGGGACAGAAGGTGTCGCCCAATTTTAATATGACTATTTAAGTTCTGTGCAATTTCGGTTCTCTAGAACATATTGTGCTCTTTTCTGGTAATTGCAAAAAATCAGTTACTCTTATATTCTAAATCAGTGTTTAATGACATTACATAAAACAGGAAAACGTATGTAAGTGCCTTGGTATCGATTAGAAAGTAGGCGTGATGGTTGATATTATACAATACATATTGCAACTAGATCTTGTACCCTTAGAATAAGTTTTGAAATATCGACTGCCCTTGTTTATCACTGATTGTACAGTCATTTATTATAACGTCGAATACTGGTGTCAATCTTGATATGTTTTGACTAGTAACACATTGTGTACGTTGAAACAATAAGAATCAAATAAAATAGAAAATTGAATCCTCTGTCTTGACATATTCTGTCTCGGGGCTTTGTGTAAAATATGACTATTCGATATTTTTAAAGCCTAGACTGAAACTGGCAATACCACGAATAAACGCCTTCCACACTAAACTATTGAAAGCAATGTGACTCTGGTGGCGTGAACTTCTCGGAGGCTAATTATATCAATGTAATATAATTAGTCGAGTGGGAAGGTTTTGTTGTGGTAAAATCTATATTTTTACAGTCTTTATGTAGGTAACATTCATATTGTTCATGATCATTGGTGCGATATCCTCTCCTGTTTGAGTCTAGATCTAATTGTTAAGGTTTTCATTAAAAATTAGATTTTGTGAAGCAAGGATTATAATGAACGGTTTAATCATTCGTTTTACGTAAACGCTTTATTTAATATTTTGATGCGTCTAAAATGTTGAAGTCGACATGGATTGCTTCATTCCAAATTACATAACATAGAACACCTAAGGTGCGTAATTATACCTAAACATGGTCATTCCGGTAATTAGATAGAGACGAAACGCAATCGAACCATCATCACGTCTCGAAGCAAACTTAAGCATTTATGTTCGACATTACCTTTGTTGACGGATGTAGTTACGTATTTCAGCTGCTAGATTACATTCATGCACAATACATAATATTATATGATAAAATGTACAAATTGTATTTGCATTCTTTGCTTGGGCGAAATGGTTTACAGACATATGTAGAAATCTGCAAAACTCACTAACACCTTTTTGAATACCATACAAGGTCATTATCAAGTAAACACACGAGGCAGGTGTTGTAAACATCATCGTATCAGTCTCCAAACTTGCAAAGCTCGTAAATGGTACACATTTCAGACATATATCATTACTAGCAAGCAACAAAGTCCCAAAACAAACAGTGAAAACGAATTTTCTTAAGAAAAGGAGTACACAGCCATATAAAGTCCATAACACGGGCCATAGACAGAAAATGTAAAACGTACACCACATGATATAGCATTCAAATGTCTAAGCAAATTACAGAATTATCATATTGCAAACAAAAGATGTTGTACTACATCCATCAATACAATTTACCTACATCAAATTATTCTCCTGGTTCAATATGGAACATTGAAAATGTCCATCAGTAAACTAGTTTCATTACGGTCTCTGACAATTCCCATTATATTTTCTCAGCAATATTTGTCTTTATATTTAACAGGCTGATTACAATTATAGAACACAGTAGGGCATATTGACATACCGTTTACTCGTTGTAAAAGAAAACTAGAGGACTTATTTATTATTGACAATGTTATTGAAACATGTCCCTGATGAACAGTGTTCTTAGAGAAGGTAAGTCATGGCGTACAAACGGCTGTTTGACCAGATTTCCTAGAATAAAGTACTCTATCATACCGGGAATAAACGTCCTGTCCGCGTCTCGTTATACAAGTTTACATATCACAAAAACACAAATTCATGACAATGTTTTAAATAAACTTGAAGCCAATCCAGTATTATCAAAGTCACTTGTAGAAAAACACATTTCAAAATAATTCTGCTTGAACCATTCGTTTCACAGGAGGTCTTGCATCTTCGCTTAATAAAACAAAATCTTATCTTCCAAACATCAAACTCGAAGAGATGATGTTATGAAATAGATAAAAGGGAGGGAGAGAGAGAGAGAGTGTGTGTGTGTGCGAAGATAGTTCAATCATACGGCTCTTTGTTGAGACAGCAGTTTGGAGTGTTTTAAAGATTTATAATTGTTGTACGTTATCTCAATCAAGCTTGCACCAATCTCACTCCTCAACAAATATTAATAGCCCTCTCCTTTCCAATTCATTACAGCAAAGACAAAACATAATCCTACATCAATTATAACGTGTTTTGATGATGGAATGTCAATAGCAAAGCTTTATGCATTTGCTGAACCAATCGTTCGGAGTCCCGTATCATTAAGACAAGGATATTTCCATGTCGGTCGATAACAATACGGCATTCAATATGGCTGGAATATTTAATCACGTGTGTCGTAAATGTATATGATATAAAACGAATTTCTAACAAAGGTCGTATGAAGAATGTCCATCTTATCATACGGACTACTTAACCATAAACTATTCACCATTGAACACACATACTCAACTATAAAAACATACAACAGGTTGCAAAAAAGCAAAACAGCAAACCCCTCCAAATGACCAACACCTATCCCTTCGTAGGACCTTCATGCAAAGGATGATTCATCACAATCGCAATGAACTCAACAGTATAACTAGCATTTACTGTCAGCAGTACGCTTTGATAAACAATTGCGTAAAAAATGTTCGTTGAAATTACCGCAGGACTAATGCAATAACAAAAACATAAATCAAACATCCCCGACGCTCAACCAGCCAACTCCCAATGCTATTAAGTCATAAATATCGTCCCTTATATTCCTATTCAACGCTTACATTAATACACTCTAACATTATTAGTCTTATCACAGTGAACGAAGTGATTTACTATGCCGTATGTCTCGTAATGGATGACATAGTTCGGTGATAAACACCATTTAACACTCAATTTATATACACAAATCATATTCATTAATAACCAAAATGCATGTCTTAGATTAATATGGATTTGTTCGTGTAGCACTTAGATATACCGTGTCCAATGACGCAAACGGCGCATAACTTAAATGAACAAGTTCAGTGATGGAGCTTTAAAGGAAACTGTAGGAGAAGAATTAGCCACCATTATTGCATCTAAGCATTGTTTCAACACAATGTTTGGGGGCAAATGGTTCATTGCTTCCAGGAACACCACCGAACCATGTTTTATCTGTCTTCAAGGTGGTGATTTTTTTCTTAAAGATATTTTTATTTCAATATGAATAATACATATTCGAACTATAATACACAGAAAAAAACAGAGATTTATTAAATGGCCAAATGTTATAGATTTTTACGAATCTTAAGTTCATTAGAGCAAAGCCATTTGTTGGTTTTAAGATTCATATGAATGTTCAATGCAAACACCCTCGAGGAATCGTGTTACATTCGCACACAGTGCTTGATTATGCATGCTTGAAGCGATATAGTTGTAATTAAAGCATATAATTTACAAATATGCGATTGGGGAACCAGTAGTCATTGATCATAAATTTTGCAGACGATGTCTAGCCATTTGGATAAATATACTGACCGGGAATGAAGAAAACGATGCGTTCACTTTGACCACCATGCATGTAAGTGTACATTAATGTGTTCATATACCACTTCTGTTGATTCAGAAGCAATTTTGAAGGTAAGAACGCCATCATCTATTATTCAATACCAGCTTTTATTACTCGCAATAAAGAACACCTAACATAATATGCATTATATTAGATTGTCGGCAAAACTACCATGGGTCACTTTGGTGTAGTCAAATTATTGGTCTTTGTTGTTTTTTTCCAGCCGTTAATCAACATCAGAGATGTCAATATGCATTTCGGCTAGGGGTAGACTTACACGAATACCCATCACATGACATTGTAATTTCGAACGATTTGTTATTTGGTAAACTTGATCTAGCTTTATATTGCTCAAACGCATTTCAAGCACATACTATTAGTATGTAAAATGCTTAACTCATCTAACAACGTGAATCTTAACACTAGCCTCTAAAGGCAGAGCATAACACTATGTACATGTTTCAACTAATAGGATGACGGTGCTTGTCGTGTTACGTCTTACACAATAGCTATCAGAGTAAAAACACCAGCGCAAAAGTCTTTAACTAACAGGCTAAATCAATGAAACAGTTTTCGGTAAATCCTTCTTTGTGGAAAGAAATAATACTCTATATATTGGTGAAAACCTTGATCATATATTTGACATGTCTAATTATCTTTTCCAAGCGGTATGTCGATAATGTTTGATAGACCAATACATGTAATAATAATAGAACACAGTATGGTTTCCTGATATGCATGTACGTATATAAATTCGTTTAGGAATGCGGAAGTACCAGGAAGGTCTACTGACATCAACTTGTCGAGTGAACGGGTCTGATGAACTAGAAGATAATTCATGGGTAGGTAAGATAAAATGGTTAAAATTCACCACACTGGTTGACAACTGAAATCACTCAATTCAAATACATAATTGAGTTCAATTTACATAGTGAGGACACATTGTTTCGCCAACATTTCACCACTCTATCAAATAAACCAATCATAGCTTTATCATTCACATTTTGTTTCAATGAGTTTGAAGCCGTTTTAAACGATATGTCAGTTCATCTAGTCAGTGTCCTGGACTGTTCTATTATCTGTTCTAAGCTAACCTTTTCACAAAAAGCCGACAACTTCTCGACATATGAAGGAACATTGACATTCCTTAAACAAACATTCATAGACGGACATGACCTGTCGCGACCGAAATCCGAACCCTGATCGCCGAATTATACTGGACAACGGCCGCTGCTGTTATCGTTTTCAGCAATGGTGGTTGAAATATGGTTTATCTCACCTATTCAAACAAGTACACTAAGACAAACTACTTATGTTTTCAAATGTAAGCAATTTCGCTCGAAAAAGAAGAAAGAAGAAGCGTGGCGTAGCGTGATCAATCATGTTGTTTAGATTAGTTTAAGTGCTTTATAATAAACTTAATGTTAAACAGAGAAAGTACATAACAATTAAAATGTCTCAAATCTTTATTGGAACAAATAAACTAATTTTGAATCGTTTAAAGATAGACTAGTTTATAGTATGTCATCTGAAAACTACCCCAAACCCGATTAGTGCATATAATTACAATTGATTACAGTGTATTGTTTCTGAGATGATCTAGTTATAAGTACTATTCGTTATTTGAGTAGTTATAACTGGTACAGCCAATACCTGTTGATATAGGTATGAACTTTATAGGAGTATTTTTTCTATTAAAGACTGCGTACTTGATACATGCATAGGTAATACCCAGATAGAACATGCATTTATGTTTTTGCAATCTTTTCCAAGTAACGGTAAGACGCTCAATTGTTAATGCCTCGTTCCGGTATAATTTTAAGTAGGACACGAATCACATAGAACAGGAACCTCGTCCCAAAGATACAGGGTAATAAACTGAATAAAGTGTATGGTTTTTATAAACTGTTCTTAACAAATTAATATTCACACTTCATAGCATTATACTGCAATATCTTAGTAACACATTGCAATAAATCGCAATATAGTTTTTCTGGCAATTATATTTGAAATTACTACAATTTCACCACAAACGTAAGAAACTGGCAGACATCTCTTACCAGGGGTTAGGATTTTAAGAGTATCATTCCGAGGCACTACATATAACTTAACCGGGCGAGATACAATAACTGAAGTGGTTACAAAAAGAAAAGTCTAGCTTTAAACAAGAACACGTACAATATACGGTTGCAGTTTTTTGAGCTGATGTAAGACATATAGGTCCATATTATATTTTTGCATTTGATCCAAACCTAAGAATGGAAATATTTTCTTTGGGGCTTAATTCCACACCAACACTCATGGTTACGTGGCTGCCATTGCAGCTTTAATATGAAGAAAATCTAGGGAATAAACCTGAATAGACCTTTCCAAAAGCTAGCTGGACACACGTGAATATTGTCCATGCTCGCAGTGATAAGGATCTAATGAATCCAAGTAAGTAACCACTCAACTTCGGAGGTACCTAAATTCAAAGGATTATAAATGTATATTAAATTCTACACGATTACACCTTCTACGTGATTATTAAAGCATGTTAAGCTAAACTATTGCAGTAAGTGGTGCTGAGTTGACTTCTCTTAATAATATACAAACATAAATCATACTTCCCTCAGACGTTAAGAACCATTCAAAACCCATTTAAGTTTTGCATATCTCACATGCTTCATTGTATAAACCTGTCATGCTGTAAGTATTTAGCAATTATGTAATGATTCATAACCAATACAATATAATTAACACATTTTATGACTTTTATTAATCAGATAAAATCATTAACATATTTTGTATGACCTGTATAAATCAAATAAAATGTAATGTATTCTTAATTTGAAAGAATCCAATCAGATAAAACCTTCTGATTTTGATTGACTTGTATTAATCAGATACAATATACTGATTTTGAACAAATGATATTATTTCATTATTAATAACTTATCCATATTTTCTGAGCTCGATCATCAACAAAGTACTGGTACAGCATGCGTATGTGCCATTACTAACACCATGAAAGTTCTTGCATAATTAATCTTAAATGTTAAATCTTGACATCTATTCTCGAGTTCTTGTTCAAAATCATCAACAGTGCTTAACAGTTCCATTTTGTTTGCATCAACTAAATAGGTTCCTTAATACAATTATTGGGACCTTATTTGAGATTAGTCGCAAATATGTGTCAGAATGCAATAGGTCACGTACTCCATTGGTACCAAAGAAATATTCAAAACAACAGCTTTCGTAACCACGGGCATTTTTCTGGATTGGACTTCCTTATCAATTATTCAGATATCATTTCGTATAACTGTCAATTTAGGTCAGTTTACATAAAGATAACGAAATTAGAACTAGCCTAATACAGTCTCGTACAGCGTTTTAATGTAGTTAAACTACATTATAGATGATTACTGTGCGTGGTTTTGTTGTGAGAGCCTCGCTGATGTTGGAAATGTGATGCCGGTCCATGTTGGAAATTATCCATTTTTGCAATTGCCAAAAATATAAAGCAGTTTAAACTGATTAATTCTTGAAAGGAAGCCTATGCTTCAGCAAATGAACTGAAATGTGTTTTCGTTCAGATGAAACGTTACCATTTATCAAAACCCCGAGTAAGGAACGGCTTATCAAATGTTTAACGGCCCATTTGACAGCTATGGTCATTTCAGGGCCGTCAGAGAGAGAGAGAGAGAGAGAGGGGGGGGGGGGGGGCGGTGAGGGAGAGAAGATACAAGCGAACTGGGCACTTATATCGATATTTTTATTTCGAATAGTTTTTTTCTCCTGCTTTCTAATCGTGATCTCAGTAAAGCAGCGATACACGCCTCGTCCTTGTTTTGTGATTTTCTTAATTCAAAGCTTGGTTAGGTAGCCTGGATGATGGGGACACTGAAATAGCGTCCCTGAAATGTCGGAAGCCGGAACCGGTATGCGAACCCACGACTTATATGTTAACTTGTTAAGAACTGATTACATTTTAGTAGTAAACAACTGTATAATAAAACCGCAAAGATTCTACATAGTTGAACTTATTATGGTAAGAAATTATAACAAAATTTTAAGTGGTTTACCAGATTCAAAATCTTAGTTTTGCAGATCAAGTAGTTGATGAATTTGCCCGAGATAAATATCAAGATACAAACTAGAACTGAAGCACTTACAAATGTATTGTTAGTATACAATCTTTCAAACATTGCTTAAATGTGACGGTGAGGAAGATAATAAAAGTCTTAAAAAAGGATGGGTAACAAGTGCTTGTATTATAAGGCAAGAGTGTATACCGCATATTAAAGGGCTATACATATAGTTTAAAAGACATGGGTATTATACCGCATATTAAAGGGCTAAACATTTAGTTTAAAAGACATGGGTAATGTAATAAAAACATTCAAAGTGCACGGCATACAGCGTGGTTTGGTCAGAGCATTGTTTTTCCATTGTAGTAGTTTAAAACATATTCGATATAATGATATCTGATATGATTGTATACAACTTTTATAGCTTGTTTAAAACTACCCCGACTGTTCAACCACTCATAAATAGCTTTATTTATTGACAAAGCAATTATGTTTTCTATTTGTGTTTATATGTTTTCTACAACTGACACAACCCGATCTATGTATGTTTAATATTTTATGTGCTATGTATTTCGGATCGGAGGTCTTTTTTAAATATTTCACTTTTTTATTTGAATAAACTTGTAGACTTGTTCGAATTCATGATTCTCGTCATTCGTCTGATACGTTATGTACACATTGATCAAGAATAATGTCAAATGTGTCCTTTCCAGCTTCTAGCGGTTTTAATGCTACATTAAGTCTATACTGTATTTCCGAATCGTACACAAATTAACAGCGAGCAATACAGGTAACATTTATAAATTCGTTAAGTAACAATTCCATGAGACTTGGCTATTTCTTAGTCGGGAATAAATGTTACATTATTTGTACAGATGCATTAAAATCCCCTGGATGCTATAAACGCATGGCACGGGATACCTGATTATTTGACAACATTACGTCCATACTTAAAGGTTCACAAACTGTAAACTAATAGAATGATAAATCAGGCAAATATTTGTAAAGATGAGTCATGCCCTTTAATATACGAGATCGGGTCACATCATAACATAAAATGAACATCGATCGCACATTGTAAAACGCTTTCATATCAACAACATAATTTATATTTCATTAGACAAACTAAAGTGCGTTCTTAAAAGTGCTTCAATGTGTAGTGAATACCTAAATACGCTAAAAAACTTACAGAAAATTATTTTAAGTTATTTAAAAATATTAGAAATCATACTTTCACATCAAGCAGCAAAAATATCTAATCGAATGCGTAAAATTGTTTTTGATTGCGATAACACGCTGTATCCCTTTATTAATTATCAGAAAGAACCATCTCTAAAGTTGTGTGCATTGTGTTGGTACAATATGACGCATGTTTGGCAAGTATTCGTTATCAAGTCACAAAATATACATCAAAACTGGGCGCGGTTTCACTTATTGCATCGTTAACGATTAACGATTTTGATCGACTATCAAAAATGAATGTGATGCATTAAATCATAGAAAATTGTTGATTACATGAGACGATAATGACTTGTTGATCGCTTAAAAATCCACAACGGGTGTTGTTATTGAACCAGGACTGTCTTTTTATTTGGTGATGGATTTAAAAGCGGGTTTCGATATGTTGTGGCGGAAATATTTATCCAGGGACGAGTGCCTCAGAATTTCGATATTTGCTTTCGTTTTTATCTATGATATAGTACGTAATTGACAGCGGGGTGCCGGCTACGGAACTTCTTTAAAAACAAATATCTAATGAACGAAGTATGTATTAATATCAGAAATATGAGACATGGTTCCCTGCAAAATACATTTATAGTTATTTGAAGGCTAATTATTGTAATATATTCCTTTATACAGTGTAAATATCACTATTAAAAATCATGTATATAACATGCAATATCGGTTCATCTGAAGAACAAACAAATATTTTATTGGTTTCAAATCACGTGCAATGTAATTTATGGACAGTGTGTTTATTTAAGTACATGCATATGAATAGTGTTTAGTTTTTAAATCCATGAATGGGTGAAACTTAATATTACAAATCAGCCAGAAGCTAAAGGTTATCGGATGAGAAATTGCCGAACGACGCATCATCCGAATATACGTATATTACTGCACCCAAACGAGTGTACACAAATACGTATAGTTCAGTTCGTTGTCAATGTCATATGCTGTCAGAACAATAACGAGCCGTCATCTGTAAGTCCTCACATATGCTTCATTGTGAATACAAACTCATTGTGGTTAGGGCCTCCTAGTGGGAGCGGTGGTCCAGTGGTAGGACGCTTGCTTTGGGATCGTAAGGTCCCTGGTTCAAATCCCGCCCGGACCATCGGAATTTTTCTGAGCAAAAGATTTATCCCACGTTTGCTCCTCTCCACCCAGGTGTTTAAATGGGTACCTGTGAGGGAAATAAGTCAATGTTCCGTGGCTGCCTACGGCGCCGAATGTTAACGGACGACCTATAACCCAGTGAAAGTCGGTTGAATATGTATATAATTTCAGACTATAAACCTATCCTTTACCTTTAATAACTTGTGAGGGAATTCATACCCTGGACAAAGGAACATCCTTGTCATTTGAAGTTTCGCAAATCTTGAGTAAATATGAATAATTATGATGTCAACATGTTATCCATATAGATAGCAAATAATTCATGGGAAAAACATGATTATATAAAGAATCCAGCTTTCATCAAAGTACTACTCTCACCACGTCACGCCAACCCTTAACTTAATCAATATGCAGAAATATACGTTCTCAAATGGTGAAAAAAAACGGTGGGTACAGCCATAAATCTACTTGGGGTTAAACTTTATTTGGTGGGCCCAGCTCCCACTTACCTCCGGGGAAACCAAACAAAAATGTTTACATTCAGAGACAAATACTTTATGTACATTGTACATGGTTAAATAATTTTATCGTATCTCATTTTATGCCAGAAAGATGACACAGCATATATGATAAAACTTAATACGTCTACCATTATATATTTTAACGCTTCTGGACAAATATACGAACCGAAATATTTAGGTGAAAACTAATATGAAACTGTCATGTTCAATGTTGCTGGAAGACACATTTATTACATTTATTGTCTAATATTGGGATAGTCTAGGACAAATTTCGTCTGGGCGAAATTTATTGTACTAATATATCTTATCAATTGTTTTCTGTACCATGCATTTAGTTCAGAAATATATTATATAAACACTGTAATACTAGAGAATGCCGGGGGTAATGTATTTGTCTAGGATATAACGCCCTCTAGATTGAAATGCAAATATCTATGTCTCAATAAAATACTAAAGGTAAATGTTTACTGAATCTTTAGCCAGAATTATTTGATGTATTATATTACATCAACATCGACACCATAAGATGACCCAAAGAGGAAACGTACATAATTATATACATTTACTGTCACAGTACATGACATTCTCAGTGAATTGATAAAAAATATTGCCGACACACTTATACGATGTAACACAGCTGGTGCCACCGTTTTCCTATGAACTTTATCAAACAGTGTAAGATAGTGTTGGTGTGTACATTTGTCAAACGTAATCCGTCGTGTATGATGATGTCGCTGCACGGCATAGTTAACAGATGTTATAACTATTAAGTCGTTAACTTCTTCGTGGACTGCTTTTTGATCGTTCATGAAGTTCGTGGCTTGGTAAGCAATTCATTGCTTTTAACCATTCAATTGCTTTTATGTTTTATCTTTTTAAAAACACTTTCCATTAGGTAGTTGTGCTTAGTTATCTCCGTAAGTTTCCAGACGCATCATTTTCCATAAAATGAACACCTAATATGCTGTCATTTTTTCTCTTCTTTTAAGATCACCGTACAGTTGTTTCAGGGTATTCATTTTAATAAAGCTATGGTACTTACATTCCCTAGGGGAGCTTTGTTTTGTAAAAGGCGATATAATTACACCCAGAACATAAATAACAGACAAGGAAACCTAATTAACATGTCATATAGAATGTTGTGTTCAATGTTTTACTAGCTGACCCTTGGGAGACATTTTCCATTATTTTATCCAGATTCGTAAATGTTTTAAAAGCATGTACATTTAGAATTTTTAACGTTTGTTACACATGTTGTACTGATGTACTTGTTTACAGGTTAAATTAAAATTGAATTTGTTGACTACATAAAAAGTCCTTTTGTAACATGTGTATTATCTTGTATACTATGATGACATCATAATTGTTTTCAAGAACAATCTTACTTAAGTGATATACTCACCACTGAGTGTCTAGTTGTTTTTACATTCCAATTCCCATTACTCGCAAAATGTATATCTTGATTGCATTTCATCTTTTAATCTTGCCACTCTCATTGTCTGAGTGTAAGGCTGTTTAGTATAACAGTGTTCATACTCATCTTCACTGAATCAGTTTGTAAATGATATTATATGCTAATACCCGATTGGATTCGAACAACTCATTTTAGAATTGCATATTACGTTGTTTCAAACCCTAGATATATTTTCTGCGTGAGCTTGTCACGTTGACTAGAATATTCTTCTTGATAAAAGGAAAAAACCAAGACAGGCTTTACAATTACGTAAACCTAAAGCAAATTGGGTAAAGCAGTTGCCCTTTTTTCTAGAGTCAAAATTGGGATAAATTTCCCGAATACGACAAGACACTTAAGAGAATGGATACTGTGATTCTTTGTGTCAAGTATACTTCACTGAACACGAACTAGACGATGGTACAACTGTATAAACGCCTAGACAGTGTACTCGTAAGTGTTGACCGCGAGTAAGTCCAGTGTAATGATATTAGCTTCATTGGCTACTGCAACACTACGACTGTCATTATTCGTTACATCCTCTAGACATGTTTAGTACAGACCTCGTCAGTTCATGGGATACTCCATGTTCCACTAGAAACGAGATAACAGAAGTCGTACAAGAGTGTATATCGAAATTGAAAACTCACAATTGTATTACCAATATTTACTCAGATTATGTTACCGTTTGTATAATGAAATGGAAGTGTGCAATAGTGGCAGAATATGCATACGTGATTTGTAAAACGTTGATTAGCCTGTCTCACTTGTTTTAGACTGTTTTTCAAGCAAGTGGGTTGCGTCACCAACAAGATTGGTCACACGAAGTTCAAATGAGCTTAGCTGTCCTTCCTGTACGATGTATGGTATATACATAGTCTCTGATGTTTTGTTTATTGCAATAAAGTAGTTTAACATTATATCTGTAACAAGCAGCTGCGTTTAACAAACACACATGAACCCGGTTACATCTCTTGACTTAACCTCCTCAATCAATATACGCCCCCGTAGAATGTGATGCTAGTAGTATAGAAAACATACTTTAATTAGTAACTATTCATCAAAGTGTCTGCATGCACTAGCAACAGTCGATTAAAAGCCTTTTCGTACGCAAATTTTGTAACAGTCGACTAAATGCTACATCACCCATTTGACAATTTTCAAGCGATATCCGAGACCAATTATGTCTCTTCCCCTAGAATCAGCACACATTATGTCTAAAATTCTAGCTAAGACTGTGCTCCAGTTAGGTTCCCATTACGTATACAAGTAAACCATCGGTAAAAAGCATTGTATCGTCAATACGCGCCTAAAACTACAGGAACTTTATTTTAACAAGCTTAATGAATTTGATTAAACCAAGGAAGAAATTAAAGAGTTAATAATTAACGGTAATGTGCTGTTCCTATTATCTATAACGAGATTCTTGTGGTAGTTTAGGGGAGATGTAATTATTGAGTACATTTGTTAAATTTTGAGAATTCTATTGTTGGTGCACATTTGCTATGATAGAGGTTTAATGTTACGCCTAATTTGTTCTCGGTTGGTTAATGACACTATTTATTCCCAATATGTGCCGAAATGTTTGCATGAACTTGATGTGATTGTTTCCGGTCGTAATCTTTACAGCAATTATTTTTATTTTCAGTCAGGACAAAATATATCTACCATGCATCAGAAATCTAGACCATGTTTATGACAGACTGAATTATTACTTACTTAGTGAGGGGAAGCAATTCTTGATATAATATTACATACAGTATCTATTTAGTAAAGTTGTAATATTTATGATTATGCACTAGTTGTTTTAGCTAATTAGTACATGTGTTCACCATACTGTTTTGTCGAACAACATTGTACAATTCTTAACATAAATGTTGCATGGATAAAACTGCACCAAAAGGCACCACACTTAATTTGGCTAGATGTTTTTCTTGCATTTACATATACTCAATTGACCGGGACCATACTGTTCTGTGTATAGGTTAGAGTGCATATATGGGTGTTATTCGTAATGAAGAAGTCTAAGAGGATCTAATTTGCACCCTAATAGTCTATAAAAATAAGTCTTCCACATGCGCTATGCGTTCTAAGTCATTCTTCGAAACCATGTTAGAACGCCGGTTTTATATTATATGAATAATCCCTGTCACTGACAGTATAAGACAGAGGGGCCAGCGCTAAATGCATGTGTATGTGTCAAAAAAATAAAGCAACATCCATTTGAAGTGTGTTCATCCGTTTCTATTATAATATTGGGCCAATTAACTAGTATATGTATAAACATGTACATGTATATCCATGCTGTGTTGTCTAAAACATGCTTTCAAAGTCTGAATGTTGCCATGCATCTAGCAATCTTGGCGAGTTATTCAATGGTAAGTATCGTTGTGGCACCACGCCCAAGTTTCCTTATTGTTATGGTGTAAAACAGACGTCAGCCAGCACTTGATCAAAAATAAACGATTGCTGTAGAAGTGATTTAGCCAAAGTGATCATTGATAATACTGTCGCTAAATGAATAAAAATAGTAATGGTTTATTATTTATTAACGCATTGAACATTATGTCAATATAATGCTTGAAGTAATAACTGATTTGTTTTGTGTTCATTGCCAAAATGTTTGTCATAAAGGCAACGGGGACAGATGGTATCCAAGTAAGAACAGATGGCGAAATTGCCATCACAATTATATTTATGTGTTGTTTCGCTATTTAGCTTTTGTTTTGGGAATATTTTATTAGGAAAGAAATTCACCAAAATCAGATTAGAAAATGCCTTGTTGATGATCACATTCGCTCGCATACATAATTCGTAGATAGTGATCAGATGTTTCAGCTTGTCTTTCTACAGACTTGTAGCCTACTCTCTGACAACTACACTGCCATAGGAAAAAACACCGATCCATAGAAACCGATATTTTGATTAAACGAACGGTGACCATTCAATGATGAATACTTACTTTTCTTGATAAAACGGCCGTTTCCATCGATGTTTGCGATCACACAATAATTACATATGGATACAATGTTGACAATAAGTAGATCATACTATTTTCTGAATGACTACTGAATAAATTATTAATTCAACATTTTAGGGTCTATACTAGTACAATGATGGAATGGGAGGTACACAAACTCGTTGAACAACATCATGACACTTGGCTCTTCCTTGATCTTGATGGGTTGAGCAGCAATCGATACAATTGTTCACACATTAGTCCATAGGATTGCAATGCAGCGTTTACCTATAATAGGCTTGGTCCAACGAGTCTCTCTTTGGTATATGGATGTATTTGGTGTAAGACATTAAGCATACAATGCTGTCTGGTAGCACTTTTATCACACATGATCGGGGAAAATTAAACTTAAAATACATATATTTATTCTTGACTAGTAGACTCCATTGGTACACGAGACCTAACAAATATATCATGGGAATAAGTACAATTTGCATAGACATTGAAAACATAATAGAAAAATGTTTACATACCATCTGGCATGACAGTTCTTTGACTTGACTTACCTGAAATACACAAGAGTAAATACATTATAGAAGATAAGCAAACTGACAAATCTGATAAAAGTTCGTCTGTCAACAAACCCGCCGAATGAAATATGGTCAACACAGCACAAATTGAAAAGGACCGCTTGCTATATTCCGTGTAGTAATTGCTTCACAATTGTATTAGATATACATGTATAGTTTACTTTGAAATGTAGGGCATTGTGCCTATTATGCCACATGGATATACGCAGTATAATCATATAGAACTTTAAATGGATCAACAGTCTGATATTAGGTTCACAGTCTGATGACCGTTCCAAGAATGTATACATATAAGATAGATATATACTAAGCCATTAAACATATCATATCACATGAATACACACAGACAAGTCATATATCAACATCATTAACATGTATAATAACAATATAATGTCTAAGACTAATGGCGACATAATTCGACAAACACTTAAGGATATTGGAATTCTTCAAAAAGTTCAAATTATTTGTCTTTCAAATTTCAGTACACAGACGGCATTCAAATAAAAAATGAAATTCATCCTCTAGTGTGTAACATAATGTACATGTTCGAACATTACACGGAAGTTTTTAAAGTACTGGTCATTTAAGCATCAATATACCAGAGCACATAATTAAACAAAAATATGCATTGAAGCATATCTGTATAATATCATATATATCTATGCATACCCTATTCAATCATTGACTAAGTGATCGTTATCAACGTTTGAGTAGTATATTAAGATTTAAACGATATGTATTATTTTAAATACAGGAGTACGCTTTAGCACTACACGATTGGAGGTTTCTTCGGGGCAAAGTTACGCAAAAGGTTGATGTGTCTTTGTTTGAAGTAAAAACTAAATTAAAGTGGATTAAATGTAAGCAATATTCTAGATATTTCATTTAATGTACTAAACATTGTGCTTTGTTTACCCAATGCTGTCCTGTAATGTAATTTCTGTAATGAATTTTTCAAATCATAAAATACTTGTTTTATTTCACCTCAATCATGTTGTCCAACTTCATGATTTAATAAGTTATTTATTTATGTTGCTTTCCTGTGTCATTGACCTGCAACTTTGGCAGAAATCCATGAAATCATGACTTGTTTTTTTTTTATAATTTTATTGAATACGCCACGAATACTTAATGCATAGTCTACATGTCAGTGACGGCATTGCTTTAAAGACATCTGCAACCGTTTTTAGGGTTTTTTGCACACAGACATATAAGAAAAATTGAAAACTATTTCGTGATATTTTATAAAAACTATGCATGATCATAGCATATGGTAACATAACTAATGTAAGTGAACAAATATTAGGGGTTGACGAACTCGTTTTTGAGTCATCCTCCCTTGAATTTGAATTTAATGTCATTTCAGACCGTGGGAATCGTTCTATGACTTTACATCGTGGATGTTAATATGAACGATCTTTTTTGTCAGAAAGGGAATCTAAATAGAAAACTATTGATTTCATTCTAAAGAAATATCGACATCACAAGTGTTTTTATCTATACATAACATTCCATGATACAAACACTATCTTTACAGAGACTGCATTTAATCAGTCATACTCACGTAACAATGTGAATAACATGTTTTCATGCATGCCAAGAACAAGAGAGATTCCTGAATAAATATCTTATAAGTCCACAAATAATAAAAGTTTCCACAGCTTTAGTGGTGCCAATTTGGTAATATAATTATTTAAACAATTCCCGTGCTAAATTGTTTGATGTACAATCAGGCCATAAGTACAGTTCTATGTAAGAAATATTTTAGTACACTGCGCGTAATACGTTTGCATTTGGTTGTGTTTTGATTCCGAATGTTGTTTTTTTTATATAATAATTTATATATTATACTATTATTGGACTATCCCTGCAGAAAGAATACTAAAAAAACCACTGATTCACGTTTGTTGTAACATTGAAAGTTACATGAAATAAATACATATCCGAAAAGTGAAAAACAATTATTAAAAAGGAAAAAAAAAAACAAAAAAAAAAACATAATTATATATTAGAAGAAATATGTGAAATAAAAATTTCAATAAACTTGTTGACGGTCTGTATTACTTTTTAAATGTTTTACCACATGTTTGGAGAAAAGTTTGAATAGTTCAAAAGAAATAAAAAAAACACGGCGGGAGCACCTTGGTCACGTGATTATGGCTTCTGATTGGTAATTAGGGTCAGTCGGAAACCTATCCGGAACTAGATTGCACTTGTAGAGTCGATTGTTGTCTTCCTCTTTCGATTTAGCTGGTTAGGTCTCAAAATGACCTAGACTGTTGGCGCGATTTCAGTGCACTTAGCACCTTATATGTGTATAAGGCAACGCCGGATACTAATCGACTTATGTTTTTCAGCCCATTGGATGATTAAAAAACTTACTTAACGGTGAATGTGTTGAAACTGTAAAATAATACAACTTGCATGTTAGACAATTATCCAATTATACAATTAAAGAATGGTTACTTAGTTTTGTTTCTACGAAACGTTAAACATAAAGATAGACTAATTTAATACAAAATGCATTAACTAGAGGGCTGGCACTTAATAAGTCGAACAATATTAATCCCAAGTGCTTTTAATCAAATTGCGAGCGAAAATGCATTGGGTAAATAACGTTGATAATGAACCCTATCAGTATGGTAACCCAATTAAAATAATTAAAAGCTTATTTGTAATTTCTTTCCACAACACATTCAGTGTAAATAGAAAATATTCCGACAAATTAACCATTAAAGAGCTCGAAGCGACAAATAAGATAATAAAACATACATTGGAATTACATCCCGTTTTAAGTGCAGCAAATGCTTACTAATTTGTTTAATTTTACTGCTTGTCTACCATACACTTGCAAAATTAAGAAATAAACACATTCCCATACCAAAAAGCGCGCTATTAATTCACTAACATAAAAAGAAAGCACACTTTTTTAAATCACATAATTTGGACTATGAAAACTGTCTTAAATTAAATAGCAAGATTTTCGAGAAATGTCGACGAAACGGACACTTGATCGTTGTACATCATCAATGATTCGCTCGTTCATAGTTAATATCCAGTGGTTGGTGCGCTGGACTTGAAATCCTGATATATGTGTTCAAATTCCGGTCATGACAGGTCATACCCTTGTACGAAAATTTCGATGTTCTTCCGTAATAGGAAAGGTTGGTAGTTTAGTTCAGAAGAAACTGGTAACGTGAAACCAGTCGCCATACACAATTGAAATGTCGTTGAAAGGAGGGCGCTAAAACATTAATAAAAGCCTTTTGTGCTCTGCGCTGTTTGGCATTCAAAGTCCAGTATTTGTGATTGCTTTCTTTTTAAAAATATTTCCACTGGATTTTCCTTTTTTCAATAACTCTTTTCTGACACACGTTAAATTGCATTCATATTCCAGTGGTTCTAAAGATAAAAAAATGTGTTTTGAGCCATGAAAGGTTAATAAAAATCAATTTGTTAATATTTTAATTGAACATGTCAATCAGCAAAGTTATTGCTACCTCGTGGACTAATTATATTATGGTCCTGAATGTGCAAAAGGTGAATGATTAAAACCGGAGCAATTCAAAAGCGGCAATTTGTCATTTGTGTAAACATCTTGCTTTTATAATTGACTATCCTTTCATTTGAAATTTCAAAGATTGTTTACGCTAAATTTCTACGATAAATCAGTTATATACGCCAGCAGGGTAACCTCGTCGGTTTTGCTGGACTGTATTCTATAAAGGAGCCAACAACTTCTCCACCCATGGAGGACAATCGATATTTTCTTCAAACGTTTAAAGAATGGTATGATCTGTGGCGACTTGAATTAGAACACAATCCCGTGCATTAATCTTATGACCGCCTCTATTTTAGCTAGAGTCCAGTTATTTGACCAAATGACAGTGATGAGTTGGCTTTCTTAAGACCATTGGCGTTATTATGAGTGATACTCAAGTCCGCTCCAAAGGTTACAATGATTAATTTACAGAAATATAGTATGCATGTCCATACACTATGTGCATCTATGCCCTGACTAATAAAGTCAAACGGTGCCCTATATCTATATCCCGGTATCTTAGATCGGGGATTTTGTTTTTTTACCTGTCTGTCTGTCTGTTTGTTTGTACCGAAATTTTAACCTTTAGGTTACCTTTAAAATAAAATAAAAACGCTTCTGCAATCATAAAAAATCATAATGTTGGTTCCTCATGAAAACCTTTACATGACCTGTGCATTTTCAAATCAATTGGTGATTAAGGTCAATGTCACCCTGAGGGGTATTGTGTTTTAAAAACGCGAAAATCTTGTTTCATATCAAAGAACCCCCGTGAGTACAGGTGTATGCCTTGCTAGTAGTGATGTTCTGATTAATCATTTATTCAACGAATCATTGACGAATGTTTTTTGACGTGACGATGACGATGCTCCCATTTCGTCAACGGATTGTTGATTTCTGTACATAGTTGTCGTTCTTGACGATAGTACTGCAGACCTTTCACGGTTCTACTTCAAAGATGATGCTGTTCAATGCAGCATGATTCTGGCCAAGAGTGGTTTGCTTAAACATCTAAATAATGTTAAATCATTTAATATTTAAATTCTTATAGATTAAAAAGTGCTATTCGATTAGTGTAAGGGATGTAAAATTCATGCAATACTAACGTATTTGATCATTTTTTATTTAATCAGTTTAAATCAAATAATCACTGCCTTTTGCCTCTGATTAATCAACGAAATTTTCATGGACTGATTACAATCACTACTTGCTACGGAATGAAGACGTTAGTTCCTTACACAGTTCAACAGGTCACCAGAATACAGGCAGGGAACTATGAGATATCACGTAGTAAACCATGAAGCATAAAACTGTCATAACTGTAATATTCGTACATAATTATGCCAGCCCTGCAATTATGTCAATACGTACAAGTTAATGCAGATGCGAAGCGCCGATGAAAATTGGAATTGATTGTTGTTGTTACATGGAAATTACTAAACTTAAAAATAAGCTTGAAGCCTACTGTCGTTTAAATATTGTTAACATTATGCCCAATTTTACTGCGTTTGGGTATATGGTAGATGTTGTTTTTTTTGGAGTGGATTAAGTTGGTCTTTAGAAGCCTTCGATTTCTCTTCTTAAGGAAACACACTCTGTGTCACCATCTCAAAAATAATGCCTGACAAGAAGATGACTAACTCAGACAATAGATATCCTTCAGTTTTTACAGAAAACAAGGATATATATAATATGGATATGTGAATATGGTGAATGTAATACTAAAGTACATCAATGATTTATTTCCGGAACAGACTGATTTATACGTCTGCATATAAAACACATTTTTCGAAAGAAAAGAGGTACATGTATTTTAATAATAGTGATCTCAGCTGAGAACTTGTAGCATTTTGTAGCCATAAGTGAAATTGCTCCTTCACAAAAGATGGCTAGGATCAGACATGTAATTTGGGAAATGTCGGTTATAGTGTAGATAATCCATTTAAAAATGATAAGGCGCAGTTATCCTGGAAGTATATTACAGAATACTGGAGAATAAGCTTGTACACGATGATATACTACATTGTTTAATTCAATGATTCAACCATTAAATACAATCAGAGAGAACGGAAGGGTAAAGATTATAGTACAAACGGGAAAGTCGAATCAGGAATAACAAAAGCACTGTCTTGTAATACGACTGATGAAAAGCAAAACAGCATACGGAATTACTTCAGGCAAACGCCAGCATCATGTAATGGATCCCAAAGATGATTTGTTTGTTTTGGTGGATTTATGCCGTTTCGTGCAATGTTTCAGTTGATATACGGTGGCCGTATCACTTAACCAGTTGTCCTGGGCTGTATCAACGTATCCTTCCTCAGGGTGCCGTCAACTTCTCCACATATGGAGTAAAATCGACAGAAGGTTGCAATCAGCCGCGACCGTGATACGATCCCGGACAGTGGGATAACAAGTCCAGCACACTATGTGTACCACATGTGCTTTATTTCTTGTTAAGTAAGCATTTTGTAAAATGCTGAGACTTTGACAGAGATGAAAGTGAGGGTTAACGAACGACAACTCTGGATAGATATTTGAAAATTTGGTGCCACATTTTGTTAAAACTATTCAAGAAATTATGTCGAAATTAAGCGATTTTATGAAACAATCCATCATTGTTTCTCAAGATATTAACTCTGATTAATGATATGGGTTAATGATAAGCCGTGTCATGTTTGATGACACGTGAGATTCACTGTCACGAAGAATCGATAACATTGTACATTCAACCATTGTGGTACCGATATATAAAGGTCATTATAACTTTCCAAGGGAACGTATAAGAAAACCATTTCATCTTGTAATCATGACTTTCTCATGATGATTTAATCCCGAGCAATGGCTAGATTTAATATGACGCCATTTAAAATGCTTTTATGTGAAGCGAACTATTAAGATTGCAAAACACAACTTTATATCGGTTTTAAATCGTTTCGGTCACATTCTTAGATCGATTTTATTCATTAGAACAAATCTGAAATCATTCATTTAGCCAGCACTCCACGAGGACGTATTTTGGTCGAAGGAATATTTCGTTCAATTAAAGTTATAGAAACTTCATTGCAATGACCTGTGGTGAATAAAATACGCAATTTTGTAGAATGCTATGTCAGTAATAAAATACCCATTGAAATTAGAAATAAACCAATTAACGGCTTTATTGCTTTTAACATAGTACTTGAATCGGTATTTGGCTTTTGGGGCATTGAAAACGCATCCCTGAGATATCGAAATGCGGCGGAGAGATTCGAATCCAAGACCCTCTCCAATTTGTAGTCCAGCTCTTTATCACTAGACCACCGATTACACATCTAGCCTTTGGTACAACAATTGAAGTATTTTGTTTCGGGGTAGTATTTGGTTATTTTTTCCGATACTGGAATACACACAAAGAATATACTTGATTTATGTTATATAAAAAAGAATACCATCAGATAGGCCGATAAAAAGCAACAGTTACTACTGTCTCAAACCCGCATACCAGTTTCAAAGAATTCAGTTAAGATTATGATACAAATAAAAGTTTCACTGCGTGTGTTCATGTCAACATGCACTTCACTTATTAATTCTGTTTTTTTTTAAACCTGTTTCTAGATTCCATCGATTTAATTATAAGGATATCATGTAAGAAAATTACAAATGAACATTTAATTATTTGAGTTGAATTTCCCAAGAGATAAATTCGTTATCACTTCCATTTACCCTTTATTACTACCATTTACAATTAAATTTAAAGCACGTGAGATTAATGACGTTAGAGTTATTAAGAGGCAATACTTCAGTTAATGCATTCTTTATTGAATTAGCCTATCTATTGTAGCTCTGTGAAGAAGAATAACTTAACAAGTATGACTTAATTGGATTTTTTTCCAAAGTACAAGCATCCGATGTTTTTTCCGGCTTAATTGATGACTGATGTAAAATGTCTATCATGTTTTTTTATCTTATCTGACGTACACTGCTCTTCAGTAGATCCAATTAATTGTTTGTATATTCACCTTGTTTCTGGCATGTTTCCTTTGTTTGTTTGTTTGAGTTTATGCCCATTTTTTACAATCAGAGTCATATAAGGCGGACAGTTCACCTTACCATCTTTCCTGAAAAGTACCAGTACTAGACACCCATCATCCGTAAGCATGGTATTTCTACTTTCTCAAATGAAGAGACATGGTCGGTAGCTGGGCTCGAACACACGACCCTCAATCAGTTAGAGGTTATAGCGATTTCAAGTCAGCGACCTTAAGCACTCGACCATGGGGGCTCTTTGCTTCTAAAGAGCAGTCATTTGATCCTACATAGCCTGTAGTACCCGACCGCTTAATTTAATACATGCCAGGGCAATAGGTGATCGACCTCTCTCCGGGAGTCCAAGCTCATATCCCGGACGCGGTACATGTTCTTATTTGACGACACTGCAAGTGGCCTTGACGTTTGAGCGGTTATCATTACTGACTAGCATTATCTAGCCCCTTACAGCTGTGAGCTCGAATCCCACCAGAGGGATACAAGCTTTACATGTGATGAAGTTGTAAAGTCACCAGACGGTATAACGGTAAATAGATATTCTGATAAATTTACATCCTGTTGTTGGATGTGGACAAATAGTTGAGCAAATCTTGAAAAAAATAACGTACTGGTCAAATGGGTCGTGTAGAGCCATATATGTTTGGATGTACTGTGCAACCTCTCCAAAGCAATATCCTTTTGGAAGAAGCAAATGTTTGTTAGCAATGAGAGGTTCTTGCTCTAGAGAGGTTATATTAACAGTACAATGGGAAAAATCATGTTGTTGTTGCTCAAGAGAGGGCCGCTGTATTGAGATTGTGCTGTACCCTCTTTTGACATCATCTCACACTAACCTTTTCCTAGATCAATCTCAGAAACTCATATATCTTTTTCATTACTTAATTATGATACGATATATATATATATATCAAGATCCATGAATAATTTAGTCAGTAAAAACAAATCTGAATAAGTATGCATTGATTTTAAGGTAACAGGATTCTAACACCCCAAAATTTATCTCAAAACAGGGTGGGCGAATGTTGTAAATGTTTATGATTTTTATTGGTTTCCATGATAGAAAATTACTTTCCAAGAGATTTTAAAAAATGACAATCTTTAGACAAACGCCTAGGAGTTCCGATTGTATCATAAAGACTATTTATTTTCGGACTCGTTTTCAATATTTCCTCTGTAGTTCAAACTGATAATTAAACAAAATCAATATTAAGACTGTTTTATCGGGTCCCAAACGTGATAACTACATTAAGGTTTTCATCTTAAATTACAAAAATATGCTATGAATCATTTTTGGAAGCTGAGCATTTTTAAGTTCAGCTTTCCATAACCGTCACTAGCTCGGCGCGAATTAAATTTTGTTGGGAACCAAAGTACTGCGTTTTTCTACATGCGCCATGAAGATATTAAACTGGTTCCCGTTCTAGATTGCAGTCTCTAAGTAAGCTGAGCTTCTTTGAGTACGTACTATCATTAATGTGTTTTTACAAATTTTCTGTCTGGAAAAACGAGGAAAAATAAATACAGCAGCTTCCCCAAGAATTGATTCCAATGACATATGTAAACTTTGTCATGGAATGATATTAAACTCGCTTTTATACATCAGAAAATAGCAGGGAATGTAACAAGGGCCGTTACAAACACATCAAAGATTACAGGCGCTTGTTTGGGCAATATCAAGTATATTATACAGAGCGTCTCCCGAGAATTTAGACATATTAAATAACTCGTGTTGCGAATGTTTAATATAAAGATATATCTCGGAAATAAATAATGCAAGAGATTCTAGGATTAAGCTCCGCATGTTTTCCGAGATCTAGTTGTTGAAAGCAAGTTTCGCGTATTTTTGAGTCCAGCAAAAAATGTTTGTGATTTTGATGAATCTATTCAAATCCTATACATGAATTCTTAATGCATTAATAATGACAAAGACTTGAAATCAATACTAGTTTTCTAGTTTAATCAAAGACATTTTGACTTGAAGTTTGATTCATTTACCTGTTAGACTTTACAGAACAAGTGAAATTGACGATGAACTGCAATGTAATGCACACATAATCGTCAAATTCATTTTAAACAAACGATGCATACAAAACGAGGTTTTTATTTATACGACAAAGCCATTTCCATTATTGATGCATTGTATTCGCTTGACAAAGTATGGTGACGGTAGGTCGAAGGTTAAGTGTTAACGCACAGGACAACTGAATGAAAAGTCCATTGTTCGAATCTTGACTACGCCTTCTTATAAATACCGTGGGGAAACTATTCGAGTGGAGGTATATATGCCCGGTTCTCCTTTATTCCCTTTTACTCCACCTCTATCTGGGATAGCTTTTAAATGACTAAAGGGTCGTTAAACAACATATACAAAACAGAAAAAAGTATGGTATTTATAAGGAACCTACTGCTATGTCTGCAAGCTAAGAAACATTAGAAAAACAGTCACATTTGCAGACCTAATAACATCATTTAAAGAACAGGTAAACAAGAGCTAAGTTTGTGTGTTTCACTTTGGGACATACGAGTTGTATAGTCCGGGTGTCACTTAGAATGTGTAAATCGGTACACTGTATGATTTGAAGAATAG
Organism: Lutraria lutraria; assembly: GCA_964023205.1. Lineage (NCBI taxonomy): Eukaryota > Metazoa > Mollusca > Bivalvia > Venerida > Mactridae > Lutraria > Lutraria lutraria. The sequence continues at coordinate 7,650,717 of OZ026842.1, forward strand.
AATTCTTCCTATTCATTGAATAAATTTGAAGAAATCAATTAATGTTAGAAAAAAGGCTTGTTAAGAGTTACTAGGTAGGTCGAAACATGTTTGTCAATGTGTTTTATAAACATACATTGCATACTTATGAGGCACGACTCATGTCTTCATTGGATGATACAGTTAGAAATGCCTTAAAGATCGTCGCCAAAAAAGGATATGTCGTACAAACGTTAAAACAACTACAATGTATTGTTCTAGCCTTGTGTATGAAAAGTCTATTTTGCGTACATGTACTGACCATATACAAGATACGACTGATCATAAAAAGTCATAATTGTAGAACTTTTTAAAACAAAAATGTATGCACTGCCCAACTTCATAATCGGTTAGCATTGTCTCTTATTAAGAGTTTACACGACTTTCACTTCCTTTATTTGATACCTTATAATGTCACATTATTCTGTCGTAAATTTCACTTATACTACACTATTACAGCATTCTACATTGTATCCCCAACTCGTCATTTAAACTAATGCTCGCCAAACCGTCTTTCCCAATTAGTGACTAGGGTTTTTATTCTTCATTGTTTGGCTTTCTTTTCTTTATAGACTATAAATTTCGAAAAACGACCGGTTCGAATGAGCGAACCACTGAGACGGTTAGAATGCGTATCTGAAATACGACAGCTCCAGTCGCTACCACTCCTTTTAGCATTCTTAGTATTTCTTACTGAACAGCCAAATATGGAATCTACCCTATATCTTCTAAATCGGTGTATTGTGTCTCGTATTGAATTCTATCATATGTTTTTAGTTTTGGTGATCGAGCGGTGTAAACAGAAGGGAGATAAATCTAGTTACCATAGCATTGACAAGGATACGGTTATCGGAAATTAGTTGAGATTTCTTCGGTGAAATTATGAAACTGTGCCAAATTTCCGGACACATTAATTAATTTTGTAATTGTTGTACCTCATTGACACCTCGATGCATATCTAATGACCGGAGTATGGCTTTATTTAGTCATACAACTCACGTGATTTTACCTATCGATTGCAACTAGTTCAACGAAGTGCAATGCAATACTAGTATATCGCTCCATTACATTATGTGACAATTGCTAAAAGAAAAGATCAAAGAGTCACTGTCGTCGTAAATTTCATACCAACTCGACAACCAAGTCACATAACACGTGTTTGTAGTCATTGTTGGTATGTGATTGTGTATGTTGTTGATTGGATCCATATAAATCAATGCTTTAAACTTTTAAAAATGTAGATTCACGATTTAAGCATACGATTGATTCTTTGTTAGATGAAGCGTACATCAATGCAATCTCCATTGCGTGTTCAACTTCAAACGCGTGAACGTACCAAACACTGTAACATCAGCAGGCGAATACGTTAATGACTTGCATGACATTTCTAAATAAAACAAAAGACAAACTAATAAATCGTTTCCTTTGAGATTTCCCATGTTTCATTACAGAGATTTTCATACGTATCCAATACCCTAGACTATTGGACAAGCTTGTTAGTTCAGATTTGAAGTAAAGTCAATGGAATTCCATAAAGCCAACGCTAATAAGACGATTTATAATGGTGAACCAGTACTAAATACAATTTGTCCACAAATACGTTCAAGGCTGAAAACTAAAGTGCAAATTCTCCAAAACAACATCTTTTCGGAAAAGCAAACTTATGTTGTTGTTGAGAGGTTGAGAAGTTGTTGCTCTAGATTGGTTATATTCATAGTTAAAACGTGCAGTGGGAAAAAATCATGTTGTTGTTGAAGGGGTTTTTGCTCGAGAGGGGGGCCGCTCTGGAAAGGTTGAACTGTACTTGGCATTCAATATCTCTATGGAAATTAATAATGGAATCGTATTATGAGAAAATCATGCTGCGGTCGAAGGACGGTTGTTTCTAAAAGAGGGCAGCTCAGATCCCGCCTATATATTCGATGTGTATGAACATTTTACTGTAAAAATAATTTTCGCAAATAAACAATCAAACGAAACAACAACTGGAAAACTAAATTTAACAATGGCAGACGGTTGGAATGTAGTTTAAGAAATGTCTTCCAAGGGAGACAAATCTTGTATACACTATCAAAAATTATACAAAGAAGAGTATTGTCCCTTGACGATATATTAAACCGCACCTATTCATTTCTTCGTCACCGATGTCCAATGTGTGTAATGAAGGACGTATTAAATTTTTATACTAATTTAACAAGGCGGTAAGACTTATCAGTATGATAGTATAAGATCGATACCGTCAACCTTACTGCCATGCATTCATTTACAGTGCTTCCTCTCCAAAACATGGTAAAAATGGTAAAAAGCCATATTGTTGCTGTAAGTAGGTTGTTGCTCAAGAGAGTTTCGGAGAGGTTGTACTGTATTTTACCATAGAGTTATTAATTAGATCACAATTAAGTTCCCATTGCTTGAGTGTGATTTCATGCGTTTTAACGTCATACCAACAGTCAAGTGTCATTCGTCGACTTTTTAGCTATAACGACGGAAGAAGACAAAAGCGTACACCTGGGTAGAAACACCGACCTTCCGTAAATTGGCTGGAATGCTTCCTCATGGTTGAAGTTTATACAGTGCCGGATTGCGAATTTGCAGCGATTAGGCGATAGTTATAACTAGTCAGAGGCCATAGCCACTCGACAATTTGGGTTCTTGGTAATTTTAGTATGCGTTAAAAAACACTCGTTTGAGAGCTTTGTCACAATGTGACTTAAACCCCCCCCCCCCCCCGCCGCTTTGACACTAAGAAAGCGAAAGTACATGCATCTGGCTAAGTTCAAGGGCATACAACTCCGGAATGAATGGATTACTGGGAATGAAACATGATTCTTGCACATCTTAATTTCATATGAATTACATATTTCAAATTTCAATTTAATTCCTTGAAACATGTGGAAGTAATGTGTTCCACAAATATGCATGCGCTAAGAATGCCATTATTCTCTGTGGCTACTTTAAGGGCACATAACTCTGGAATGATTGGATCAATGGACACGGAAATCGTGTCTTGCACACCTACACTTCATTGTGATGGCATATTTCATCTTTCATTGCAATCGCTTAAGGAATAAGGAAACTTGTGATATATGTGTATGCGGTCGGACCGACCGACCGAGCGAGCGACAGACCGAGTAACTTCTCAAATTTCCGTTTGCGAGGGTATAATCATCACACACTATGTTGATATTGGCATATTACGGTGTTGTATTATCATATAATACAATGAATGTTGAGTGATGTATGAAAATATATACAAGGACTTATATACACATGTGGATTCGCAGTTCCCGTATATACAATTAAATCCCATTTTTTACTTATCGCATGTAAAGGGGAGTAACTCGAAAAAGAAACGTTCAATCTATTTAATGATTATCTACCTTGTTCTTGTATATTATTGCCCCAACATTTCATTGATCGGTTGCAAAATCGTTTTAATCTAACTAATAGTTTGTAACCAGCGTAAAACGTCTGTAAATACATAAGTATTGCTATTTTTTCTGATTGAATAAAAGCCCAAGATTTAAAGTAAAATAATACATTTATCTTCAAGTGTTTGATGTAAGACTGATGTAATATGTCGATATATCGTGATTCAATGATATCAGACAATATAAAACATTTATCTAAGATTTTATGTTGTTTAGATTCACTCCATAAATGAGTATAAACAGAGATAAATCAAAGAACTACGAAGTTATTCAATGCCAATTGTGTTTTAAGTGGGAATAACACCGTTTTTAACGCAATTCCAGTAATATAGGGCCACAGGTTCATCCAACCGACTGTATTCTAACCAGTGTTGACGTACTCTTTCAGAAGGGGCCAGAAAACTCTCCATATATGGAGTAAACTCGACATTTTTGCCAAACCCAATAGTAACTAACAGTCAGTAGAACAAAGTTTACATTTTCCTTATTTCTTCCATGTTGTACTCGTTACTGCTTTCATCTAGCTCTTTACACCACTTCATTTGAATGGTAGTGGTCATTGGCAAGTTATCACTTGCCCTTCACCACTGGGGTTCGAATCACACACTAGACCTGTCAATTTCAATTGGATGGAAGCTGTTAGGCTAGCTTATGGAGGGTGTATGATTTTAACCGGGTCTGGAGCCTTCAATCTCCGCTTACTCTGAACAAGCCTCTTTTATTGATACTGACTGATTGGGTGACGTTAAAACTCCATTAAAAATAAAACCAAATAAAAATAAATCATAACTCAACCCTCTGTATATTATTGTATAGTTATAGACTAGTGAGCCATTGAATATTATGCGATATTCACCGGCAGAATGCCATATTGACCGATACTTTTTATTATATGAAAAGTGTATAATTTAAAACTATATAGAGGATAACATTCTGATTCATATCGAGTATAAATGCATTATTTGATTATAAGAACAACTATATAGTAATTCTGGTTACTGAATATTTACCAGATTCTATTTTTAGATTGGGAAATTCCGAAATTTCCATTACATATCATTTTACACCACTTAATATGACATATATAGTATACGAAGGGCCAGGCTTTAAACCAATCAAAATATGTTCATCTATAGATCAAATAAAAAGGAGTGATACAGCCCTTCTAATTTGGATCTACATTGTGAACGTGGCATGCATGGCCTTGTTCCTTTAATACAAACTTGAAATCAGTACCAGAACTAATCTATGATAATCTTGGGAAACGAGTTTATGCGACAAAACAAGTTTAAAATTCCAAGAATAATGTAATAACAAAACTGTAAAGATTGCATTTATTTAGCGAAAATCAACACAATATTGTAATGCGGTTTTGTTAAGAGATAAGCTTATCTAGTATTACATTATTCTGTTTACATTTGCATGACTATAAACGTTGCCAATAAATTATTTATATTGTGATAAAGTTAGGCTCATGGAAGAAACATCAGAAATACATCGTCGTATCTTTATCAGGAGACATCGTTTTTAATTGAACACTACATCTTTGGCAATGTATGCGGCTTTTTTGTCCCCGGCAGCAAGATGCGTCGATAAGAATAAGATTTTAAGTTTAGCATTAAACCCTCAAACGTTTCATGATTATCCACTAATGTTTTAGTTTTTAATTTTAGTTTTTAGGTGGAATTGTCTATCACCACGAGCACCGACTCGAATTACGATACCCTCTGAGAGCGATCATGGTAGTGGCTTTGGTATTACAAATGGAAATAATTGGTTTAAAATCATCAAACCGCAAGACCCCTATCAATTATGAATGAAACAAATGGTTCGTTTTCAAAATGCGTCATGAGTTTGTAATATGTAAATGGAATATGTATATTAAGTAAATTAGCTTATAAAAAGGATAGACAGTTATATGGTATTGATGAAAGCTCTGAATCAATAATGTTACTGATATAGGATCATCACATGACCATTGCCTACGTAACACCTACCAGCCTTATCTAGCCCGTATCGAAACCAACAGTTCTAAAAGTTAAACACTTCAGTATAAGGGTCTGTCTTATACTAATTAAATTAAACAGACAGGGTTAAGTAATCGATATCAGGTGTTTGCAATTTGTATTCACATAACTAAACCTAATACAGTCGAAACTCCCCAATCCTATCTTGTCAAGTCCAGAATCCTCTCTAAACCAAATCTGAATTTAAGTTTGGAAAAGCGACTGTATGAAACTTTGGTTAAATTGTATAAGAAATTATTTCGAGTAAGTTTTAACCCATGTTTCTGATATTGGTTAAGTTGCTGTCAAGGTCCTTAGTTTGTCTGTTTACTCGTCTGAATTGTTGAGGACGTCAAGTGTTAAGTGCAACAAGAGTAGTAGTAAAATTCAACCCATTGGTTAAATTTAACCAATGTTTATACAATTGGTGACAGAACGACACGTATGGATTATATCGTTCTTGACTATTAATATTAACGAATGGTGTTATTTATTTACATGTATATCAAGTGTCCTAAATGTATCAACTGCCAAGATATAGGTGGCCCATGGGTGCACGTTTAACGAATAGGACAAGAGACGCAAGTTGTGTGTTTATTTCAAATTGTACTAAATCCTGCGTTTATGTATAAACACTCTATCAAGGTCATGGTAACCAATATACACGAATATAACACAGCAATGGGGCATCATACAAAACACAATGCACCTCTACACATAACAATGACAAGAACCAGAACGATGCACGTTTATTACTTTGATAAATGTTGGTTGCTTCGTAATATCTTAAAGACAGGATATAAATCTACAAAATGCTTTTGCTTATGTGATAGATTACAACTGTATAGAACATCATAATCATTTATGATCAGATGACGAATACGTCTGACTGTGTTGTGTTATAAATAAGTGTAAGGTGAGGAATATATATTTATATTAACTGCAGTCAAACCTGTGAGCAAAGGCCATCATTTGGGAAAAGAATAAAGTAGCCTTTATTGACAAATGGCTTTTATTCGGAAGTCATTTTGTTCAAATTATGATTTTTAAAAGCATCACCTGTATTCGCAAGGTGGCCTTTATTCGGAGATGGCCGCTAACAACTTTATTTGTTCATAAAATGACGGTGTAATTAACAGGCAGCAGAAACGTTACGACTACAATAGAATTTCCATATACACAAACAGGGGATTGGATTACATATCATGTTTATCACACAATCAGACGTTGCAACATTTCTTTGGTAGAATAGTGTAACAATATAGTGCTGCAACATTGTATACAGTCATACTCAAATAAAGAAATGAATGTTTTTGAAAGTAACATATAATACTCTAAGTTAACCCTGTCGAACGTCTAGACAAAAGTGAAAACGGGCACAAAACAGCACAAAAAGTAAGAACATATCAAATATGCTTAGTTGTCCGTTGTTTAAGGACCCATTCGACCGCTATGGTCATTTCAGTGCCGCACCAGCGAGAGAGAGAGAGAGAGAGAGAGAGAGAGAGAGGATACATGAGAACCGTGTATTTTCCCTGGTTCCCGTGTAGTTTTTCCTGGTTCTTTGTCGTGGCCGATGTAAAGAACCGATACAAGACTCACCCGTGTCCTGTGATTTTCTTACTGAGCTCGGTAGATGAGATGGGCGTACTGAAAAAGGTCCCTGAACATTAATATTGGTTGGCGGAGTCAATATTCGAACCGAGGATCTTTCAATTAGTACCCCAACCCGTTACCACTAAAACACAGATCAATCCCAAAGTGTTATATCTGTATAAAAATTCCGACATTATGTCTGCATTTAAGTTCATTTAAATTGCATTATGTTTTTGTGACGTATAAACTGAACTCACTGAAGGTTTGCGTGAACTTATGAAACCCATGATCGTGTTCATCTATTCGTATACCATTATGATGATTTACATATAATAGCATATGTCTTATCGTATAGCTAGCCTCCAGAGACATAATTTCAACGTGTTTGGCGTTGAATGGTACCTGCCTTATGTCTTATAAACACTCCTATACGTCAAGCTCTATTTTTATTGTTAAACTTTCAAACATAATTTGTCAACTCTGCAAAGTATCGTATACAAGAATTCGCGATGCTGTTAGAATGTGACAGTGACGCCTGTATAACTGACGCGGTTACACTTTTTTCGGGAATATTAAAAGAGGTCCCATGTGCAGTTTTCGTTTGTTTCGTGGACTCAGCTGTTTTTCTGTTGTTAGCTTTCAGAGTTGAAATAAATTATTACGCACTTTTCATTAGTGCGGAACTTATTGCCTTAGATACAAGATAAATTATTTGGATTTTATCCCCAAACATATTTCATCAAATCGCATTACGACCATGCATCGCAAGAACTAACTTTAATTAATTACAACATTTAGCAAACCGTGATCCAACGACAAGACGGCGCTAAAATAATGATTGAACTATATGGTTGAAAATGAAAAAAAAATGTAATAAATATTTCTCTGTCCATATCTGGTATAAACAGGTCGCTAAAAATTACGAAATTGAAATGCTTCATCTATTCGACAGCATCAACCTATGCCTCTATACGCTCAGTCAGGACATTATCAATGTTATTGTTAATGTCGGCTGTAAAATGGTCAACTGTGAAGTTGAACTGCTTTATCTATTCAACGGCGTCGACCTTTGCCTTTTTACACTCGGTCAATGCATGAATATTCGTGTATATGTTTTATGTTTTGCTTGTGTCCCATTAGTACCTTTAAGGTTACTGTATATCATAACACGTCTGAATTGAACTATGAAGCATAGGCATAATATCACCACCATAAGTTTCATTTTCAGACATTTTATGATGTTTCGTTGTAATAGGTGTGTGGAAACATAGCATTGCATTTAACAAAAAGAGAATGTCGGTTCTTTGTCTCAGACCTGAGATGTAACCGTCTGATAGATATGTCTATTTATCATTTTGCGAGTATAAACTAATGGGAAGCATTGCTGATACATTGTGTAATTTACAACGACACATCAATCGAATGCACGAAGAAGGATTTGACGTGTTTTATTAGGAATCTTGTTCTTGAAAGCATGTCTGAAGTTCCACTGGAAGTCCATATGCTGTAATTTCCAAAACCCGTGTGCCACAGTTTTCGGCGGAACTGCACTGATTTAATCCATAAACTTTCAGACAGGCGATGTTTATGCTGCTGCACGGGCGGTCTGATTTCAAGCATATCACAGATTGAAAAGGTCCGGAAAATATTCAAATCCAGTATTGTTTTGCCTTGATTATTTGCAATACAACAAGCGATTTCGCAGACAATAATTTTAGATTCAATTTTAACAAGGTTTGCATTTCAACGATACATGAATTAGAAGATATTGTAAAACTGTTTTGGTACATTCAATATATGGCAGACAGTTTATTTTTCAAAATGGACTATATAAACTGTTTCCGATGTTCTGAACAAGCTATTAAAATTGTGTCTGGGACTTCAGTTTAAAATGAGAATAACAAGGAAAACCCATTTCGCTATTTCAAAAAGTGTCAAAAATGAGCTGTAAACTCATTAAAATGTCATTGATTTTGATTGGGTACCGAACCCACAGTTATAAATAAGAAACAAATGAAGAAAGACTACGTCAGGCAAATATGTTCTCAATTTGGTCATGTTTGGTGGGATTTGAGATGAACCAGGAACTATTTTTTTTTTGTATTATAAGGATCCTGAATCCTGAAATTATTATCTCAACATGGGGCGGGCTGATTTTTGAAATGTTTGTGATTCTTGTAAGTTGTCATGAGAGAAAATGAATTATTATAAAATTAGATTGTTCTAAAACAATGACAGTCCATTCAAATATTAACGAGAAAAACACCTACTTCAAAGAAAAGTCGTGATATTTAACACAATGACGCAGTAACTGTCATTTGTTTTAAAAATCGGATAATGAAGATTTAGATCATTATTCAATATCTAGAGCAATTAACATATTATCATATTTATAAGGCCTACATCTCTTACGAAAAAATGAGTTGTAAAATGAATTGGTTTCTTAAGTATCGGAAGTAACTATTAAACAATAATGATAATTTGGCAGTCCTTTTTTTGTAATATTTATATCTTTATGTATCACTGAGCAGTTACGTAAGAAAAGTACAGTATATGGGATATAATACCTTACACAAATACATTTCAGGACCTTTTGTGACATTCAAATAATTATGATTATAATTATACGAATTATATTTAGAAGGTATCAAATGGTCTCGGGCAGTTTCAAATGTATATCGTAGCAATTACATGTATACACAGGTACTTGACACAAATATTTTTTTTTACCATATTTTGGCCGTATAGGCTACATATATTATATAATAAAATAGATATATTTTATTATATATATGTTTATTTTGAAATTCAAGTCCATTAAGCCTTGCGGCCCATGAGGACAACATATTTACAGATATATACAGAACATATTAATAAAAGAAATGTAACGGAGAAGATACATAATAACATAATGTAAAAACTGATATTCGATAACATCTCCAAAATTTGACAAAGCATATCATAAAATACAATAAGCATATGAAAAACTGTATAAATCATACAAAAATGAAGGGTAATGATAATTTTGCGACATCATAATCAACATCACAATGAAAGGATAATACTAGTATATGTTTACATTTGCATAGTAAGTGTTATTATATAAGTTGGTTATTATAGATTAGAAATGAATTCCCTGAACTATAGATGAATACATGTAGTTAAAAACGATACTGCATTATTATTAAACATAGACAAATTATCGACAACAAATATTCAGTATATATTATATTTACCTAAAAGAATAGAAAAAATGCTAAAACAAAAGTTATCTGTATCAATTATTTTTTTAATATAAAGCCTTTATAGGTATAACACGCTAATTTTTTTAAGATATTTTCATTTTCACAACATATTAATTCTAAAAATTTTTGCATGCACGGTCTTTTCCAAAAGTATGAGTCAATATATTGTTTCCTTAAATTGTTTAAAATAGTGCATTCCATAATAAAATGATATTCATCATCTAGTTTGTTACAAAATCGACATTTTCTTTCATCAAATGGAATTTTTGCGGGTTTATGCCATCTGCCAGTCTCTACCAAAAGATGATGAGACGACATTCTTAATTTACTTAATGCAACTCTGTGGTTTTGGTTTGTTATAATGACTAAATACTTTTTAAAATCAAAAGTTATTAATAATTCTCTGTACAATACTGCCCTAGATGAATTACACAGATCGCCATGTAGGACTTGTTGATAGTTATCATTTAATCTTTGTTTAAATAAATTAAAAAATATCGTTTTATTCCCAACGCCTTGAAAAAACCAAACCTCGTGAAAACCTAAAGATGATAATAAATCCCGTAACAAACTGGTCCAGTTTTTAACATGCGGCATACGATCACAGTCACTTTTAGAAATATTGTATACAATCCTAATATATTTGTTTTCTTTTGATTCCATAATTTTGAACCAATATTTAATAATTCTTAAATATCTCCCATTTATCAGAGGGTGTCTTCCTAACTCACCGTAGACAAAATTATTCTGTGTAACTCGCTTCACTCCCAAAATGTTTTTACAGAATTGAGTATGTATTCGTTCTATGTTAGTAGCAGTATGAAAACCCCAGACTTCACATGAATAGTTTAGAATGGGTAATACTAATTTATCAAATAATTCAAGTCTATGTTTTATCCCAATATTTGAGAAATTATACAAATATTTATTTAATTTGAAAATCGCTTATATATGTAGCCTATACGGCCAAAATATGGTAAAAAAATGTGTCAGGTACCTGTGCATGTATATGTTGTATTGCAATTTCAAATAATGTAAAGTGTACATAAATTGTCATACATGTAATTGCTAAGATTAACCCTTATGTGTAAATAAAACGACTTATATTCCCATTGATCTTTCGATAAGCGTTTCTAGGAACACATATCTGAACCATTTTCAATTAGAAGTATTTTTGAGTTTAAAAACAGCGATTCTAGCTAATAGTATGAGATATACTTTTGAAACAGCCCCAAAATGTCTTATCAACTCAGATCTTGCTAACGAGAGCAAGTGGGGGCGAATCTGACAAAGCTGTGCTGAGATATGAATATACAACGGATGCTTGTATCTTGAATTATGCCATGGTCAGAGTTAAAAAGGCATTCAAATGATATATGAAATGAAACCTTACTGGATGTACTATGTCCTACGTTTTATCTCGGGAGCTAAACATAATGATTTAAGTCAAACCGAGGTTTAATCAAGCAATACATTACTTAAAACACGGATTTATGAAGAGTTTATTGACAAATATTAATCTATGTATACAAATGTGATAGTTTACTTCCTAATAAATCAACTACGCTACAATTAGATGTCCGATAAGCTTTGATATATCTTTATTTTGTTCTTAAAAAAATGTGCAGACAATATTAGCAATGGTTTTGATATTGGTATTGTCTGGTTGATAAAAATAATGAATTGCATTTATATTGATACATTCTTTTACATTGAACTGATTGAATCTGCAGGAATGTAGCATTTTGTTCTTTTTGAAACATAATATTATGATCAATGCGCTGAGAAACTTTAAAGCCCCATTAGCTTTTGGGGTTTTAAGATAAAAAGTAGGTATGTTTTCCTAAAATCATGCAAAAAACAGTGAAAATGGCTTTCAATTGCAATAAAAACATTCCGAGTTTGTTTTAGTCACGAAGTAGCTCTACATATATAAATCTAGCACAGTATTTAGCAAGACATTGCAATAAAACAATATTTATAAAGTATCTGACAACATTTTCACGAGATGTGGCTAATGAAAGACATATACATTGTATATATATTTTTATTTTACTATCATTTTCTTTTTTTGTTCTGTTTTACTAAATTCAAAAAGCTATTGGGCCTCTTAATGATCCAGTAACTATAACAACGTATGTGGCTGTTTGCGTTTCGTGTGGAATTTGGACAAAACTGCAAATTGTTGATACATGAAGTTTAACTTCTAATATCTATACAATGGCCTGTGAATAGTATATAACACAGCCTAACCAAAAGTACCCGAGTATTGAGATTCGCCAAATATTTCTGGCTATGATAGATATCGATGTATTTGATAAATAAATAGATACAACAATAATAATGTCCAAGGGTGTAACCTGAAAGCTATGTCTTACAGTCACAATAATGTAAAATGCATGTAATCATACCAATATAGATACATTTAAAAATGAATATTGAAAGGAATACAATGTTAATTAAGGAGCACTTAATTCTGATAACTTGTAATTATAATGTTTTCTGAATTACAGAGAGAGTTTTTATTCAAACTATTTTTAGAAAACAGTATAAGGTCATGAAAACAATTCACTTAACTCTTTTTGAAATTTATATAATAGCGGTTCGTCCCAGACTTTAAACAGTCCATAAATGCACAATTACGCTTTGATGGTGCCTTTTGTGTTAGTTGCTACATTTTCATGAACAAATTTAACTTTATGCACTTAAAAGGTGCTGCCTTTTTGTGTTAATTGCTGAATTTCCATAAATAGAATTAACTTTATACACTTAAATGCGGCCTTTGTGTTAATTGTTGTATTTTCATAAACAAATTTAACTTCATACACTTATCTATTGTGTTGATTGTAATTTTCTCTACTTATGGCATGTACATTTAAAAGTCAATTATAAGCCTCGTGTATTGTCTTTTTGGGAGTTCCAGACTTGCTAGATAGTAATCATTCAATACGAATGGAATTATTCCAGTCACAGGTGTGTTCATAAGACTGCTTGCCACACTTAAGATAGGTCCGTATGCCAATATATTCAGAGAAGCAGTCTACGTTTCTCTTTTGGTCAGTTAAAACAGGGACGCTTTATTGTAATATAGTGTCCCATGTCTGAAGTGATTTCAAAGAAATCAATAAGACGTTGTTAGATGTGAATCAAAGTTCTGAGGTGGATAAAGAAATTAACGATGAATTTGGACTTACATGATTAAAATTTAGTCATGACATGTTTTCTACTTTTTAACTTGGACAAAGATCGGTCTCCAGGCTCAAATCTAATAGCTTGCTTATTAATGATGTCGAGAAACTTATAATTAACTATGCTTGTATCATTCATACAATCTGCTATCAGCATATCTATGACTGAATTTACTTCAAAAAGAAAACGGTGACAAACTTTTAGAGAATTGAATTGAGATGAGAGAGATTGTCATTCCATTCATTGGCGTATTTTTAGCTTCATTCAATGCACGCAACCAACTCACTCGTTTCGATCAACAACTGATGTTGGATGTCATCATTACAAGGAAGTTTATGTAGCAGATTAATTCCAGTACGTAAACTATTCATGAATATTCATACAATTTCGCGATGTATAGATGCGTATGTTTGAATGCCAGTATTGTAATGACTCGACCTTGGATTTATTGTATGTATGTTCTTTTGACAGACCATTATTACAGGGAAATTAATCATCTTTTGTCCTGTTTCTGCATTATTTTAGACCGAATACAGCATCGACCGGATAAACCTGGCTATATCCTGTCAGTAGGTCACATGGTTTGTTTATTTTCATCATTTCGTATTCATTTGCGCCAAGCGTAGTCCGTTCCGTAAATATTACTGTAATTTTTATGATAGAACTGTCTAAGCCTCACTTGATAAATTTTCTCCATGTCGGCAACAACCATGTATTCTCTATATTTTATTTGTTTCTTCACACAGTGTACTAGTATCTGATCACATTCTTCGATTGCTTTCATATTTCCAAGGATTGTGGAGAGAATGTCGGATAATAATTGCTATGTAGTCATGCTACATGTTCTGAATTAGATGACAATGTAGATGTAGGGGACGGTTGTAAAAATATCCTATTCATTGGTTGCAAGTTGTAAATACAATGAGCTTCACTCAGACACTAGCTATCAGTGTCACGTGATAACACCTCGTAATAATACGCCGATGAAGAAGATTTTCGGTATTTATCACGCAGACAATTATGCGTCAATCCTTTGCTAAATCGAGATATGACATTTTATGTATTGTTATTCAATCGTAAAACACATCGTGGACTGCTCACTGTCTACTAATCAAGAATGATACGGGATACTCCAATTAATTATGTATTCAGACATCGCTATAAACTTTGGTTTAGATTTTTATTTAGCGATTGTGGTATACAAATGCCATACAATTACCAAGTTTATATCTAGAAATCGGATGCAGTTCAACTAAGCTTAGATATAGTAAAACAGGCACCAGTTCCACCACACAAAAATTAATATCTTGCTCAAACTCAACTTATTGGTTAAATCATAAAATTCTATGTTTTGTTGTATGCAATAAAGAATGCAGTATTACAAGACTGTACAAAGATGGTCTATTAACAGTTTCCAACAATTTCAACCCAGCTTAAATCTGGAGACATGGATTATTATTCTAAATTTGAATATAAATGGAACTTTGTCCGCTAGATCCACACTATGTTAAGCTGGCAAGTTTACCGTGTTTTCCAGTTTATAAGGGAATACATTGTATTATTTCTGGTCAAAGTCATAATATTTCTAGACATAAAAAACACAGGAGTCCGCAGGGCTCCAGATAAAGGGCGTAATTGCGTAAATAAAGATAATCTTTCCGAAATACGCATAGAAAAAATATCAAAAGCCCGCCAATACGCACTTTAGAATCACAGGTATCCGTTTTACTCAATTAAAATGAGTAACTATCAAAATTAAATGTACTATCAGTGATTAGTGATTTAATTGAACACATATCGAATAAGGCAAATGTATTTCATATAAGCTACATGTACATTCTTCACTGGATGCAAAAGAAGTTCTTGAGGATGATGTACGCATTAAATATAGAACACAATACAACAAAGTATGTTTAAAAGGTAACACTTTAGTGTGTGTTTGTGTTTATAAATCATTGGCATTACCCTTTAAAAATGTGTAATATCCCCACAAAAAAAATAAGGAGTAATATACGCCCTGCTAAAGAAAGCAGGGGGTAAAATACCCCTTACCCAAATATTTATCTGGAGCCTTGGGTCCGTAAATGGGTTTCTACGCAATTTTCTTCCTGAAACTGGGGCCAGTTTACCAAGTCTTAATATTTTCTTAACGAATATTTTATTTTATTTCAGCAGGGTTAACGTCGTTTTGTAAATACATTTCAGTTATTACAGCGATGGATTTCCTTGGACCATGTTCTAACCAGGACCCTTTCACAAATTTTACCAGACTATCTGATATATATCTATTTTTCCAACCCTCCTCTCCGAACTCGGGTATAACTGGCAGCAGCGCGTCAGTGCAAGAAAAGGTTAAAGGACAAATATTCAAAAGTGAGTGTAGTAAAAGATGACAGCACATCATCAAGTGAGAATTAAAAGATTGAAAACACCGTTATAGCTGTTTAAAAAACAACAACATTGGTATATAAAGGAAGTAATGGCTGGTGGGTCGTTATAGCTGTTTAGGGTCTGTGGTAGGAGTACAGAGTCTGATTGAAACTGCAAAGATCAGGTTGCATTGCAATGTTTATGGATTATCTTACAAAATAGTTACAGAAACTCCCCATATTGCGTTATGATCTAACATCGCTACAAAAGCTGGTGGAACGTGTGTGAGCGCTCACCATTAAAAAAACAACAGAACATTGTCTGGTTAATTAACAAAATGGGCCATCATGGAGATAGCATATCCATAAATCTTATCATTTTGCATAATAACCAAATTGAATTAAGTCAGTTTTACCTGTGTCTACGATGAACACGAAGATGTAAGCTAAAATCAATGTGTAGCTAATCAGAACTGCGGTTTTTAATAAAGACATTGTAGGTAACTAATTATTTTCAAATGAAATTTGTAATAGGCTTCATTTTATATTAATTGATATTATCGTTACACCTAAATGCAGATGTTGGCGCCAATACGGGGTAATTTAACCGTCTCAATCTACAGCGTTGTTGACATTATGTAACTTAATTGTCCATTACTGTTTGATACAAGTAATGAAATTTGCAATTTTATTGCAACAGTGAACATTTAATACAATAGTTAATATATTTAGCCATTCAAAGATTTATAGCTTACGCGAGTAATGCCACGCTCGCAAGAACGAGCATGCACGTTTAACTTTTAGTATACATTAGATGAACCTGGGTGTATGAATTATGTATAATACTTTTTTCAGGTTATAGGATATTTTCAAATAATTTACATCAAAATGCAATGTATATTGTAGTATATCAGAGTTTACTATATAAATGATTATGATGAAAATTCCTTCCATATCATATCAATGGAGAGGATTGTAATCACATATCTGGGATCACAGTGCTCGAGTGGTTAAAGTCTTTGCCAAGCAGTCACTCACAGCTTGCTGCTGTGAATTCGAATCCCATACAGGACCAGACAAATTTCACATGAGAGGAAGCTGTTCAGCTTGCTTATTTACAGAAGGTCCAATCCGAGTGTGCATCTTGGGTCTCATTCAATCGCTACAGCGAGTTTTCTGAATGTTGTTTACCCCGATATAAAAACTTAAAAAGTAAATAAAACCAAATTTATCTCATTAAGTGGCTGTCATTAGTTTTCATCCAAGTATACTTGATGATACTTGGGACATAAACTGAGTGATCCTTTGCCGTTGTTTCTACGTTATCTTAGTCTGCAGACGTGGCACAACTGATTATACAGCAGACTAACACCATGTTTGCGACGGTCAAATGATTTATTGGTGCAATCAATCTGTAATTCGACATTTTGTGCAACACCACGCGCGTACGTTGAGCGATTGACCAGGGTAGCAATCAGTTAAAATCAAAACAGCATTGTATGCATTTTAACAAGCTCACTGAAGAAGATGCTTCTTAAACCGTGTACAGAAATATTCGACAACTTACTGCTTATCGGGAAAGTTGTTCCTTTTGAAAATGAAAATGCACTGTATGTGTTATCAATAAACCTGATCGACTAAAATTAGCTACCAAAAGTATAGGAGGTGTCTTTTAAAATCTTGATTGATTCATAAACATATGTCCATTTTTTTATTGAATTTGTATCTGGCGCAATATGGAAATAATTACACTCAGAGGCATTGCATGTCATTTCTTCGTAACGTCGAATGGCAAGTGATGAACTTTTCATAAACTCGTTTTGTATTTTTGATTATTTATCTTTTTTATTCGATTTAAAGCCATTTACAGCATTATTTCAGTTACATTGCGGCGGGCAGTTATCCGATCCAGCTTTTCATGGACTCCATTTAAGCCTTAACCAGTACTAACTACATTCTATGCACAAGCTACCCCACGTAAATCAGAGGTGGATGACAACTCAACATAGGAGGTTATTTGTCAAGCACAGTGCAAGCCTCGCCCGTCATTCTTAAGAGTTAGACTATTTAAACCTTGATGCCATAGTGCAAGTAAGCCAGGAAGTAGTGTTGATGCCTTCCTCGCGTGCTTCACTTTCACAAAGTTTATAAATAAATAACCATTAATTAATAAATATCTAAAATAAAAAAATACGATCAATTAATTGATGTATTTGGTTGAAAAGTAATGTCTTCGCCACATATTCCATTAAGTTATTAATCTTGTTTTTCCGTGATGTTTAAGGTGCGCTAAAACATGTTGTATTTAACTAAAAGGTAGTATCAGGTGTTCGTTTAAGACGTAAATAATTTACGTCAACATTGAATAATTACATATCATGTTACAATGAAATAGGGGTTGGCACGCGTATAAAATATTTCTCAACATATAGATTATACTAAGTTGTTTTATTTGTCTAGTATAAATAAGACTTAAGACAAACGCTATATCTGGTTAAATATCTTATCACAGAGAATATCTTTAAATGGTGTTATTTCGCATGCAGTGTATGTTTAATATGAATTTGTGTGCGAAGGAAATACATTGGTACATTCTGATATTAAATCACCATGTGTGTAACTATGTAATTATGTTGCAATTCAGTTTATATTTGCATGACGATGTGTAGTCACGTAAGTTCAAATACAATGTTCTGATCTGCTCTACGGACTAAGTTATGTTCAACTTCCCTGACAATCTATACAAGCTCATAAACACGTATCCAGGCAATGCGTTAACACCACAACATGGAAGAGATCTTATTAAGTCAACACGTTTTTTAACAATGACATGAAGCATACATGCATTGACCACGAAACTGAAAACCAACCATGTGTAGTTACATCGCCAATCAACAAAATCGCAGTTTTCACGGGTAACGGATCGTTTGGCAAACTAGTATCAGCTTAGGCGGTTAACGTATCTGCATTGGTGAAAATCGCTGAAACAACGTAAAATGATATTTTACGTTATTTACAAAGATTAAATATCATACTTTAATACCAAGCAACACAACATTCTAACCGAACGCTAAATAATGGTGTTTTATTGCGATAAAATACTGCACCCCTTTATCGTCTTTTCCTTATCAGCTGTAAAAATCAATAACGTAATGCGCAATGTATTGGTACGATATGATACTATTAGTTCATTAATGACTAAAATTTGTTATAAAATCTCTTACTAGTCATCAAACATGGGCGTGGTTTCAATTACTGAACCGTAAACATTAGCGATTTTGATTGGCTATCAAAATTGAAAGGGGTGCGTCAAATTCGTTGATTTCATGAGACGATAATGATCCGACACTTTAATTGATAATTGCTCAGCTTAAAACACAGTAGGTGTCATTTTCGAATTAACATTGTCGTCTCATTTGATGACGGATTTTAAAGCGATTTTCGGTAGTACGTAGCGGAAATGTTAATCTAGGGAACCGTGCCTCATAATTTGCTACTTGTTTTCATTTTTATCTATGGCGTATTACGTAATAAACAGCGGGGTTTTGGGTTACGAAATTCTTTAAAGTCAAGTATAGATCTAACGAACCGAGGACGTTATAAAAAAAACTGTGGCACGGTTCCCTGCATTATACATTTAAAGTGATTTTAAGGCTATTTGTTGTAATATATTATACAGAGTAGTTATCGTTGTTCAAAGAATTGAAAACTACGTGCGATATTTGTTTATAGAAGACCAATTAAATGTAATATTTGTCACTTGCAATGCACAGTGGGTTTATTTTAGTGCATAATTATGGTTTAGTTTTTAAATCTATAAATTGGTGAAACTTGATTTGACCTGACACCAAAGCCAGATACCTTAAGGCCTACACCTGGTAGAACCACCAACCTTCCGTAAACTAGTTGACAGTTACCTCACACGTGCAATATGCTCTATGCATGGTTTTGACCTATCAGTGGTGGCGGGAAAGAGAGAGTCCGACACCATAACCACTTGGTAACGGAGACTCGCCTTGAAATGGCAATTGTACTATTTATAAATTATCGCTGTAAAGAGAATAATAGTTCAATCAAATACTAATAAATGATCTTCGATTTTGTCTTGAGAGCAATCCTTAAGGTGACATGTCAATTTAATACTCAGTTTATATTTGTTTAACACTTTCCTTGGCGAAATTCATCCTGAGCGATCATAAATGATACCGTATTAACTCAGTTATTCAAAATACGAATGTCTTTTGACAGAACATTTCAATCATATGATGGTTCTGTATCAGGCGACATATTTCGTGGATTTGATGGGTGTTGGTTAAAGACCATTGTATCTTAAGCAAGGTCGATCAAACATGTTTCGCTAATTTTAGTTCCATTTTATTCACGCCCGGTGCGCATGAATGTTGATGCGAACCAATGTACAAATGTACTACATTTTCTACATCCGCCATACGAAATGTTAAACTGGTTCCCGTTCCATATCGCGGTGGAATTTTAATTGAGTTCAGATTCCATGGGTACTTTCAATACTTCGATTGACAATATAACTAATGAATGCAATACTCGAGTCTGTGACAAAATAATATATACTTTAATGACCTACACATATGCATACAATAATATTATTTCCAATGTAGACGGTTTTAGGTCAGAAAAAAACACAACATCGATACTATATCTGAAATTACTGCTAATTAATGTTGCTCCCTTGGGATAAGATAAAACAGTCGGAAAGCGATCATACTGTTAGATAACAAAAAACATAATAATTCTACAAATGTGCTTCCTCTAACGCGAGATTAATGACCCTTGGGGCAATTTCTAACGTGATGGTGAGGTCAGTAATTCTTAATAATACAACGCTTAAAGAAAACAAACATGATAGCAGATCTTAATACAGTAACGGTGAATTTAAAAAGGCCAACAAAACACGATAATGGTAAAAACGGATAAAGCGAAGAGTGAATTGGATACATAATTTTTTTTTTCAAAACATGCCCTCTTTATTGCTTAAGATTTGTACATTATAGTGAATTATGAGCATAATAAAGTAATAATTTAGTTCCCCAGGAACTCATAAAAACTGTGCTCTACTTTGCATGCATCGTAGAACAGGAGATTTTACGAAGCCTTTGTCGATTTGTCGACATGGGCTGACGTTCACAAAATATTGTTTTAATTGAACAATCGCTATATGAAACTTATGTGAACCAATTTACATTTACAACCGTTAACCCCATTTGAATAATTTCTCTTACCGCATAATGTAATAAAATTATGATTAGCAATAGTGAGGTTATCATATTTTAGCCTGATGTGCAGTCTTAAATTCAAACGAACACAGCTTACTATAGCGGTCCCATATATGAACTTTCTCTATCATTTGCGAAGACCCTGATGGGAACACCACGTGATTTATCAATGTGTTCATTGTGCGGTTATTTACCTTTAAGTTAAAACTAAATACTCATTTATCCCGATTTATTTGGACTATTTATCTTAATTTATGAAAATTCAAAAAAGTGATGTCGATAATTTCAAGTACAATTAGTCATGCGTGTAGTACTATTTTGATCCTTTCTGGTCAATACAGTCTAACAAGGCACCTTCTCTATATTAGTCAAACTGAAGATTGTTCCCTTTTGCACTCGCTGCTACAATTGTAAGCACATATAACAGGAATTGTTTAAATCAATGACAAACACACATGAATGCTTGTAAGACAACGGTCCTTTTTTAAATAACACTTTGTTGTTTACTTCGTACCACGTAGTGATTCAAAATAGCAATGGTACGAGGACATGTCATATTGTATATAATTTTGCACACTTGTATCATGCATGCAATTAATCAAACTTCTAAGAATATATGTTCATGTTAATACTGTTCCATACGCTTATCATATGTGATCGGCATATTGAAAAGAATATGTTCATATAGTAAATAACACGTTGTAACCATCAATGGTCAATATACCAGACAAAGAAAGAAATTGTACAACTTGTCTGGCACGAAAAACGCAATGAATATTAATAGCCCATCGGTTCTTGTTTGACGAGGTTAGAATTAATAGGAAAATATACAGCAGTTACACTCATACCATTAAGGTCATGGTTATGAAGTACGCTTCATTGATGTGCCTTTAAATTTCATAGTCTGAGAATTGATGACAAAGTTACTTACAACATGCATTTTGGCTATCCTCTTCCCTGTCAGCACATGATTGTGAAGGCCTATGTTGTCTATTTGGTGTGTATGAATTCTGTACTTTGTTTGTTTGACTTCTTTAAAAATGTAAAATATTTATTTGTTTCAGTGGGGTAAACGCCGTTTTTCGATGATATTTCAGAGTTTTATATGGCGGTCGGTTTCCCGGTTTACTGTATCATGTGAGTTACCCTAGCCTTTATTTTAATGCTACTTTACCCATCCACATAGAAGTGGCAACTTCTCCACAGGTGGAGAAAAAGCAACGTTTTTGTCAAATCTGCTACATCAATCATTAACAGTGAGTGTTTTCGAAAGGTGTAGATCTGATCATTGGTAAGTGGGGGCACTTCAAATGTAACTAAACAGAAACCACGATTCGTTAGGTAATAAAGTATAGATAATGTCTTTATAAGAGCATATAAACAAGGTGTTACAAACGATATTGTTTTAGATAATATTTTAGGAGGCTACATTTATATTGATAGTTTACAAAAGATAATACCTGTATGATCCTCAAGGCAGGTACTTTAGATTAAAGATGATATTGACTCATGCAATAAAACGAATGGTGAACAATAAACCAGCTTATAAATGAGGTAGTTGCAACGCTTATACTGCAGGCGATAACTTTGGACCTAATATACAGAAATTGCATTTACATTGTTGATGGTGATCGTTGGTCAAGTGGTAACACGCTGGACTACTTAACGAAAGGTCGTGGGTTCGATACTTGACCGAGTTTCTCAAGAACGTTGTTTCAGTGTCCCCGTCCTATTTCGAAAATCGCTGGAAAAGGGTGAGACATGCATCGTTGCTTTAAAGCGATCACTATGAAAAAGCAGGAACAACTATCTGAAAAGAGTAGGGATATAAATGCCCAGTTCGCCTGTATCTTCTCTACTCTCTCCCTCTCTCTCAAGGCGGCTCTGAAATGACCAGAGGTGTCGAATGGGTCATCAAACAACATCTACAATACTAAAAAGATACAGTGTAATTGATGCGGTTAAACTCTTTAAAAACTCGTATTATGGCTTAATTTGGCGTTATAATTAATATAATCAATACGCCAGATCATAAAGCCATTTTATTAGTCTGGACCGAAATATGATATGAATATCATCTTGGATCCGTATGCTTTATTACGGTATTAAACACGTTCACTCTGTGTGTATTATTATGCTCATGACGTCTCCGTCGTGCTGGGTGTGAGAAACACACACTTTCAGTTAAAAATAAGAGCTAGTAAGAAGTATGAGTCAGACGTAAATGGCCACTCTCAAATTGATAGATATGTAGTCTAGTTTGGAAATAAGGCATTATGCCTATCATACCACTTGATGAATATAATTATGTTTAAATATGTGTTTGTTTGCAGTCACGCCAAATGCTCATTCACCCCCCGTCCCTACCCAAACTTTATTTAGCAGTTTTTGGTAATTCCAGCTTCCCAGAATTTGGCAGTATATAAAATGTATCCACTTATGACACCGGGACACAAATTTGTTGTGTATAGGTATAATAAGTAAGACGGAAGAGGGCCATTTTACATTACAGAAAATCCCTATATTGCATGCCATTATAATGTTTGCCGTTTACAAAGTAATTAAAATATGATCGTTGTGAATAAGATGGAATTAGATGCAATTTGCAATGAATGTATTACGTTTCATTTCGAATGTAAGCATAGAAAATTTAATGTCAGCGGAATTTGATAATAATAACAATGAAATATGAGTTGACTGCATAACATGACATTGTATCAAACAGTAAGCACAGGCATTCATATAAAGTTCAAAACACTCGACAATTTGAAGAAATAACTGACTTGAAGCAAAGAGCAAAAACAAAAGGCAATAAAATCAATAGTGAGATATTAACAGAGACAACAGAGAGTAACCGCTCCAAGGGCCCCGGAATTAAGAGGGGCAGTATCTGAGCCAAAATTCCATGGGACTCATTCTAAGATGATAATCCTTTTTAACTCTACGAGTACTTGAAGCAAACATGACGTACGGTTCGTCGCAGATCATTTTCCCGGTTATGAAGCTTCCAAAGATGAAATACAAGCCGGTCAATGTTCACCAAAAGATGAGCCGATAAACAAGAGTAGGGTAACGAGCTGTCTTCCGTTTATGGAACATACCATTAAAATCTCGTCTGGGAAGTTTTTAGAAAATAATGAAAGTGACAATAGAAAATCGTTAGGCTTATTCAGCTCTTGTCAAAAACATTTTGTAAATCTCAGCTTGTGTGTTTTTTCGTGTTTTTTTTCGGCATCAGTTTTCTGTAGAAGGATTGAACAGGCTTCTTTCTAAGTTATAGATTAGTTTAGATAACAATAATTCGTTCGTTTATTTAACTATATGTAAAATATAGATCCATCTTAAAAAACAAGTGCAGCCAAACCTATGTAAGCGGTCACTTCCGAATAAAGGCCACATTTGAACAAAGGTGATACGTTTGATATTTAAAACAACCTTATCTCTAAATAAGGTTATATGTCAATAAATGACACAGTCAATAAATGACACATAATGTTTTTTTCAAAGGGTGGCCTAAAGTCACTGCTTCCACTGTACTTGAATTGTTTAGCATGAAAGTAGGTTATACAGGCTGTATGAGTCTTAGTATGATTGAAGGAAATCATTTTACCGCTAAGTTGCATTTTTGAAATATCTAGATCTCATGCCAATCATTTGTAAGGGTTATGAATGTTTTTATTGAGAATATAATAATTATGTTCAAAGCTTACTAAGACAATGTTAAATTAAGAAAATATCGACTAGCTTTATGCAGATTAAGAACACAAAGTCATACTTAAAAAATCGAATAAAGTATATGTCAAAACCAGTTAAACACCACGATTAGAAAGAAAATGTCAGTTATGTAACACCCTTGAAGACGAATTTTACTTTATATTATGTCACCTATATTTTGATATCAGAAAAACACATTAAGCAATATTTTTGGAAAACTAATTTTTTGTTGAGACTCTTTATTATATTTAACATGATAGTGTGTGCTATTTCAAAAACTTTTTTTGAAATCATTTTAACAAGATAACAAAATAGTATACATTCAAATCTTGTTTAAAAACGACATGTATTTGTAGACAATCCTACATTTCTATTCTAAATAATTATATCACTTGAAATGTTACTCTAATTGTGTTTTTTGTAATATGTTAAATGTTGGACATACTTTATACTTAAACACAATCGATAATGGAATTCTGATTTAAATTAGCTAAACCTTTATTTTAATAATCAGAATTTCAAGTATTTTATATATTGAACGAATAAGATATGCACAAAAGAAACATCTTTCACTGAACACAATTTGTATCAAAGACAGCTTCATACGAATACAATAACTGTATATTTAGTTTGAGTTATCTGAGAACCACAGACATTTACTTAGTAGTAAAACAGCTAAAAATTGGTGAAGATACTGCTATCAATGGCAAAGGGAGATCAATGCAGGGAATTCTTTGAAGATATACGTTGTTGTATACACATGTAATACTTGACTACTCCCCCACAAAAACATACATTTGTAGTTTACTTTTTCGTTCATGTGCATATGTGCATGTACATTTGTCTTTTTGTTCTGCGTACAAATGCATATATACTAAGTGCCGCAAGGGATTTACTAAAATTAACTATATTCACACACATTCGAGGAAGCCGAGAGCTGATTAAGTGCTCATTGCGGAAGGCGGCTTGTGAGGAAAGATTATTCCACAAGTGTCACACGGAGTACAAACTACTAAATGCACGTTAAACTACGCTAATTAATTCATGATACGTGTCATGTATATTATCCATTCCTTTATCGTGTAATGATTTGCGATACATGTAACCTACTCAATTAGGTAGTTACGTCACGTGGCGTCAGATAGAGAAGTTGTAATTCCATTACAGGTTCTAGATAACGATCGAAGATCTCAACGTTTAGCGAATTTATAACATTTTTAATCTTCACCGAAAAATCTGACATTTCATGTCGTGATAGATAATAGGAACAACCAATTTTTAATTGTCGTCTGCTACAAAAATGTTGATTGATTTATCAAACGCTGTCAGTATGTGGAAGGGAAAATGTCGCAATCAATCAAAATCATCAACCACGGGAAATATAATTGATTAGATAATGATATGTCAATTAATCAAGGCGAAGAATTAATGTATGTAATGTCACTGGAAAATCCATGGGAATTCAATGACATGTCCTCTGAGCAAATACGTGCGAACTAAGAAGACATAAAGGAATGTTCACATGACGTGTTTGATGTACATACACATTATACTAGAGTATAAAGATACAGCGGACAGTCCTATTATTGGCAGAATAATTGTTTGTAAGTGATCAGAATCATACTCAAGTACCCAAACTCAAGAGAGATGAACTCGAAAATGAAAAACAACAAAATCAAACATTTTTAATGTTGACTCGGGCATAGTTTTCCTCTTTTCCAAGGTAATATACATTGTTGTTGATAACTCTTTTTTTGTCAAAGTGATGTTTGTGTTTGGCAAATTGGTCAACAGTGGAAGTGTTAGGAAATATATTATTCTGATAACTTGCAACAATCATGTTTGTTAAATTAGTTTGTTAAAGACAGTTTTTGCTATAATCTTTTAAAAAAGAATACTATAAGGTTATGGAAACAATGTAATTTTACACTTTTAAAAATCTATGTAGCATTTCATATCAGATATAGCATTATACACATTGGTGAAAGAAGTACATGTTAATATGATATCGCATAATTGTACAAACAATATATTTTAGAAATGGACATTCAAGGCTAAATTTAAAAAACATACACAAATATATCTCGGAGGAAAACAAACTATTCAATAAAATAACTTTGAATCCTGACTGTCCTAAGAAGTACTTTAACGCTTATTATTTTGCATTTGTTCGGGGATTAACGTCGGTCCGATAGTCTTGGTCATTTGGAGTATAGTTAGCTTAAGTACTTGTGGAAGACTCCAGGCCCAAATTGAGTAGAAACTCAGTTTTTTCTTAATACAAACGCGTTAAATACACCAGCATAAATTATTGTGAATCTTGCGTCTTAAGTCTCAAAAAATCCAGTTTCATTTGAGTCAAAAATCAAATGTCCAATAATGGACTTAAATCAATTATATTGAATTACGTCATATCAAGTCACCACCAACAACAATGCGATAGAAGTGGTGAATGTATGAATTGGTTATCTTGGTGGCAAAGTAATGACTGATGACAACTCAAAGCAGCGAGAACCTTTGCTGTACTTGCAATATATGGAAGTCTCCAAATATCTCCTCTGCCAACAAGATAAGGGTCTTCAAGAGTAATGATCCACTGGTCCATTTGTACGGATCCGTAAGGTCACTAGAACCATCCGCCACAAGTTAGAGCTCTTCCGTATCTTCTGGACAGACACAATCTCCAATGAGGCAGTCCATCGAAGAAAGACCAAGACAACTCCACTTTCCATCGAAGACAAAATAAGACAATGGATGAATCAGCGACCCCCCGAGTTGCCATGCGATGGACACCGACTGGAAGACACTAAAGAGGACGCCCGAACGAAACGACGTGGCGTAAGTCAGTGGAATAGGAAAGGAGGAAAGAAAACTGGAGCTGGGACCAAGTACAGAGGTGGACAAGGGACCAGCTACTTTGGCGAACTCTGGTGAAGGCCATATGCGTAAGTAAGTATTCTATATCATGAGATTATAACTAGGTTGCAATTATGAGAAACCGTTATAAGGCCATCATTATACTTTCCTTTAATACCACATTCTTTATTGCATTCAAAATAATAGTGAAATGGTAGATTTAATAAATAAGTTGAGTTTGAGCAAAAACTTGTTGTTTTGTGAAACTGGGGCCATGAGTACACTTCGGTAGAACTTTGTGTAAGCTACCAGAACAGCTTCCTTAAATGGGGATTTTCAAAAGGTCCCATTTGGAATTAGAACTCATAGAGTTGTCGAGGGGCTAGCGAATACTGTCAGACCATATCCACTTGACCATAGAGATTCTAATTTTAGCGTATGCTACTTGGAAACTTGGATATATGTTTGATTCTAAGAGTACGTCACTGCTACATGTATAAATATAAGTAAACAACTGGTATAAAACAGAACTAGAAATATCGTTGCAATGAAACGCATAGTTGACCATTACATTAAGTTGGATAAATAAATAATTCACTCAAAATTGATACGATATATGATTTTTTTGTGTACATAGATTTGTATAACATAAATACTTATTAATGTATACGAATACAATTATGTGTATGAGCATTTTAACTAAAACAAATAAAAATCAACAACTATGAAATTTCCGAGATTGGCGCAAAAAACATTTTTGAAATATGAGAGTAAGTTTGGCAGACACAGTTTAATGTTACAAGACAAATATAAATTTTGTTCTAAACAGTGTCTGGAAAAACAATTTAAGAACAAAATTACCAGTGTCTCGACGTCCATTGTGATTTTTTCTAGCAGATAATCTGCAAAGGTGTCAAAATGTTAACATGCGAAAAGGTGATATTTCAACTTTCATAAAAAGTCGCTGCTCAATCGATGAAAACACAGCTTAACAGTTTGAATAAAATGCTGGGACATTCTTGCAAAGATTTAGCTGGTTATTATTGTGTTGTATGCTCCGGCATCAAGTCCGTCCATCCGTACGACGTACAAGATTAAGTCGAGCAGCCACCGGAAGCATATGCGTTTATTAAACACAAGAAAGTAGACAGTTGCTTACGTAGGGTGGGAGTCTAGTACTGGTTCTTCCAAGGAACGATGGTTTGGTGAACTGTCCGCATCATGTTACTATGATTGTTGGGCGTAAAACTCATACAACTTATTTAAAGGGAGCAACCATTTTTTTGATAGCATCTTTAATACTGGAATCATCACCATCCTACGTTTTGCTTGTGTCTCCTCGTGTAACACAAACTGCAACACCATATTTTTAAAACATTTAAAAAATGTATGTAAAATTCTAGCAACAGATACAAAAGTAAGAAATAAGAAGCAAAATTGTATACTGAATATTCGTTTCAAGGAGATTCATTTTAACATGGAGTACTTGTATTTCTGTTTAACGCTGACGCTGCATTAATAAACAGTTCCTGGAGTCATTTTGGCGACTTCTTATCTTTGAAGATGAACGAAGACCACGGGAATACACCTGGGTAGAACTATCGACATTCTGTAAGCTCGCTGAACAGCTTACCTACATACTTATTTTGGTCGCGGTTGTGATTCAGATTCACAGCTGAGAGTGAGGCTTGTGGACCACAATCACTCGACCTATGAGGGTCTTTTCAACATTGAGTAACGATAATTGATCAACAAAACAGTATAAACTTAGCGTGATCAGTTTTATACTTCAAAATCTCTATTAAGTTATTTGTCGGCACTTCAAATGATTCAAAGGAAATGTCTCTACAGTAAATCCACATTACGAAACATTAAAATGTGCAAAAATGGTTCAATACAAATGTCATAAAGTCTCGCTATGGCAATATTCTGCGTCACGTCGAAAACATGTTCAGTGTCTAGGGCAAAGAGGAATTGTTACGTTTTGTTTCCTGAAAAGTTAATTCATATTGATGTTACATTGGAGTTTAACGCAGTTTTTCAACGATATTTCAGTTGTACACGGCAGTGGGTTCAGCTAGCCAGTTTTCATGAACTGTATTAACTCTTCCACTTCCATTAGGGACCGGCACCTTCTCCATATATAAAGACACATTTTGATTTACAATGAAACGCACTTATTAATGATATTTACATGGTACTAGTGGGTAACTGCGGGTTGTCCTAAACAGTATATCTCAATTGTCAGTTGAAAATGTGTCCGTTCTGTCAAAAAATGTCCGTGCTGCCTCGGTGTCCATAATTGTGGGATGTCTATAATGTAAGGTTTTACTGCACCTATGTTGTATTATTGTCATATTAGTATTAATGTTTATAATAAGAACTTGCATGTGTTAACATTGCAATAACTTAATACACCATTGTAGTCAATGTTATAACAAAATTAACGAGAATATTTTAAAACGAAACTCAACGACATGTTCATGTTACATGTTATTCAATATACTTTTATTTATTTCTTTATTAATATTACCGGTTTATTGCCATTTTCAACATTGTTTCAGATTCATCGTGGCGTGCAGTTATCCTAACCAGCTTCCTTGGACTTCATTTAGGCATTAACCAGCACTAACCACATTCTATCCACAAGCTACAACCAAGCTACCCCGCATAATTCAGAGCTCGAGGACAATTTAACATAGGATAAAAAAATCGCGTTTTATACAGTGGTGGGTTATAAGTTTTGTTCGGTGTATATACGCGTCTGAAAACACTTTAATTTGATTGTCGAAGCACATATTAAGGAAAAGCAAAAACCAGCGCATTGTTTAGGCTTCTGGTGAATCATCATGTCGCCTCGGAATTAATGGCATCGCCTTTTTTAAATTAAATCACTAGCTCCCCAAACCTAGACACATAAAATAGATTTCAATATTGTATTTAAAAAAAAGACGCGTTGCTATCGCTGGATACAAATGCAATGCTTCATTTGTACATTGATGCCCAGAGAGCCAATACACTTGGATTAACACTGTGGTAGGACATTGAAAATCAAAGGTTTTCTGGAAATCTAAACAAAAAAGCGCAAGTATGGAAGTGTGATTCAATAAATTTCTACTTTGAGATCACATACAACGATCATTTATATTAAAGTAAACGCGCCCTGCACGAAATTCAGAAAATGATACAGAATTCAAACAAACGTGTTTAATGTCAAATACTAATCATCGTTTAAAAGATTAGTAATACTTAAAGATGCATTATTTCGAATATTCCTGACGATGGAATAGTGTTTAACTATGTACGATTAAGCCTGTGGTTTCTGCTACCTTCGAATAAAGGTCACCCTGTGAATAAAGGTCATTAATTTGAAAACGGGCATTGGTTATTTAGAGCAATCTTTTGAATAAAGGTCAAAATATTGTCAATCAAGGCCATATCTTATCTTTTCCTATATGGGTTACATGGGGAAAAAAAATTTTTGATTTTTTTTTCGTGACAAACCCCTTTGCTTAAAATAGATATTACTGGAACGGACCACGAATGTACAAATTTATAGAATTTAAGTTCACAGCACACTTTCTATACGAGTACATTTATACATTTTCTTAAAATGTTTGTTGGGAGAAGACCACGCTTTATGATGGTTTTGTCTTCCGTTTTTTTTTTGTCACGTAATAGGAATAGCGTTGGAAGCTTCTGCACGGAAATGTCGATTTTAATTCCGTTTCCATTCAATTGTGTTTGTGTATAATTTCTTGCTATGCTTGAATTATCATTATGATTATACAATTTTAAATTTCTGACAGTTATATTCATTTCGAAACAAAAATAAATGTGAACGAATTTAACACAATTGAGGTAACTACACGATAAAAACACCGCGATAATTTCGATAAATTACACCCTTAATCCCAGAATATTATAATTAACTCATTATGTGTGATACTTAAACGTTACTAGTAGAAAACACAGAGTGATAGACAATATATCACTGTACATACGGTGTCGTGAGAAGTTTCCATATACCGGTATGCATGGCGTGTGAACAAAGCAGTAGACACGTGCGAAGTTTTCAGAAGTAATCGACAAGGGTTTATATCATAGTATATTAATATATCGTCCTGCAGTTAACGTTTACTTGGCGTTACGTTTACCACGAAAGTGAAAAAAAAACATGGCTCGATAACATTGAGACACAATGCTATATATTACACGGCTAAACTGATTATTTTGTTATCGGGTTTAACTGGATTTCGCCTGACTTATCAGCCAATCAGGCTACATACCAGATTATAGGTCCTCATTTTTAGTTTTTTTATTTGATGTACTATTATGTAACTTTGGATCTTAACTGGTCTAAACATAAAACTATTCTTCCCTGAGTTCTACAACTCCATTCAACTGCTTTGGGGGGAGCTATAATCTGATATGTAGCCTGGCTAGCTTATCTGTCAGCCGAATCCCAGTTATACTCCATAACAATTTGCTCAGTACTAAGACATATAAGCTGTCACGGTAGTACTGTTTGTATTACACGGTTTAATTGGTATTTTTTTCAAGATAAATATTATAGATCAACTACCCAACGATAGTACTACTTGTATTACAAGGATTAATTGATTAATTTCTCAAGATTAATATTGAGTTTTCTTTTCAAGATTTAAATAGACCGACTATACAACGATAGTACTGTTTGTAATGCACGGATTAATTGATTAATTTCTCAAGATTAATATAGATTATTTTGAAGATTTAAATAGATCATCATTCTATACAACGGCAGTATTGCTTGAATGTATTACACGGATTAATCGATTAATTTCTCCAGATTTATATATAGATCAACGGTACAACGGTAATTAAAAGGTATGATTTATCATGACAATTGTAACCGTTTATCCCAAAAGACAGAATACATTAGATAGGCAATATATATTGGTTTGTTCAGTACACTGAATGAATCAGTATTAATTGAAGCAAATTCTCAGTGTAAACTTCAATAGATCTATTGTCTACCCAAACTACCCAACAACAATGCATGGGTCGTGATATATCGTATACGAATGTTTACGTAATTTCATCAAAATGAGGAAAAACGTTTAGTTTGAAATGCATAAATCTTTTACTCCTTTGAATGATCTGAACCTCTATAGCATTCGCTTAAAATTTCTTGCTAGGGCGAACAAATCAATTCCCGGTTACCGCTATTTTGTCCAACCCTGTATACTAGTTTCTGACTATTTTCGATCAAGGTCATTTTATTCTTGTCTGTAATTTCGTTTCATGTAAACTATAATAATAGTCTAAGCAAGAGTGCCAGGTCACAAAATACGCCCGTCAAATTTCATTTTTTTAAACGCCGAGGGGCATAACGCAAAAGTACCTGGGCCTATTGGTCTGGTTATCGAACTTGGCCGAGATGTCTCAAGTCCATTAACAATGCCACCAAGTTTGGTGACGATCCTAATAAAACTGCTCGAATTAGAGAGCAGACACCGCTGTGAACACCGCTCGCTCGCCCCTCCCCGCGCCCATCCGTTAGTGTTCCCATTTATACGATCCGTTTTTTTTGCAAACGGGCGTATAATAAGAATGAAAACAAAATACAGACCGATCTTATATTTTTAAGGGATTTTAACAGAAACCAGTTTTTGTTTTGTTTTGGCCTAAGCTATAAATTAAGTAGCTGCTTCCCGAAACAAGGTGTCGAGTTTTAATTTGTTTAACTACGCATACAATGTTTTAACACTTCTGAGAGAATGTTTTAGCAACAGCTAGACATGGACTCTGTCATCAGGCATATAATATAACACACGTAAATAACAGATGGTTTAAGCATGTGGTTAACATCAGCGTGCTGGATAAAATGTAAATATTCACACTTATCTTAAGCACTGGCATCTGACAGGTATTACAGTTTTAAAAGAACAAACAAAACGCTCCTCTGTGTAGAATTACAAATAAAATGTAAAACTTTTCATTTCGTTTCAGAGGATTTATCGTCGCTTTCATAGATATTTCAGTTACATAGGGCGGCCGGCTCACCTATCAATTTTACCTGGCTGTATTCCAACCAGTTCTAACAAACACTTCCACAAGGAGTATGTAGCTAGCCAACATACTGAACAATTGAATTTTTTTGTCAATTTCTTATTGAAAGGTATGACTTGTCTCGACCTGAATTCGAACCATAATCGCAGGGTAAGAAGGTCAGCCGCGGCCCGATTCAGGATTTGCTGTTGATAAAAATAATGGACAATTAATACTGACAAACGACAATAAAATCAATCAGGCGCCATAACTTTTAAGTCACCAAAAATAATGGAAATTCGGAACGTAACTAATGAAAGTCTCATTGACACAAGGATGTTGTAAATTCTTGTGTGCTTGATAGACGACTGACATTGACCGACAACATTGTTTTTAGTCATTGAAATTGAAAAAAGGACAAACGAATAAACTCGACATAAGTACATGTTGTGGTGTGTGCGACAAACAGCAAATATCATGCAATATTGTTATCTGTTTTAACGGTCAATTCGACATGGTCATTTCAGAGAAGCCCCGGAGATAGTTGAGATAAGATATAGGAGAACCCTGGGCATTTTATCTCTACCGTTTGCAAATAGTTTTCTTCTAGACATATATCGTGCCAGGTGTAAGGCACCAATTTATGCCACACCCTTTTCCCCGGTTTTCTTGACAAGATACTGGACTCGATAGTTGGGATGGGGACTCTGAAAACGTCCCTGATTAAGCCGACAGACGGAGTCGATCTGTCGAACAATGGTCGTTCATAATAATATTGGCTATTAATAGTGAACATATCAAAATGCTTAAATGTTAAAGCAGACAGGTCTCGACCAAACAGTCAACATCACATTTCTTATCATATTCATGGTAACAGAAAATTGATAAAATGCTGCAGACAATTTGTGCAGTAATAATACATTCTGTTTATCGTATATTGATATTATATAGTATGTAAGATATTGCCTGGACAGGCAGACAGACACTTTCATATTTCAAACATGTAATAAATGCTATGCACAGTGTCAGATAATGGACCACTTTTGACATTCATCGTCAATTTTGTTATGTGGTGGATTGATTTATATAAGAGTATAACGCTGTGGCTGCGTTTGATTTTGCTTGTAAAATATTTCGTTGAGTTGTCCAAACCGGTCATTTCCTGGGTAAGACAATTTGTGAATTTTCAAATTTCGGATAGATGCTTCTTCGATTAGTCATACGTCTGTTATTGTACAGACAATTGAATTCGTGTGTATTTAAAGAATAAAACTACACGTTCCTAAACACTTTATTCCATAGTTAAACTTTTCAAGCAGCGTTTGCTGAATTCAAACATGTCCCGTTCGCTTTCACAATCAATGTGTATTACCTTGAACAACTATGCATAGTTAAACATTGAAAATGTTTGATTTTGCTGATTTTTTTATTTCCAAATTATCTCCCTTTTATTTATATTTATAGTTGGTTATCAAAATTGACAGGTCGCTTCCAATATTCGTTAATTAAGTCTAGGTACTTGGGTACGAATCTTATCACACATAAACAATTATTCAGCCAATAATAGGACTGTTGGATATATCTGCATACACTTTCAGTTTGTGGCACAATCTCATACACGAAATCCACAAAATTAATGTATTACAATAACTCTTGCTATCACAGTATTACAAAATCCGTAATGTATGTAATGCTAGAGATATCAAGTCAATATAGAGTACAAATAGAACATAGGAAATTTTCAGAAAATAGAATTCGAATGTATTAGGGGAATGTTATTTGTTTAAAGCATGTTGGCCTACTAACAGGTTATTTTGTATATCATTTAAGTGGTTCTGTGCATGTACAAAAATAATAAAAATTCAACAATCAGACGAAAATGAAAAAAAAGCCTAGCTTGAAAATTAGCTTCATTGCTCAATTAAATACTCGAAAGCTACTCCAGTATATATCAAACTAAATGGTGTGTAATTGATATTACCGTTCTATTACCATACTATTACCCCGATTATGCACGTCTGGTAGTAAACTAGTGATGAGTGGTATAAAATACGAGAACTGCTTGTGCTTAATGTCGGTGTAATACATTCTACTCCGAGAACACTTATTTTTATCTACTTCGTCAGTATTTGCGCGTTCACTGGTTTCAAATGTATCAGGTACATCGATATTTTATATATTGTTTTTTTGTTTGTTTGTCTGCTACTTGTCTGTTTCTTTGTACCAAACTTTAACCTTGCCCGT
Organism: Lutraria lutraria; assembly: GCA_964023205.1. Taxonomy (NCBI): domain Eukaryota; kingdom Metazoa; phylum Mollusca; class Bivalvia; order Venerida; family Mactridae; genus Lutraria; species Lutraria lutraria. The sequence goes on from OZ026842.1 coordinate 7,686,667, forward strand.
GAAATTAAAACGCTTCAATCTACAAACATCCAACTCAATACAATGTATATTGATTCCTCATGACAATCTCTACATGCCTGTGAATTTTTTTTGCATTTTGTTGTAAAAACACATCTTGTTTTTCCTGTTTATCGTCGCAGCATCAGCAAGCTTATATCCAGCTTGTGATATTCTTATTTACAATATTCGGGCATTAAAAAGTTCTTCTTTTGAAATACTAGGTGTCTGAGTAAAGGTTTCGGACCAAATAAGCACTGCATTTGTCTTGCTTTCAACGTGGTTATGGTGCCCAAAACGAGGATCAAAGCATAACAAGGTGTATATTTGTTGCTATGACCATTTACGCAAGTCACTTGTGAGCATCTGTTTGTGATCCAAAAGCAGAACACGGCGACCAGCATTGACGTTTCGGAGGTTATTATTGGTCAGGAGAGAAGTTCATTCCATATTTCAAGCCACCTCGAGTGAATGCGTCGTACGTTGTTTCCATCAAATATTGCCCACCTACAGGCAGTATCTTTACATGTGGGTACTCGGAAAACCCATAGCTAACTAAGTACATTTCGATATTTTTATACGAAGGTCTGTATTCTTCAAAATGTGTGGACAAAGTTTGTCAGACTTGTAATATGGGAGCTCACAGCGAGGAAAGGAAGTTACAACATTACAAATTACACTCATCCTGAGTTATACAGGTGTGCGCATTGTTGATAAAGTAACAAAAACGGCGTCAGAAGACAGAACATGTATAACGGTTCCTTAAAAACATGTGTTCGGGTCTGTACATTTAATTTATATTTTGGGTGAAATTATTCCGAATACATCCTGAAATTAAATATGAATTAATTGTAAATGCATACATACGAATCACCATGGATAACTTTAAGTGTTATTTTCTTACCTGAAAATAGAAAAAACAAAGGTTTTAGAAAGTATGTTGACATGTTGACAATAAACTATACATAAAGTCATGGGTAGGCAGACAGGGAGATAGGCATGCAGGTAGGTGGGTGGATAACTGGCTGGGCAGATAGGTACGTAAGCGGGCGGGTGTGATGGTAGGCGGGCAGGTGGACAGTTAAAGGCAGTAAGGAAGGTAGGCACGCATGAATACAGGGAGGCAGACGTGGGTACGTAGGTAACGTAGATGGGTGGGTGTGTGGGTATGTACTTGCACTGAAAACGCCAATCTAGAATAAATCACGTGTTCGCTAAATTCATTTTTTATTATTTTGGTCGTGTATTTGTTGCATAAGTCGCGTCACTGAAGACCAATAATCTTCAATGACAGCATATGCATCAATCAAATCGTAAAGAAACATATCACGATCATAAAGTTACTCAAATTAAGTTATACTCATAAAGTAGTATTCTATAGAATTATAATCATTTCTTTTGATCCAATCTTTTATTTACAATTGCTGCAAGCATGCATAGGGGTATGGAATAATATGGGTTTATAATGAGATCTGATTTAGTTAAGAAAACTTGAGTTCGGTCTTCGAGCACAACTTTCGTATCTTTAATGTTTCTAGTAAGTTAACTACGATTTTACAATATTGATATAATATTGGTATAATTGATACAGCAGAATGTATAGCTCAGAGAGATTTTTCTCAAGTTTTATAACCGCAGACCAAGGCATATACTAGATGTCCAAAATTAATATCGAATAAAAACGACAATCGTCAATATCAAAAGTGCCGACGCTAACGAAACAGATAACAACATGTTTCTAGATGAACTTAAAACGACCACAAATGAACATGTTTGTGTAAAGTTATTGCACAGACATTTTCGCCTTACAGTAAAAATCTATCACGTTTTCTGTGATGAAGGACGCATGAACAAGCTATTTAAAGGCGATAATAAATAACTTTTATGCCGAACTATTCAGTATTTCAAACTTAAGTGAAATATCGTTGCATCGATTTGCTTAATAGTTTAAGGGTAAAGTGTATTAACTTGTAACCTGTTTTTCCAGGAAACGAGAAAACGAGATCATTTCCCAGAAAGTGTAAGGCATTTTATGATGACGATGTTTTGCATGTTCTTCACTCTGTATATAGTCTAGACGATCTCCTTAAATTTGGAACAGGAACTAATTTCCTGTTGTGAATTTCAAGTTTATGTTAATTAAGCTAGGAATGTTGATTCTAATATAATCAATTTAGGAAAACAGAGGTCTAGATGAGATCGTTAGTCGATCAGGGAATTATACTGTGCGTTTGTAGATATTTGTGATTATTTCATTATTACACGCTAATCATATTTATCAACAAATATATATCAACTTGAGCAATTGCATGGCGGATGTAGAAAATCGTAGTACTTAGGTCCGCATCAAAGCGAATGGTGACTATGTAAAGCTAAACTGACTTTGTATTGCCGAAAACAGTGCTGTCATGTTTGTGCGTCAGGGCCTCGGGGTTATAAAACTATATATGATGCCGTAATTATTCGATTGACAAGGAATTCATGGAAGCCGTGTTCATAACAGTTTGAAACAATGTGGATAACTGTGCTTAAATCAACCACATGAATTATCATGTGTTTTTACGATGCAAGCGAAAACCAATTAATTCCACACACTACGATGTAGCGCTTTCAGAAAGAGTATTTTCTCATCTTAAATTATTTTAAGCGCACACCGTGATTATACAAATCAGAATTTAAGATTGTCCTGGTAGTGTGATGCTCGGTCCCAGATGCTGGATCAGTGAAAGTTTAAATTAACGCGATCAAACATCCAGTCAGACAAATGTCGAGTGTTTTCATAAATAATCCTTAGAGACAATTAAAATGAAAAAAAACGTCGACGTCTTACTGAGCCCCAGATGGTTTAGCTTCGGTTTTATTGTCTTTAAATGATGGCTTTTAAACTCTTCGTGATTCCACATAGATCGTTCTCCAATAATTGCCTGTACATTCAAAATTATAAGAGCTGTGAAATATTTCATCTACTATAATTAAACCCAATTAAAAGCAAAACAAGTCCACATTACAGTTGTTTCAATGTGATGTAGATTGTATGGAGCAAAACACGGCATCTCTTGCTCATTGCGATTACCAGCATACGAAATACCTAACTGCATTAACTCCACGTACGCTTACAGGCAAAACATGACAACCTGCATTGTAATTGTAACAAAACCGACATAAAATTGAATTCTGATAGAAATGACTTGAATGCAGTTTTCAATAAGTTTCAGTGTTACTATAATATAGAGAATATTGTATTTTGATGTTATTAGGTGTTAGCGACTAAATATCACATTTTAATTGCTTTCCTTAGTACGATTTGGATGTTCACGTATCGCAAACACATTGGTCGGGATAAATATATCTTAATTTGTGACGATTTGTGGTTATAAAGCAACTTTTCAACGATATTTCAGTTTTATGAAGCAGCTGATTCACCAAACCAGTTTTCCTGGACAACATATAATAGTATCAGCACCAACTAATCTTTCACAAGGAGCCGACCGCTTCTCCACATATGGAATTAAGTGGATATGTTTTGTTAAATTTTCAAAGAAGGGTATAAACAGCCCCGACCAGGATTCAAACTTTGATCGCCTGGTAACAAGTCCAGCACACTAACCACTTGACCACGACCGTACCCTGAATGATAAAGAACAATAAATGTGTCTTTTACCTGTGTTAGGTCAGAACTATCATGAATCACTTGTACGAAAATGAAATTGTAAGAAAGCAATAATGTTTCTATGGATATGTGATAATCTTGTTTTGCAAAATATAAACTTGCTTGACTTTGGTACACGTACTTCTAAACGAACAGAAAATTCGATAATACAACTGTAAATGTTTAAAAGATTTATACGGGCTTATTTCAAAAGTTCGCATTTACTACTGGTATCTTGACTTTTCGGTGATTGACGCGAAACACGTGTTAATGTTTGTCAAGCTAAGCAACACACGTGCAGATGTATCATCAAGTTTATGTCTTTCTGACAGCTAAATTATTTATGTTTGATTGGAAACTAATGAATCATACATAATAGTTAAGATATTCGTAGCTCATCCTGTAAGTTTCCGGCATGGTTTCCTGATGAATTACGCTCTATGATATTTGTATAATACAGTTATGCCATGTTCTCCTTAGCTCTGCTCAACTCTACTCACTACTCACTTCTCTGATAGCTTAACTTCTTGGGTCCCGTCTATCTGTCCTGCTTTACTTTGCTCTGCTCTTTTCCTTCTGTTCTGCTGAATTCTCGTCTCCCTGCTCTTTACCCTGATCTCATACATCTGTTCCATTCTAATCTGCTCTCACTACCCTGATCTTTGCAATGCTTTTATCTCTTCTCTCTGTTCTATCGCATACTACTCTCATCACCCTGCTCTGATATATTATGTCTGCTATGCTCTACTCTGCACTCGTCTCACTGGTCTTTGCTCTGCTCCGTTCTCTACTCTCTGTTATGTTCTTCTTTTCTCTCTGTCCTGTCCTTTATTCTCTCTATCCAGCCCTCTTTTCTATCACTCTGTGTGTCCTGTCCTCTTTTCTCTCTGTCCAGTCCTCTTTTTTTCTCTGTCTAGCCCTCTGTTCTCACTCTCTGTCTCTCTGCCATCTTTCCTCTCTGTTCAGCCCTCTTTTCTCTCTGTCCAGTCATCCTTTCTCTCTGTCCAGCCCGTTTTGTCTCTCTCTTTCCTGCCCTCTTTTCTCAATGTACTGCCCTCTCTTCTCTCTGTCCAGCCCTCTTTTCTTTCTCTCTGTCCTGCCCTCTTTTATCTCTCACTTTACTCTCTGTCCTGACCTCTTTTCTCAATGTACTGCCCTCTCTTCTCTCTGTCCAGCCCTCTTTTCTTTCTCTCTGTCCTGCCCTCTTTTATCTCTCACTTTACTCTCTGTCCTGACCTCTTTTCTCAATGTACTGTCCTCTCTTCTCTCTGTCCTGTCCTGCTTTGCTATCTGCTTTGCCCTTTCTCTGAAGTGTCCAGACCCGTTCTTTTCTCTTATTTCAGAAGACGCAGACTAGCCATGAACTTATTTTGATACACATTAGTGTTACACGTGATATGTCTGTATGTTACCTAAAGTAAATCATCTCAAACCATGTGACCTTGTATATCTCAACAGTTTGATTAAAACATGATTTATGATAAAAAAATGACTTTTGTGAATCCATTCGTTATATTGTGCATGTGTCTTGTATTTACAACTTGTATATGAATTTGTTACAACTGAAGGTAATGTTAAGACAGTAAGTCATGATACATTAAAATACCAATCTATCATGTTTTAACTAAAGCACCGACGTCAGCTGTATTAAAACATCATCCATCAAGGAACTCAGACTTCTTAAAATACTAATGCGAAAATGGTGATAAAATGTCTTACACTTCGGTACATGATACTGAATTTCTACTCCGTTAATCGTGTTTATTAATTTTGATAAAATTGTTATCTTGCTCCAATCTGATAAGTGAAGAACCTCTTCCATAATAGATGGCGCTCCCGGTAAGAAATTACGCATCAGGTATGTGCGGACGATATAGAGATAAATAATACATCATTGCACATCAAGGTACAAGAAGATCTTCATGATATCGCTGATTATTCTGTAATCATATTGGTACACAGCCTAGTACACGCAGCCCGATTTAAAGAACCTACTGGTATTGACTCGCAGAATGAACTTATAATTGACTCGCGATATCGTATAGCCCTTATACTTAACTGGCGCCGAATTAGACACATATTGACTACGTATCCTAATATTAACAGACTCATGAGTATTATCAACTATGCATTTATTTTCTTCTTTTAATTAGATACCAAATCGACATCGTCCAAGTCAATAGCCATGGTTGGCTTGTCTACGGTCATTGTCCTGGGATTAAATTATCCAATTCTCGAGCTATAATCTAAAGTCATGAAAAAGACAAGTATTTACATAAATTATATAGACATACCGCTTGGTGATTTTAGTGAAACCGGTTGGGGTTCATTTAAGAAACAGTGTTAAAAAGTGATGTAGCATTATATTACAACTATATTGATTTTATGATAAGAAATAAATTAAGCAAAGAATCCGGAACCTTTTTTACTTTAATCATATATAGACATATATATATAGTATACATTCGGGTATTAAGTCGTAGGTTCCGATCATTTAGGAAGGGTTTAGGAAGCGTTCGGAAATGCTCAGCAAGTGTTAAACGTAAACAATACATCGTATCATAATTATCATTGGTACAAAATGTTAATTCTTGTTTTCTGTTAGTTATTTCATAAGTAGAGATCAGATATGAGTCCCAATCCTGCATCGTTTTAGGAACATTTTAATATCACAATCATGCTAGTTCTTTTGTACATTGAAAATTATACCAAATTTAAGGCATATTATGACTTAAAGTTATATTTAGAAAAAAATGGAATATTCTAGTCTTTCGATCTACCTACCCCTTTTTGGGTCTGAATGTTTTTGGTCAAATAACTATAACATTAATATTCTTACTGTTTTAGCTTTATTGGAATGAAGTTAAAAATGAGTTACTGTTGATCCCTGCACAGAAACATGACTGGTTAAAATATATCATGAACGTTAAACTGACATGTTTAGGAACCATTTTATGAAGAAAATAAATAAACAATGTGTTCGGCTGTCAGACTCTCTCCTAAAATAGAATTTGAATAATTACATGTATGGTCATGTTTTCTTAACGATTTGTCTCCCACAATTTTAATTTAAATTGATATGACATTAATCTCTTTAGTAGAGCTGTAATTCCAGTACTGGTTTGGAGCCCGTATAGTAACGGTTTCCCAATTTGATTTATCCTGTAGATCAGGAGACAAAACACAAGAAAATAGATTTACATTTCTAGATTTTCCGGCAATACATTGTTATCTATATATTAACAAATTTCTAAACAAAAATCATTAGACAATTATAAACCAGTAAGATGCCTTTTTTGTTCAGTAAAACAATCTCATTTTCTAGCATGGATTAATAATTATATATCACCAAATAGTTTTTCCTGCACGTGTGTATATTCCGGTTTAAAATGGATGATAATTATGTACTCTCTAAAAGAAAAGAAGTTGACCCAAGGCTGTTAATTACGTATCTGAAATGATGATATTAATACATGTAAAAGTACCAAGGCCTATAATCACGTGGTGTATTATTTTGATCGCGTTACAATGGCGGCGCCCGGGAGGTCGAAGGTATTTTTTTCGTATTTTTTTGTCGAAAGTTTAAATTTTTCGATTTTTTTTTATGTAGCCCATGTTCAAGCCAACAGTTTTCCGAATCCTTTGGTACCAAATAAGCATTGTTATTGCCGTGTTATTGCTGAGAAATTTTAAGTAGACAGTGAAAAGCCGTGGTACTAATGAGGAACAAGTTCAAAATTCTCTGCAGGGTGGTGAGGAGCAAGTGATGAGGAATTAGCGAGTGGACACCGTTGTTGACGAAGCCCGAAAGCCCACCCGCCCGCTCGCCGCAGTGGGTGTCCCCATACTACGACCCATTTTTCAAACGGGCGTATAAAGTATAAAACGGAACTGTTTAATAAAATATTGTGTGTATCTTTCTACTGCGATACTCATGGCACTTAAATATGATTATTATTGTTAAAAATCTAAACATTAACACAGGTTATCTTAAATCATGATACAATGATTTTACATGTTAATATGATTGTCTGATAAAGACCGGGGTTAATACATAAAATACATAACTGTCATTGTCTGGCTATTTTCCATTACAGGAAAGTAAATCTTGTCATTTAAGGAGTATTATGTTACTGCTTACAGTAATGAAATATTTCAATGAATGTCCTTGTATTTTCCTCATCCTTCACAACATTATGCATGTTCATGATTACACGTTGATATCGTGCACGAGACTGTATCGATTATAACGTGATGCTTATAAATGTACCACACGCTTAGATTTAATTCACAATACATCATGATAATATTTCGCATAAAAGTTTACGAAATAAATTATTCTGAAAGATTTTCTTCCATCAATTTAATGCTCATAATTATGCAACCTCCGTGTGTTTCCTATTTGTACGGCGGAATATGCAAGCAAAATGATGAATTATAAACCTGCTAGGAGACATAAAATGATCTAACCACTGCAGTTCATAAGCATTAAATCATAATACATCATAATTGTTTTGCTGTGTGCTTGCTGCGTCTAGTACAGCATTGGCTGTTATCGTTTCTTTTGCCTGTTACATTATTGGTGCGGCTGCAGTAATCGTTATTGCTGCTGCTGTTGTGGCCATGGTAGTGGTTGTTCTTGTTGTTGCTGATGATGAAGTAGTAGTAGTAAATGTTGTTGCTGAATTTGTAGTTGTTGTTACTGTTGTGGCAGTTGTTGTTGGTAATGAACTTGTTGCTGCTGTTGAAGATGATGACTCTGTTTAAGTTGATATTGATCCTGTGGTTGAAGTTGTTGCTGCTTTGATTACTGTTGTTTTAGTTGTAGATGTTACAAGTGTTGCTGCAGCTCAATTGTTGTTGTTACCGTAACGTTTTTGTTGTCATGGCTTTTCTTTTGTTGCTGTTGTTGTAACAGATATATTTGTTGTGTTAAAAACCTTCTTATATGATGGATAAGAAACTAATACCTATCTGGGCAGCATTTATATCAAGTGATCATTCAATCATTATTATGGTTTCATTTTACAGCTGTGATTGTATACGATCCGATTATCTATCTTCGGTGTTTCTGTATACCGTAGACACATACATAATACTTTCACTGGACTCCAGAGTACACCATATCTATAATCATTATACGACATTGTAGACAGTAACTCTAACAAATAGCTTGTTTTCTTTATAGATTTTCTTGGAATCAAAGACTTACATTGTGTTTAGGCCGTCATAAAGCATCTTTAGCGACGTATATAAACATGACCAATGGCGACTAAAGTTTCTTGTGGAAATATCTTTTCCCTATCTGCCTACCCAACATGTCAAACTTGAGTAGCGTTAGGGTAAACATACAGTACAACCTATCCAAAACACCCTATGAGAGTAGCAGAATTATGTTGTTGTTGAGAGGTTGTTGTTCTAGAGAGGTTAAATTGATAGTTAAATTGAGCAGTGGAAAAAGCATGCGGTTGTTGAAGGAGGTTGTTGCTCAAGAGAGGGCCACTCTGGAGAGGTTGTGCAGTTGTTTTGTTTTTTAACTGAACAATGGTTCAGCTTTCCACAGCCGTCGCATACGGCGTGCAAGAATTCTGATGCGAACCAAAGTATTACGTTTTTCTGCATCCACGATGCAATTTTTGAAATAATTCCCGTTCCATGTTGCCGTGCAAGTCTCTGTAATGAGGGATTTCAGTACTTTGATTAATTCAGGAAACTTACAGGACGTTGCGAAGTTATAACATTGTCTGTTCGCTCATGTTCCTTGAAGCGTTTCACGGTATACTATTTCTTCTTATTCAACTGCACCATTATTCAATTATGAACATTTAATTGCCTTATTATGCTAAGCACGTAACGATAAAGTAACAAATTCTGTATAATTATTACAATTATTCTTTGTAATTATGTACTTTCTATTCTCAAACAAGTAATATCTAAAAAGGTATTCAACTAAGGGCTAGATACTTTGTTCCTATACATTGAATTGTATATTTAGACTTATAATTGAATAATACGTTTGTGATGTATAGAATTCATTCAGGATAATTGGCATTTAATTTCTAGAGATTAGCTAGATATATGGTATATTATAATCACATGATATCATTACGACGGCGTAGTACTTTTAATTGTTACAGCCAAATTTGATATTCAAATCACACTTAAAGTAGATATATTTGTAGAGATTGTCTTGAAATAGCTACGAATGAACGGCTCTAAAAGTAAAACTGAGTAATTTCTGCTCTTCTTTTAGACGGCACCATTTTGAAATCTATGACCTGTTTGTCAACTGCGCGATGCAATAAAAGAAATCATTTTGTAAGTATCGATACAATAGCTAAAGTATGTATTGTGCTGTTATAATTAAAATGTCATTTCTGGCGATGATGATGAACTGAATAATGATTGTAACTGTGACGCTAAAGATGACACCGTTTGTTATGTCGACATGTGATAACTGTGTTGACTACATATAAGTACGTCCAAAGTAATTACAAAATCTGCAAACAAGCTAATTATAAGGTCACGATCTTATTGATGGTCCTGTTGTACAAAATGAAGGAAACACAGAAGATCAGAACGATGCTGATGTTGATTTTGGCGATGTCAATGAAGTTGGAGTCGAACCAATACACCGTATGACAGGTAAAGTAAATAACGAAAAGCATTCAATGAAAGACATGAACAAATGATAACTATAGAAACAGTATGTCTAGCCTTCAGACGTATAGTTTTATGAGTTGTGGTATTACATGTTACGTCTTGCATATAACTCGGATTAAATTAACAATATTTACATACATTCCGTCTCATATCATCGCAAAGCATACATGCCAACAAGACACAATTTGCACAAATCTATCATAAAGTATTCGAGTTGCCAATATTCATCGCATGTCTTCTTCAAATAACAATGTGTCAAACAGTAACATTGGTTATGTCGTAAACATGTCAAACAGGGTTTACACAACATCGCCGAAATTATGTCCACCAGACCAAAATTAATAATTCTGCGACGCTTTGGAAATAGGAATAGGCTAAACTAGATCGAATGGAATTGACGAAAATAGAAAAAAAACAGTATCTTCAGCGAGATGAGCAGGCTTTGGGATTGTCTGGTAAATCGTTGTAATTTACAGTGATCATTGGGAAATTGAATGTATAAATGATTAATAGTACAAATATAATTTGTAGCGAGAGTCTTGATATACTTGACTTATATGAAACGCATGCATAAATATTCTTGCCGTATCATTATATTATAAATCCCCTGAAAATCCCCGGACTCCATTCTGACTGGGCCAAAAAAAATCTGTTTTTCTGAAAATTCCGATTTTCTAAAAAATATTAATTTTGATAAATTCTGAAAAAGATTTAATTCGAAAAATCTTCCGATTTTCAGCGAAATCCTGTTTTCAGAGAGTCTGGTGTTCATGGGGTTTATTGTATAATATGTTTTGCATTTCCAAAATTTCAATTACAAAAGTCAGCAGTATACCTTCTTTAATACGAAATAGGGCAAGGTCTGGTTACATTTAATACGATATATGTCCTACAGACAAAATTCTCAACTTTGTCGCATGGTTGTCAAAGTAAGAAACTTGTATTAACCTATACTTCGCGTGATGTGATGGTGTCTATCTAAAATGTCTCCTGTAATAAGTTCCTCATTGGATAATGTCTCTTAGAAAGGTGACACAAACAAACTATTGTCTGTTATATCTTTATTCAAACGTCCTGACTATAAACTTCACTTGTCACATCATGTTTTCCTAGTTGTCTGTTATTTCATCTGAACCATGTTGCTCAAATTACCATTTTTGTCGCCGGACATCACGACCACACGCCATCATTATAAGAAAATAAGAATATATAAAGCGGTAAAATAAAGTCGAAGCCATAATGCCGAGAACATGGTATGTAAGGAACATCGTTACATGTGTAAAATATGAGAAAAAGGGGGAAATGGCAAATCATAACGCGAAAGCGTCAGAGAAAACCGGGTCTAGCTGAATTATTCCGTTAAAACTGACAGTTCTAATTAGCAACTCCGTCAAATTCTAACGAGAGTTGGCACAGAACGTCTTTCACTTAGCAATGATGGAAACAAGTATTGACACCGAGAATTACATGACGATATTATATTAGCAGAAATGAGGATCGTTGAAGGAAATGCAATTCACAATGTAAACATCCGAGAATGTTGGAAGCCAGTGGAACCCAATTATAACATAGTAAACACAAGAAGAATTAGCAAAAAGTCTAAGCGATTGTAACGAAAAGAATTAGAGAGATCAGCAAAGCAATCAGGAAATGATGACCTTCCTCCTCTGTTTAAGTCTCTAAAGAATAAGATATTTAACAATTACGGTATTTCTTGAGATATATGCCCTGTACAGATGACTCGGTGTCAATGTTATTGGGTTCAAATGAATACCGATATCTACCGCTTCATTAGTTGATTTATAGTCTGCATCACACAAGTATTGTCAATTGCCACTTAAAGGGAAGATCGGTGGTCTAATGAGAAGGTGCTAGACTACTCAGCCAATTATCGTGGGTTAGAATCTCGGCTCAGCCTTTCAGTATTTCAGGGACATTTTCCAACTATCCTCCCAAGTTCTGTGCTAATATAAGAAATCACAGGAAACGGGCGTGCATCGGTGCTTTACACTGTGCACTATATATAACCAGAAAAATGATTCGAAATAAGAGTAGGAATAAAAATGCCCGGTTCGCTTATATCTTCTCTCCTCTCTCTAAGGGACGGTCCGGAAATGACCATAGCTGTCGATTGGGCCGTTAAGCAACCGAAAAAGAATATATTCTAGTGCGATAAAAACGGAAATTCATGTCAGCTATATGTTACTTCGGCATTCTATGTTTGGTGTATCTTACTTATTGAATTGAATCCATAATGGTAAGAATAAGCAGTATCTTTTCATTAATGCAGCGAGACTAATAAAACGCATCGTCTGCAAAGGAACATTGATATTAACATATGTCTACTTGCGGAATATCCGTTCCATTAGAGGAAAGCTTCACCCTATACAGATAGCGAGATGATAAACGGTTCACTGCTCGCACCAAGAACAGTAAAACACGAGACGTCAATTACAAAAGCCATCATTGAGTAGAGCAGCTTTTGATCAATGTGTGTAATTTGTTTAGGCATTTTCCGCGGTACAAAATATTTACTCGATAAAAAAGTGATTTGGTGGTTATAATTGCACGTCGGTAGAGGTTTGCACTAGACAATTTTTCTAAATTGAATCAACTTCGCCTAACTTCAAATGGCTTTATATTCCCCTAAATCACTTTGATAGCTGTTTGATATGAACATCTTAAAATATGTTGCAAGAAAATTGAACAGATCTGTGATATAATCAAGTTTTATATTCTGAAGATTCTTCAAGTCCAAACATAATTTTGCTGTTTCAAAATGAAAAACAACATGTTTGGACAACCCATCTCTTAGACCAAAGTCGTGATTTATTTTTAAGCCGCTTCTTTGTTCGTCCATATCTTGCTAAAGCTGCAAGTCGATATCATATTTCGAAAGATAAGATCAGTTGTCTCGTACAGAATTACTTTGACAGTAAATAGTTAACTGAACCTGGCCGTACAATAAAATCGACTTATTAATAATCAAAAGAAATAAATCTGAAGCGTATTACATTGGTAAGCTCAATTTGCTTGATGTAAACTAACATAGCCATATAATACCACCAATAAATAATCTTTCCTGACAGTCATTACATCGGAGACGCCTCATTCTAGAAGATATTGATCTCGTAAAGGAACAAGAAAAATCCCAGTAATATACGTTTGTGTGTTCCTGAATGAGCGCCATTTTAGTTGTTTAACCAGTCAAAAGAAATGAGTCTGTTTTCCATCCTTGTCCTAGAACATTATCAAGAATTGTTGCTTTTTATCCAAATTTGTTTTGTGTAATATCGATTTCTTCAGATCAATTACACTTCGAGTAGCACCTTCCCATTTTCACTATCTCTTTAGATTTCAATACGGAACAATTCCGTGCGTTCATTTATCATATGTTGTTGATAAAAGCTCTAATGTGGCATGACATATGCATAAAAGGCTGTACTCCGTTTAAGTGCTCATGACATGGCTGAACTTAATCGTTTCCTAAGTTAACAACTTGTTGGCGACGCTTTACTATCAACATCATCACAAATTACTTTCTGAACTGCACACGTTTCCAGCTAATTACGTACGTTGGATCTCTAAGCAGTATGTCTTGGGAACCAAAATAAATGCTATATTCGTGTTTTCACTTTTTAGTTCAAACCCACGTATTTAAGTTAGAACCGCATGGACTGAATAACTGGACTGGAGCATATGAACTTTGACTACTAGATCGATAGATAGATGTATTTCGAGTTTGCCAATGCATGATACATGGTGAAATACACCAAATACTCGTACAAGAAAACAAACTTTAAAATATAATTTAGAAAATACCATGACATGTATATCAGCCCCAGGGTTAACACAAATAGGTTTGTCTAATTGCCAACATTTAAAATTGGTTTAAGAACAAGTGGTATTAAATCATTTGATTGTATGTACTCTTCTGCTTGTCGTTTGAGACGTATTTGTTGTTATGATTTTGCTGTGGGACATATTCGTTGGTATGTGAATTGACGGTCTGCATAGGAAGCTGAAATATATTGCAAGTGACAATTCCCGGAAATTCGTTTTTATTTCCTAATCAGAACACCAGGACCAAACTAACGATTGTGCTCACAATCAGCGTTCACAATGCTTTCCCTTGGTTTCATTTGACATGTATTGCCAAAACCTATAGGATATATCTACAGCCAACAACAGAGATTTAAAAAAACAGTGCTCGTTAAAGACAAATATTGCAGCAATCAATGTCATCTTAACTGAACGTAATACAGACTAGGGTGAAACTTTGGTATTGATTCAAGTGATTCATATTATGATTAAAGCCACGTTTTTCTTCTCTGGAAATATACATCAGCTAATGACAATTAAATCATTTGATAATTGACTTATACTTTATGTAATTAACTATGATGGGATTACAAATTATAGATATTGACATCTTCGCGGAAATATATCGTGTTGTGTTACTCATTCACTAAGAACTTGATAGAGTTCTGACGAATGATGTGTTATATGTTTAACTCGTATTGACATAATGCCTCGGAGATAAATTAAAATGGTCACTTATTCATAGTTGATCCACGAAATTTGGAAACATACTATGAATGTAATAAGTGGTCATAATGATGGTTAGTATACAATGATAAACCAACTTATACATGTTAACACGTTGATATAGTTTGATAATAATAGTACAATAGCACATATCTATAACATTCATACGGACACTGAAGTTAACGGAACTAATCAAAATGGCACAAGTGCCAGGTATTTCGATCTGTTTCTATGCCAAATAGTACTAGTACATTATCGATCATACTTAAACCATATGAATTAGTACAATATCTGAATAATATGAATCGTGGCATTATTACTTAGTATTCTTAAAAAGGTAAAGGCAGAGCATGGTTAATGACAACTCGGTGGACAGCGGTTAAACAGGTTCAAACTTACTGTCATCAATTGGAACACTTATTGTTTTAGATGGACTAATCACTGAAACAGCCAAGTGAGTAGCATCGAGACATTGTAGACAGAATCATACAAAAAACCTAAGTTACTATCCAATGTGTTCATATGCGCTTATGATTTATTTCAAAATGGGACACATATAATTAATCTACGGTTCGATAGGAAATGTAGAAGTAATTCATACTAGGCTATAGCGAGGACCAATGACCGATAAGCCCCGCCAATGGATAAAGCTTGCTGAATATATATGCCTCTTTATACTTTGTAGGAATTAGAATAGATTTAGTACGCTAACCAGAGTGTTGTAAATTTGAGTTACTCCCACGGATAACTTTCACGAGCAAAATACAAACATTACAGTCGGCGAAAAGTTGGAAGAGAAAGCCACCCTAATGGTTTCAGACAGGCTTGTATAATCAAGTATTTATATCATTCATACTCTCTAACCATGACATGAACGCTGACAAAGTATCGTATTACCGCATCCGCTAAAATGCTCTATATGTACGGATTATTCCTAATTTACTTGTCTGCTTGGCTCGCTTGTATTTGATACATAGACATGCTGTTATTTACTGTATACTGGTTCCAATATAATATTCCTGTTGCAATCTTACATAGACGGAGAGAAAAAACGATTTCTTAATGTGAACGTGTCTGACTCTGTAATATCTTTAATATGTTGCGTATTATAGTTGTTCACTGCCGGATGACTTCTAAATCAGTTTATGCATCGTGTTAACAGAATAAAGGACCAGACACCAGAGACAAGTAATTTGTACAACCCTCGAAAAATCATCTATCACAACCATCTTATATTTATGCCAGACAGTTAAGAAGTATAAGAATTGAAATGCGATCAATGAATGTTCATCTAATGTTATGAATAAGTTGGAAGTAAAATTAATATAGCTAAAACCCTTTTAATTAACACTATTGTGATGTCTACATCGCTGTCTATTGCCAGTTGTGTGCGTTAATGAAGAAATATCTCACTATGGGTAAACGTAAATACAAATGCGTTTCAATGACAGGCGTTTAGCGCTTCATCCTAATACGTAAGCTCATCTCGATACCAGATACGTTATGACGGTCACTAACACAGACCCCACCATTGCGATGCCCTCAGTGAGACAGTGGTCTGCTTTTTAGCATGGTCTTGTGTTAGGAGGGTTTTAAGCTTGGGATTGGGGTAGTTAGTAATTTTGTTATGGTTGGATTTTGCGTCTGTGTTTTTTTTTGTTCACATAATCCTATTCTTATCTATATTAAATCAAGGACAGATCTAATGTTGTAAATCTGCCTTGGTGATAGTCCCTATGCAAATGTGGATTGCGTATCATGCAACAATTACTGGGATTCGTGCATTTAAAATGTGTGTATCTATTGTTTTATCAACTGGAGTTCGGTTATTCACAGCGGACCGTTAATGTTGGTAACTCTTAACTCAATAATGTTTTTTGAATCACATATGCCTTGGAAAGAATCCCGAAGTTCCATGTAATTGTCTCATAACAGACTGTTCCAGGAACACACTTCAAAACATTTCAAATATGGCGTGAAATCTTTCTTAGTTAGCAACAAGCAAAAGTAACTTCCTCAATGAAGCCAGTCTTCACGGAGAATCAGTATAACAGCAGTTTCGACAAGTAAACTTCATTTTCTAACAACAAGTGACGCAAGCTTGAAGCGTTTTGTAAACATGCAAATCGTTACTGAACAATGATATATAATTTTCACTTTATGGTCGTTGTCAGAAAACAAGTGAAAACATTTTTTTTTTTTTAAATTCTGAAGTTCTAAGCTCAGGGTTAATGCTGAAAAAGAATTGCTTTATTTAATTTCATTAAAAATTAGTGCATTTTAAATAAGTCATGAATGCAAGTAATTGTATATATCTTACAGGTATTCAACACTCCCTGGAATCGTTCCCTAATTACGTTATAATGCATTGTTGTTAAACACAATCATTTGATATAGTACATTTTGTAAGATCTAAAATATCTAGAATGTTCAACTAATTACAGAACGCTTCGTGAGTAAAAACGGATCACAGATACCTAAGAAATAAATGAGAACATAACAGCGAGTATTTGTTGCTTCTGTTAATCACCTCGATGTTAGAGAATTCAATAAGTAATCCAAAAACATTAAATGGAATGTGAAGTCAGTTTATTACGACGCTTAATACTTAAGGCAACATAATGCGGCTTTTAACCATATATTAATAGTTTTCTATCAATTGTGTTTCTCACCCTCTCCCTCTCTCTCTCTCTCTCTCTCTCTCTCTGTCTCACCCTGTCTCTCTATCTGGGTGTGTTTGTTTGTGGCCGCGGTCGTGGTCCAATGTTTTAAACACTTAACTTGCAACCCGGTAATCCATGTTCGAATCGGAGTCGCAGCAGGGGATGCCCTTATTTAAAAGTTTGACAAACCATTCATATTTCCTCGGTATGTTGAGCAGTTCTCTGGTCAGAATACAGTTCAGGCGAACTGGTTAGGTTTATTCGGCTGCCATTTATAATTGAAATATCGTTGAACAAACGGCGTTATACCCATTTCAATGAACTTTCTATGTTTATACACATTTATCAGTCTATGCGTGTGTCAGTTGGCTATTACATCCTCTGGCTAAGCAGCATAAATTATGCGGCTTTCAACCGTAGAGTCTTGTTTTTTTTCTTTTAATTATGTTTCACTCGTTTTCTGTTTATACGTATTTATCAGTATCTATGTGAATCGGTTGCTTTGTACTTCCTCTGGCTTTGTATCTGTTCTTCATCTTTATATTTTAATTGTCCCCATACATCTCGTCCAAATCAACAATGGATCTCTTTGTGATTATTTTTTTTGTAAATGAGTCATTTTCTATTCTGTTCATGTCTAGTAATGTCTGGTTACATCCGTTTTTATTTTCTGAATGTAAATGTTTAGTGTCAGCCAGGTTTTACAAAGGTAGTTTGTTTTTCTCGTAAGAATTATGTAAACCGTTTTTTACATCATGATACTTTAAACAATGTAGAAAATACGAATTCTCGAAAATTGGCACATGCAAGACATGAGACCAAACACGCAGACTGAAAATACACAACCCGCAAAACACGACCAATGTCAATACAGCAAGTCCGACGGTAACATAAAAATGCAACATTCTAACAAATTTGTGGACATACAGCCTTCAATATAACTACGACTTATCAAGTATCGCGAATGGCTGCCATAAAATCTCCCAAATGTGGATGACTAATCTAGACTAACAAGATAATTCTAAAAGATGTAAACTGTCTATTTCCTCCTACAATTGATGACTCTTGCATTACAATATAATGTAACAATAAACAAATCATGTAACGATATACATGTACATGAACAATGAAAATAAATGCAACATCAAGACAAACAGACATCACAATGTCAAGCCTTCGGAAATTCGTAACTATATAATTACTTTGCAATATTCTCAGCAGATCGTGCCTATACGTATTGTAGAAATACGGGCGTAGGGATGGCGGAGTATGCGATATTTTGACAAATGGAATCAGAAACAGTATTGTTTGATTTATATTTCGAGTAAGTACCTTCATTTGCGACTGCTACCTAAAGCTATTACTGTGTACATAACAATAGCAATCAATCAGGAACATGTCAAACAACTTATTTAACAGGATTTTTACAGTCTTTTTATGCGGGCAAGTGAACGTGATAGCGTCGATTGGTTGCCCGTCGTTAAAGGTATATTAGATCGCTAAAAAAGCCCGATAATATCTTTAGAATTTCAACCAACACCAATTCGATCTGTTAATACTCTTGTTTGAATCCCAAGGGCTTTAAGTCGACACTTACAGCGCATCAAGTAATCAGTGCTATTGGTTTAACAGAATGCCGTTTAACGTATACAATATTTAGAAGCAGTTCACATGCGTGTGTGCTCCGTGTTAATTATCTCCGCAGGAAACAAAGAGAGAACAAATAAGGACATAAACGTACTTCATTTAACCATTTACAGAGGAAAATGACTAAATGTCTGCAGAGAAATACGACTAAAATTCAAATGAATTTGTGGATGTCTTCAGTCACAGCTGTAAAGAAAAATATCCTTGGTTCCAGACGCACGTATGACAGTTTGAGCTTCAATCTTTGTATTTTTTTATCCTCGTGACTGAATTCATTACTCTTTGTAAGAATGATTATCACTGGTAAAGACATTGACAAATGACTCCTTTTATTTCAGACTGGTGATAGTCACAAGTACGTTCACTGCTAACATACGATTCTGTTGACTAAACGTTTATTTAACAATCGTATCTCATTCTGTTATTAGGTCTCTAAATGACCACAGATTTCGCAGTTAAACAAGTGTTACAGATAAACATTACCCCTTGTACAGACGATATACGTGTAAGAGAAACTTTCGACGACGAGTGGAGAAAAAACATTACTGGCAACGTAAGTGGTATCTGACATTTAGCAATTAACAAACTCAATTATTGAACCGTTTTATCTTGACAAATGTTTCTACAACATGATATATGTGCATCTTACGGTAGTTTTCGAACAAATTATGAGAACTGTACAAATCATTTGAGACAGAGTAATTAGTTTCTGATGCAAATCACTTGAGCAAAGCACAAATTACATTCGTGAAAAACTTAGTCCTACTAAGGAGTATGTGCTTTCTTGACAAACATCGCGCCCGTACATATGTTTTCATGTTAGAGACAGAGAGAAAAAACATCTAGGTGATATATCTAAAATACACGTTACTGAAATTTAATCCAATTAGAAACCTCTAAACGAGGCCCATGTTTTGTTTCAATGAGGTGTTTGCCTCATGCGTGAATGGCGAATGGTTATTTAATAAATCCGTTGTGAAAAACATAGACTAGTTTTTTTGTTTCATACGATTTATATTATTTTATATCACATCATATTGTAGTGTCATATTTCTGTCGGCAAGTATGTGTGAATAAATATTGTTCACGTGAAATATGCGCGGGAAAGGTCGCGTACAATATTAAGAACAGAAGTTATACGAAACAATCTAACAGGACCTTAATATAAATTTGTTAAATCAACAACTCCATGGCAGACAAACATATGCTCCGTATATATTAGCTGAGTTCTGGGCGCTTAGAAAATAATAAGATTCAACGAGTGTGATCACTTCGTTTGCAACACAATCATCCTCGAGCTAGTTTCTGTTGAGATCGTTTCAATTGTATGAGATCGACTTGAAATCAATCACTTATTACCCACTTATTAAGGTGATTATTTAAAAGCACAACAACCTCCAACCTATAATAAAGCTCGTATCAATCAACACACATCATTAAAATCGAGAACACTTTCGAAAAGATTAGCAGCAAAAATAGTCACGTAAGCACCAACAAACCACACACGCGTATACTAAGTATACAATAAACTTGGATACCATCTCCTGATGGTCAATATGTAAAGGTTTAATTTGATTATATAACATTTTTGGGAATGTTATATCAATGATACGAACCCTTTGCTTCAGAATGACCATTGGCAATAAACAAATACATATCACGAGGTATTAAAATATCATTCGACGTTGAGACATAGTAAGCTATTGTGCAACTTCTGTTGGTTCCTACCATCGATATTCATAGCCTAATGAAGTCAAAGAATCAAAATTATTCAAATGAAATGTGTGAATTTCATCATGAGAAACAGCCGAACAAGTTGTGAGAGAGAAAAGCATATTTTGTATGCGTTGTGAACTTTTAATCAGTGCGTTTTAAATCATGTTTTATCCGGGAAGTTGAACGAAAGAGAGGCGGTCAACCATCAGTTGTTGTTTTTTAGGTATGGATGTTTTATCATTCTGACAAAACAACGCTATTAGGACCACAATTCAAATTTAGATACAACCAATACAATTATTGTGCAGTTCCCATACATTAAATAACCAATTTCAATGCAATTGCGAACCATACGGCTACTTTTTTCACCTATGCGCTTATTTAAAACTCAATTTGTACTGGCCATGTGTTGATCTTAAATGTTTTAAGAACGTGGAATGTTCAATGAAGCAACCACTATTGTTGAAATATTCAAATTAGATTGCACTAACATCAGCAAAGCATCATTCCGTGTAATCCTTGGTGTCTGAATAAAAAATGACAAACATGTTGATAATTTTCTCATAATCGGGAGAGTTTGCCGTCTCCTTATGGTAGGGTACTAAGAGAGTACTGGTCAGAAAACAGTCCAGAAAATCTGGTTAACTGAACCGGCCGCCGGGTATACCTGAAATATCGTTGAAAAACGGCATTACACCCATCGGAGGGAACCAGTTACTTTTATAAACCTGATTCTTAATGTTGTTATCATTTGGAGTGGGCTCTGAATTGCATTATGTAATTAACCGTTTAATTTTATACAACCTCTTATCATACTCATAAACAACATGTTAATGAGTAGTTTGTCAAACCATAGTTGGCATTAAACCCACCGAAACTGATGTATGCTGCATAACTGCAATGGTGACAGGTTTACCGAAGAAAGACAGGTAAGGTTAACGAAAAATAGACTGATGCGAACGCAACATTTTGCGATTCAAATATGAAATAAAGGTTAATAGACAAGTGTAGCCTTTGGCAGCACCAAAATCAGTCCGTCATGAAGAGTTCACCAGATTAAAGTAGTAATTATTTAGTGTTTAAGTGGCAACGATGTTGCTTCGAGCATCAAGTAATTACTTCTTCGCATACTTTTAGCGAATCTGTCTTAATAAACAGGTTTGAAGTGAACTGCACAGGACACTATAATGAATTATTATTCCTTTAGCATTGAAAAAAAAGAATGTCTTTACACCTATTTTGACACCATGAAAAATTATGAAAATTATGCAAGTGTACGCCAATATTGCGATGTTGTTTTTATTCGTTTTTTTTTAGTTCTGTTTCAGAATGGCTGTTAGTGTGAGTAATGCTGAATATTTTGTGGACTATGCTTTTGTTCGGGAGTTGTTATTTTGTAAGTCAGTAGTTACTGTTGCTCAGTATGTGGTTCTGTGACGATTCATTTAGCCCGAGAAAAGGTAAAAATGCCTGCTTTTGATTTCAGGCAATTTTCCTCGTCGCG
The DNA here is from genome assembly GCA_964023205.1 of Lutraria lutraria. Lineage (NCBI taxonomy): Eukaryota > Metazoa > Mollusca > Bivalvia > Venerida > Mactridae > Lutraria > Lutraria lutraria. Next base: position 7,709,054 of record OZ026842.1, read on the forward strand.
TGATCCATTTAAACTGACAAACTACTCGAAGTAGCACGGTGGCTCTTTTATTAAGCACCTCAGAGGATCTGGCTTTACTGGGCTGTTTGACAACTTCTCTAGCTTTAGCTATGGATGAAGATCCAAGACGTACTCCTAGGTGGAGCTACCGATACTCTGTAAATTAGCTGAACAATATCCCTATATGTACGACTTGTTTGGTCCCGGGGTTCGATCTACACAGGGATGATAACCACTCGAGCACGGAAGCAACAACCTTTGAATGCGTGCCCCAAGCATTTCTAATAAGAATCCTAGGTACACACAACAAAAATGATATCTTCATTTTGACATTTTAATAACAAAGTCTAGGAGGGTTAAAAGAAAACGTTACTTCCCATACACACTGTAGGTGATAAAATATTTACAGGCATCGTCTTGTATAGGCTGAATACAGACTCTTCACGTGTTATCTGGCGGCACTTATAACCCACATGATTGATTGTTTGTTCGATATATCACCTCCTGAGGTGAAGTTACCAGTGGCTACATCAGGATGCCTGAGTTTCGAAGTCGTCTATGCATATCATTATATTACACGTTTCGAAAAAGGAAGTTATACACCTTTTCTAAAGAACGAATCGACGAAGATAAACAAGAACCACGTTTTCAAGCTAATGAGGCCAAAACGATAAACAGCTGATTTCCGTTTACATACTAAATAATGTTTTTTATGTTTTTAATTCGAAGATGTTGTTTAAATGAACGGGAAACCATCGGCAAGAAGGGAAGAAATGACCGAGACAAAAAAGAAAAACGGAAACCAGGGGCCCTTTTTATTCCCAACCAGCGAGCTCACTCCAAAAGTGACATATCAACAAATGTGAAGATAAGTAGATAATGCATTAAAGGAATAGAAAAAACACAATTAAGTGTTCGGAACGGTATTTAACGACCAGGTAACATAGAGGATTTTGAGTATTTAAACAGGACAAACTTCGGTCTTGCTCAAATTCGACCAAGTACGAATATTTGTGTATTGTATTTGTTTCGCCTGTGGGAAATGTGAAATAGGGTCCATCTAATTGTTTAATACCCCATGAATCTGCTGCAGACACTTCAAAGGCGGTAACACTGGTAATCGAGTTCACTGAGCCAATTGTTGTGTGTTCCTGTGTGCATCTTTGCGGTTCTTGGTCTTGAGATACTTGGCGGAAGGTGGAATTTGTGTGCATCCGTTTGCCGTTGGGAAACCGTTTCTAGACTAATATAATCACTGTTACGTTCGAACTCAATATAACTATTTTAGCACAAATGAAATTGCAATCGTCAATAAATAAATATGAATCGGAAATTAACTACGTCTGCATATATTTGATTTCAGAAGAAAATACCGCAACAAACAAATCAGTTCTGAAGTATCAAAACAGTCGACAAGAATATTCAAACAGTCATGAATGTCGGATTAAACTATGAATTTCCTGAATATGAAATAAGCTGTAGTTCGAGTGTTTGATTTTGGCTATCATATCTTTGGATCTGAAGCACTAATTATATGTTGTTGTTTTTTTCTTTCGTGGTATGTTGCCTTCCCCGTCTCAATCTTACTATAATGTCAGTCTTTGCATTTATTTTCAGTTGGTTTAATTCTTTTTCCTAACAATATTTCAGTTCTACACGGCGGTCGTACCACCGAACCAAATGCATTCTTATGAATTTATTCTTAAGCTGAACAAAAGTTGAGGCCATTTAGCAGTTCAGCTGGTCCAGTATGTTTGCCATGTGCTGTTTACATTATACATCTCCATAAATCTCGTCATGAAGAGGTTGATGTTGTAACTAAATGTGCGCAAAAAGTTTCCCTGACACGTAAGCATCAGACCATCCTAAAAGCCTGTTGGTTTGAAGTGAGGCGACGATTTATCTCTTCCCAACCCCTGTTCCAAAAAAGCGATGTTCTTCGTTTCAATATTACACGTTCAATATAAACATGCATGCAATTATGTTAACAAAAAAAGTATTGAAAAATGCCTACATACCTATCCGCTGTTATAAGTTTAAGTCGAGTTTATAAAAAAACCAACATTTTTAAAATTTGGTCTTATGCTTGATTTTTTTAATTATCAGATATTAACATTGAACAAAAAATGGAGCAGCAAGTAACTTCTACTAAGGGTTCAATTATTTTAACCTTTCTAAAAATATCTGGTAATAAACCAATCTAAATAGCCCATAATTCAATCGTTTCATTCTCTTAACCTTGCAATAGGTGATGTTAAAAGCATTTATATATTTCAAGATAAAATGAGAGAGGGGATTTAAGATATATAAAGAACTCAGTGATTAAAAGGCTTATCAGCGAGATGGCTTCAATCAATTACACCAACCGCACGTTTTGTACTGAAAAAATGTGCAATAATGTACCAAGTATAAAGTGGGCAACATAAATCGATTTTATGAAGTGGATTTATCACGAGGTTTGAATGAATACATCACTAACATTCTGACACTTTTCATCTAGAAGCGGTATATCAAAATCGTTTAATTCTGTTTAATAGATTATAAATCATTAAGACATTCCCCAGATGTGTTAGTACACCTACTGTGTAATGCTGTGATCGTGTTTTAATGTTCCTGTCCTGATCAAACGTTTCATGTCTTGTTTATGGTTTCCATTTAAACAATGTATCAAAAAAATCAGCGACGTTATCGTTAGCACGTTATTTCAAGTGTTCATGAGAGGGCGTTTGTGCCATTGGGCGAATAAACATTTGTTTTAGTTATTCCAATGTAGCGTATATCAAAACGATAAATAATCCGAAGAGAAAGAGGAAGACACTGGTGCAATTAATGCAGCAACAGAACCACAAAAAGTGAACGATTACGCTCGAATGTTTTGCTTATACAATCGGAGAAACTTTCTGAAATTCAGAGTCTGCGTAAAAACCTGTCATGAAATATGATTTTGCGTGCATGAACAGTATGACATTCGGCAGCATTGTGTAATATACTTTAGACTTGACTATTTCTTGTAACAGAAAATACAATATGTATGCTCTGACGCACGTGGTCATGCCACATTAAACAATAATAAATGAGGTTAGAAAATTAAATTGTTATGTGCTGATCACTAGGGGAAAAAGGATTATTTTCTTTTCAAAAAACGTTATATGTAAATAGTAGAGTGTCAAAGAACCAAGCACAAACATCTATGTAACTACGTATACAATGCAGATAAGAGCACGATTCTTAGTAACACATACATACAGAAAGTCATAGCTTCACAAAAAGACTACCTCCCCCCCCCCCCCCCCCCACTAAAAAATAACCAAGTCACTTGGAACATAAGCACATAAGCACGTACAAAAAACCCAGTTCGTAGTGCATTTGAATGGTTAGCAAGAAAGATACAGGGTACATCAACAAATATTTGGGCACCATCCTACACCGACAACTAGGTCAATAGAAAACAGATAGAAATGCATAAATTCACGCCTTATGCCCAAAATTAGTATCTAAAATGGAACGAACAGATTTTGAAAACATTTATTTTTTAATAGGTTCTCATGACAGGAAATGATTGTCAATGGGAGTAGGCCATTTTCAAAGATTAAAGATAAAAAAGAACATCCATTTCAATAGAAACTCATGATAGAAAGATGCAATCGCACTTTATCGATCTGATTTGATAAATCCATAATCCATTTCACTCAATGACTAAATTGTAAGTAATAATTAAAACTGAAACCATTGGAACCTATAAAACATAAGGCTAAACAATATGTATGGTTACTCGACCAAAAACAATATAGTAAGGTAGCAAAACGTTTTTCTTAAAACACTTAACAAACCTTTGATGTACGATTCAACAGCAATTGTGATCGTACTTTTGATTTTACCATCAGTCATTTCATGGTCGGCCCCGAAAACATGGTCTGTCGGGAGTAACTACTGCCGGGATATCATAATGCTCCATTGTCTGACCTTACAGTTTTAATTTGCCTCTTAGCTTTGTTTCAAAAGTGTTGGCCTTTTGGTCGCATAATTGGACACAGACTACAAAATGAGGCATTTGAATATTCATGTCACAAATGATCTTAACACACGGCAATTTATTTTATCCTGTTTCTACATTGTTTTTAGACCTAATAAAGCAGTGACTGGATAAACATGGCTTTATCCTGTCACTAGATCACGTGGTCTGCTTTATTCCGTCACTTTGTATTCCAACGCGCCGTAGTCCGCTCGTTATACAACAAAGTGTGCTTTTTATGTTACAAAGTGATACAATGATGTATAAACAAAGTGGATGTTTAAATCTCAACGTACTCTAAGAGTTTTTATTCCAAATAACGTGACGATTGTATGGGACTATTTAATTGTCGCGTCATGTTGCTGAACGGTTATGACGCTGTTAAAGAGAGGCATTGCGTGCGTTTTTAAATCCAAATAAATAGAGTTTTGAGACTTATTTTCGTGTAGAAACAGATATTTAGTTGTAGCAACTGGATAAATCAAATACATGGTTGGTGCTGAGATGGAGAAAGTTTATCCGGTTCGGCACGAAAGCTAAAATAGGCTCGCCCATTTCAGCTTTCTAAGCCTCACCGGATAAACCTTCTCCATCTCGGCACCAACCATGTATTCTCTATATCATATCAGTTATATTGGAGACCGCCTCGGTGTTTACGTATCTTGTATGTCGTAGCCTTTACACTTCAATGGCGATACTCCTCAAATGACCACACAGTAAATGCATCATGATAACCAATCCTATCTCATCCAAATACCAGGATGAATATGTTGCCACAAAGTCTGTAAATGTTGAAACTAATTCTAAATATTGCAGCAAATATTCCCATTATTCAATCCGACCAATATGCTCTGTATCGAGCTAAGCCTCAATACGTATGCACATCATGTAATTAAACGTCAACAACATAAGGCAATGGGAACGCTCTAATCTCCGCCGTGATCAAAAACACAGTTTGTATTTTAATGTTTTTTCCAGACTGTTATTTTAGGAGGAGATACTGTACATTTGTAACTGTGTTAGTCATCAATCGCCTCATTAGACACAAAAGTAGTGTAACTGTAATCTTGAAAATCGCGCACTTTTAAGTGGTGATGTAGCTTGAATAAAACTTAAGAATCACGACAAACAACAAACATCGGATAACTAATTTAAAGCAACAATTTGTAAATCAAATCCGAAAACAATTATAGTCGTATGCGACTTATATAACACATGAATATTTTAAATTTGATTACAAGTGTGTATTTGTATTCACGAAAGAATACGTGTTTGTTATCGTTCATATTGTTAATTGTATGCAATATATCACAAGCGATGCGAAGTGGCGTGTAATGATATGTTAATTTAAAATAGAATTCGAAGTGTGAACGATAACTAATTAGCAGTTTGTCCTAATTTCTGCATATACAGTAGAAATAAGTTATTTATTTTCTACATACCAGGTTCTCGGCACATAGATGCGATACATTTTCTAAATTTCAAATTGAATGAGGCCAGTTCATTGGACAAGAAATTAGGATAAACTGCAATGATATGAAAAATTACTAAAATGAGTTTCAGCACTGTGACTTACTAGACAAATCTGATCTAACTTACAAATCTGGTCATCTGTTATTTGTGAGATAATGTGCTTCATTAATATGATGAGTGCCTTTAGGAATTGTGTCAAATGTTAAGCTATTCATTCGGAATATAATACAGTGATGCGATTTTAAAGTGTTTATTTAAAATGTGCTAACATAAGTAAGGTATGTTTTTGAAACACGTCCCTGTGGTTATAAATCGTGTCTGAGACCTATCTGACAGAACTGAGCCTGTGTTATGTCGGAAAGGGTCAAATTAATTAATTCGGTTGTCAGTTATACTTCAGTTAAAATTGTTTTGCAAGGTATGGAAATTTCATTACCTAGTATTCCTTGAGCGTTCTTGCAAAATAATTACCGTACGCAATATACCACAAATGTAAAGGTATGCTACCAGGTAATTATCACAGCAATGGAACAATAACAGTTCAAAATCAATTAAGCGTGCGTTACTGTTTCTTATTCTAGTTTATACTGCATTAGAATCTTCCCACTTCACTTTCAGTCAAGATGCAATAGATTATGTATGTTTTTAATTTGCCCAAATAATCGATGAAACAATTATTTCATTCAGAAATACGCTTGAGTCTAATCCTCTTGAGTTCTAGACATATGCAAGATATCCGAACAAATTTCATGGATCATGTGCAAAAACAACCTATTATTATAAACCTTTCAAATGATACGAACAATGTTATTTGGGCGATATGTTGTACTCTTTTAGTTGGCAAATGAGTTTGTAATTACTTAGAACGATCAGACCTATGCGACCGTCTCACCCGCTGAAGACTTTGCCCAATATATTTGTGTGATGTTGAGTGTTATTACTGACCCAAATGTCGACAGCACAGGGATAAATACGATAGTACATGACATCACTAATAAGACTATTTAAGTTTTTTTTGATGGGACAGATATTTCTATAAACGAGGGTGATAAGAAAGGAAATAATGGAAACGTGTTAGCACTGCAACATACACAGCGACCACACTACTTGAATTGAAGCATGCTCACTAGCTGATCTTTTCATATTTTCAAAAAAAAAAAATGTTTACTTTGTGCCATCTTGGGATTCCGGTAAACGACTGCAAATCAGATCACAAACTGCGCCCTTATGGTATGACATACATACATGCAATATGTTTAAGCAAACTTCATAATTAGTAAAATGAAAGAATAATAATATTATGATCGTATAAAACAAAAGCAATTTAGAACGATGTTCGCAATATTACAATTATAGTTACTGGTAATCATTAAAAAATGAATATTGTATGGAATAAACAATTTGAAAATAGTATCTCTCGGAAGAGAATGCATTTCAGTTTTACGCGATTCATCCATTTCAGTTAATTAGGCCACCTGAACTGTGCGAAACTCCAATATATCTTCAGTAAGAGATTCTCAACACTAGGCCAATTCCAGCATAAAAATTCACAGAGATTTGCTCGATGAAATCCACTTCCCTGTACATGTTGGTGAAGCATAGAAGCAGTAATTTCCTACAATAGCGAGTGTGTTATACCAATAACAATGCATTACTGTTGTTTTAAATTGAATTAAACGTGTGACATTGTAACTAAAATACAATTTGTATCTAATAAAGTATGGATATTTTGTGTGGGTTTATATCGGAACCTAAAGTCTAGACAATTTCACCACATTATCGCGAAACGATTTGGCGTATTATCAAACGAAATTACATAAACAAGTTGAAAAAAAAATGCAAATAGTTTTTAAAAAAAAATATTTTAGCACTAGGTTACTAAAAATGTCAAAGAAAATAGATAGTGGAAATAAAAAACTATTTTAACGCTATACTTTTTTCTGTGCTGTGTCATTGCGCCTATGTTTACCGTTCGCGTTAACTTGAAAGTATTGTGTTTCCCTACAGGGTAACACTTATCAGCTTAATAGTGCTCCATCATTTTTGTTCAACTCGCTATCAAGAGACACCCACTTCTTCATATATTCACCAAAGTCGTTGATAATGTTGTGATTGTGTGAGTATTCAGTTATTTTTCAATCGACATGATGAACGTCTGAACAACTTGTTACTGTAAAAACTTTGGTTTTAGTTGCAACAAATTCTCTATTGGTTAGGCAACATTAGAAGCTACCAATGCGATGGAATTTTACACAATAGTATAAGACACTGCTTTCAACACTATCAGATTTATAAAATGATAATTCATCATATTAATACTCACGGGTTTCGAACAAGATTTTAATTCTTCTTGCGCTTCAATCTGGCAAACCTCTCACATTAATAGAATATGAAGAAATGATAACTTTGCAATATTTCATCACTAAGGGCAGTTGTCATGGAGACACGGTCTTCACCGGGGACTTAATTTTAAGCTCCAACGTTGAATTAAGCGTTTATGAAATTACGTGTCACTCGTGTTATAATGTACCAAGATATCGAACTTATTTAGACACGACTGGCACACTACAGTATACTTTGATCCCCCCATAAGTCGCTCCCTCATTGTATGATCCAAAACTATGTCATTACTTTATCATACAACTCATTAATCATTATACAACGGGATCGGATAAATATTAAGATATATATCTCATGTTGCCAAGTTCTGGTTGCTATTTTCTCTGTCGAGAATCTTAAACTTGATTTTTCGCCTTTGCGTTTGAGTTCAACAATTACCAAGAAACGAGTGACGTTACAGCCATGGGTTCAATGCCGTTTTTCAACGAAATTATATTTATATACGGCGAATAGTTTTTCTTACCAGTCATCCTGCATTGTATTTTAACCAGTACTAGATTACCATTCTACAAGGAGACAGACAGCAACATCACATTTTTGAAGACAATCGACATGTTTTGTCGAGAAAGTAATGACCTGACGCGATACAAGACCATGTGGACTCTAGAATCGTAAACAATTTTAAAATTAGCAAGAGGTAGTGAGCACTATTTGAACTGTATCACACAAGATGAAGAAGATGAGGCAACACAATGTAAAGGAATGGAATTCTGACACTTTAAACGTGATATATAGTACTAGCAAAGATTAAGTATCCTTATAATACAACTGAAGACTGAAGATGGTCTATTGTCTTAAATACGATACAAGTGCATGGCTTAGGCTTTCTCGGAAACTCAGATATATCATATTATGTGTATGTTCCATTTCAAATAGCTTTTTTATTATTAAACAGAAATGTTGATGTTTTTTATCGTCATAACCAACCGGGAACGATAACCAAAAAGCGATATTCGCAGCTTGAAATGTTTTTATTTGAATGCGTCATCGCAAAGAATGAAGTGTTTGTATGAAAAATTGGAAAATCCGTTTGATCAATGGGTTGTCAAAACAGTATCATTGTGAAGCACAAGGAACAGAAAGTTAAAGGCAAAACAATTTAACTGAATGACGCAACATTACATCTGTAATTGTTAAAATTGTTGTTTTTTGTACGGTAATGTGATGAAGTTTAAAAACAATCCAGATGATTTTTGTACTACATAATTGTAAGATATCTAATGAGATTACATGACAAAGAAAACCGATATATAAAGAAACAATACCACAATCGGTAAAGAAGAAAGCCGGTACGATGGCTACCAGGTCCCGGAAAATGTAACCGTCGTGGTTTTTGTTGGTGTGCTTGTTCGTTACTCACCAGAGTGGTAAATTCACAGTCAAATAGATACAACAGAATTGTCTGTCGAATTCATATAAGGGTTGATTTGGGAGCTGAGTAGGAGACATGATTCGATCTTATATTTCTAGACAATGTCGTCGTGGTGATGCTGACACGACCCAAATTTAGAATATACTGTATTGAATTACACAATTCTTTGAATATAGTACGTTATTACGATGAATATCTCATGTTGTCCATTTTGTTCACACTTAATAGAATCTGACATGATTGCAAGAGAAATGACAGAAACAAAAGACAGCGAGAGACCATTTGCACAAGCACCAATATGTAAGCAAGGACGAGAATTTTAAAATTAAAACTAAAATAATTTTTTGGAATTTAAAGCTGTGATGGTGGGGAATCAGAAAAAGACGTCTCAATCGCTTCTTAGTCCAAATGAAATAATGATCGCTCACGACTCATCAGACCAAACACTTGTTGTTGTTCTCAGAATATTTTTCATCCTATGAACTTTTACCACCGAGCAATTTAAACTGTGTAGCAAAATTCAATACTCGTGGCACACATTACGAGGGATATGATACAACACATTGGAAACAATTTGTTACTAAAATACAATCATGAACGAAAAAAACCGACAACAAACAATTAGCAGTAACACAAACTACAAGCTATACCAATAAATCTTCCCAAAGTGGCACACTATTTCGTTGCATATTCTGATACATGATTTTATCAAACAAGATTTATGGTTGAGAACTCTTAGAAAGATTATGCAGCGGTTAAATCATTGTGTTAAAACATTGCGCTTACTGATACAAATCTTAATATCCGCCCGTGTAGGAATATTGTCTGAATAGCCATTGAATACTTTGCTGTAATTACCGAAAATATCCAGCAAAATATCAATAAATGATTATTTAGAGATGCAGTTGTATGTGGCTACATACAAAGCATCTTTGAAACTGTTTGCCTCAGTGACAGCGACAACAAAGGTAATGATATTGTTTCGTATGGTAATGAACTATGTTAATTAGGTAAGCGCTATGTAAATGTTAAGTGATCGTGATTTATTTCACACTTAAGATACGAACAAGCTGACGCTATTGATCTATGTAATGATATACGAGTATTTCTTGTATTCTCTAGAATAAGAAAATACTTAGGCAACAGTATGATTCCCATTCTGTAGTAGACATTGAAGACAGGGTGTATACAATTATTATCAGTTTAAAACATCATTAATGCATAATGCACTTTGACTAATCTATGTTCTCCGATATACCAGGAAAACAAAGAGGGACCCAGCAGTCATAAAACGTTAATCTAGATGTCGAAAAAGTTCCGACTTGTCATAAAACCCCGCATAACATAATCCCAGTACATCAATAGACATCTGTATCTTCCCACAGATTTGGTTTACAATTATCTTCAATCAGCCAGAGATTCCCCTTTCAGTTCTAGTATGATGACCAGGAGCTGAAATTAACGACTTCTGTAATTTGATCCACCGATTAGCACGAAACGTTTTACGACCGACGTCGGGACATATATTGTGAAATAAAGGCAACGTGAATTAGCGTTGCATTTTTTCTCTGATATCCAGTTCGTAAAAAACATGAAGGCATGATTTGTCACAAAGAAAACTGGAGAGTATGCACACGTGTCTTTTGTACACCAGGAACACATTATATACCAAAAGCATACAAATATGTCACTGTTCTCAATATATTATATTAGTTTATGTTAATATAGTGTATTACAGTTATATCTGACAGTCCTATTATTGGCAGAATAATGGTTAGTATGTGATGAGAATCATACCCACGTTCATAAACTTCAATTTTGAAAATTGGAAGTTGCCTGTAAATTTTGATAAACAACTATAAATAGAAATAAAAGGGAGATAACTGGGAAATTGAGAAATTCAAGAATCTTTTAATGTTTGATCAGGCATAGTTTTCCTCTTTTCCACGGTTAAATACGAGTACATGCCTATCAGTTGAAAGCAAACGGAGCGTGAATTAATTCAGCAAACGCTGCTTCAATGGTTTAAAGAGACGAATTAGATGCTCGGAACCACCTTAGTTTGATCGCTTGTAACAATCATGGTTGCTAATTACAGAGACAGTTTTTGATAAAACTGTTTTGAGAAAATCCTTAATAAGGGCACGAAATCAGCGTGACAGAATTTGGAATGCATGTAGCATATCTTGTCAGATATAGCTTTATACATTTTAAACAGTAAGTTATTTATTAAACAATGACTTCATTGGTCTCTGAAGACAATTTTCTTGTTAGACTCTTTTCTCACACAAGCTCAATTGATGTATCTTGAAAATATGTTAATTTGTTACCATAAACATTCGGTCGAGTAGGTTACGTGATCTACGATTGTTAATATACCTCCCATGTTTTTATATAGGGATATATTATTTGTTTCCATTAATATACGTGTAAACTTTGGCACATTCGGAATACGAAACCATAATTTTAGCCATCTTCCAGCATTCTTTAGGTGATGATGGAAGATATACTGACAGATAGTGTAATTACTAGCGAAGTTCGTGTACACATGTTAAGGAAAGGTACGAGGTCGATGGTAGATGAACGATCTAGCGTTCCTAGCTAACAATGTCAGAAATATGTACGTTTGGATCATCATTTACATCGCTCATATCACAATAACTCATTTAACTGTGTACTTCATTGTAATGGGCGACTGAACTATTTCCAGAGGCATACTTTGGTGTAAGAAATATTGCTAGGGGAAACTTTGGACTAAGTATTGCACCAAATATTGCACACGTATTTCTATTTGAATGCTTCGTACTTTGAGGTATGGGATCGTTAACACTTATATTTCAGTCGATGTTGTCAAAATAAGATGTCTGCATTGGTCTTAATCAAAGGTGACATGTGTGTGTTCAACATTGGAATAAGGAACGTGATTCTTATCTTGACTAGAGATCGCAGAACAAACAAGATGTGTATTTACTTTTTACCTTTGGTACTTACGCATTATATGAATTGAGCTTCAAAGTGGGAGGTAACAATCATCAACTGTGCTTACCCAATCTACCCTTAAAAATTCTACATTTGAGTGTATATGTATATATATATATATAACGGGCGATATGCCGCAGACAGAAACGCACAATGCTAATATCTCAAAGAACCATAGTGGTAGCGTCAGCTCATAATAATAATTCACTAAATCAATCATAAACCACCATCAAAATATTGAAAATAATCAATACCACTTAATATAGCATTCAGCTTAGATAACAAAAAGTCCGCATTAGAGGTTCTACTTCTTGGTGGAAGAAAGTTTAACGCGAAAAGACGTTTGTATATTTATGTATTATTACGTTTTTATTGAGATCACAATATTTATGTTAAATCAGAGCTCAAACCAGATGACACTAAAACATTAAAAATTGGGTATATTCGCTGTTTCGTTTCAGTGGGTTTAAAGCAGTTTTCAACGATATTTCAGTTTTACAAGGCGACCGATTTACATCATCAGTTCTTCTGGACTATATTCCAACCAGTACTAACTTACCGTTCCACAAGGAGTGGGAAACTATACTCACATATTTATTGTAACAGTACTAGTTTCAAAACATCACTCATTCACCATTTCAAGTTCTTGTATCAAACAAAGCAACACGGGATACAATAATAGTAAGCGGTTTACAAACATTTTAAGTTTATTAATCATAAATAAGTTCTATCTATAATAATGTATGACAGTTATGTTTGAAAACTTTTTTGATTTAAAATTAGTTTATATTATACCATGTAATACTCAGTTTCACGTATGTCCGCCCACAATAGTGTTTCTATTTCTAGGAAATTAATCAGTCTAGAAGTAAAACATATGTGCATTGATAGGTTTTGGAGGCTATCGACGCATCGAAAAAGATGATTGCTTTTCAAACATGTACCTTCTAATCCTTATTGTTTTTCCTGAAATCGATTCCCTTGGTCAGAAGCGAGTGGGTTAAGGTAGAAAAGGCGTCATGTTTATTATTACTTGACCAAAGAAATAGGATGTGAAGGCCGCAAAAACGTTTTTCTAAACTTATGTTTTCGTATGTTAGAGGGGTGATTTTGCTGCCATAAACTAATTGGTCTGCGCCAAAAGATAGGGTCCGTTGGTGTTCAACTGATTTTGTCTTGCTTTAGCTCTTCAGATAACGTCAAACAGAGGTCCAAATGTATTCGACCTCCGGCAGATGTTTTATGAAAACCCTTCGACGTTAGAAATCTTCATCGCAGACATAATGGATTCAGGCATTACTGAAACATTGCGAGGGAGGACGTTTCTGATATACAGATGTCTAAAGCTTATATGTTACACCTGGTTTGTTTGTTGTTTTTACGTCTTCTTCATTCTTTGTACAAAATATTAGTGTTGAACTTGTACATTCGACATTAATGGATGAATACAGAAGACATTGCATACAATTAGGAAGCACATTGAACGCATATTGATCTAGACATGACGTGTCAGTTTGCATTGTTGTACAGACATGGTCGAATAATTATACTGATTTTCAGAATAAATTACATTTTATACCGAGCTAGTTTGTTTTTGTGCATCCTCTTTATATCAAAGAATAATTAAATGGATTACTGTATCATCAGTTTAAACAGTATTGTTATTGAAAGTCACCAAGGTCAAGGAGCAAGTGTCAATGGAAATAAAAGCATGCTCTTTTTTGAGTAATCCTCGGTGTTGGTTCTTATTTTTAAATTTCTGGTATTTCATCTTTTGAACTCTTGTACTTAATGTTTCTTGTTTTTATTTTTAACTATTGATGTAGATATATGTTGTGAACCATTTTGAGTCACCAATGCTAAAATAAATCTATATATCTATCTGTCATTGTAATAAAATTTTGAAATCGTCGTTAACAGAGATTATACTGTAACGTTACGGTATTAAATCTAGGTGTATGACTGTGGAGTCAGGCCTACAGGGGCCTATATATGTAATTATGCAAAACTAATCTTACATTTACGTATTTGCTTTTCAAAGCACGTGTTGTTTATTTAACGGGAGTAGTGTGAGGGAATCTGTGGTAGAGTGGTGGCATCTGATAAGTAATAACGTGTCCCCGGTGTCATTTTGAGTCCCTCATCGGATCAAATATCACAAAAGGAATATAAGACGGCTGTTATTGCATCAATAAACAGGGAAAAACAGCAAGACGTGTTTTTCTTTTAAAAAACACAATGCCCCTCCGGGTGACGTTTGATCTGAAAATGCACAGGTCATGCAGAGGTTGTCATCAGGAACTATCATTAGAAGTTTGATGAGTGTAGGTTGAAGCGTTTTGATTGTATAGATCTAGGCAATGCTAAAAAGTTTAGTACAAACAAACAGGCAAAAAACAATATGCCACCGCTTTGTCGTTACGGGGACATAAAAACCTACAATCATCAATTAGTACGTAAGTTAAAACAAGATAGTTTAACTGTAAAGTCACATGTTCATACATGCATACAACAGAGGGAAACATTATCTTTGATGCATCAACTCATGAACTAGTGAAGCTGCTTGCAACCTAATACTGCCTAAGGTAATAATATGACTATAGGATTTATTATTTACCCCATGAAAACATTATTTTTCCTTGAACTTTTATGAACAGTTTATGATGTATGCCTAACAATTTGACAGGGGTATGACAGAATTAAACGCAGAAACTGACAGTAATTCTGCAAGATCGATTCCTCGAAGCATGAATTAATTCCTAAGTTACTTGAGAACAATATCTAAACAACGCAGTATGAAAAAAATACCCCTTGGTATTAACGTATGTAAAACATGAAGTAGAGATAAATGACTCCATGAAGTTTTATCTCAACGCCCTCCAATCATAAAGATTCTGCAAGAAGATTAAATGTTGAGATACTGTCAAAGATGTCTCGATTATTGAAATATTTTGGTAATTCTCTCATTAATGTAGCTTCTCTGCCCCATTAAATTCATATAGCTCACCTTTATTTATATCCTTACGTATTGAACAATAGTTTCAAAGGCAGAATGAAAATAACTTAACTATGATAGGTTTAGTGTTATCTTAAAATAAGCATGGACCGTTATATATTTGAGGAATCTTATTTAATATATTGAACTGCACTTTTGAATGTTCTTGCATAACAGGTGAGCTTTGAAATGGGTTGCATGTGTTGCAACGTTTAAAAAAGACAAAATGTAATATGAATCGAATTAATCAGACAGAATTATTATCGTATGATACAATGCGATCTTAATGTCCTACATGAAGCTTAATAAATTAAAAATAAAAGCATGTTTAAATGGCTTACAAGGTCGCAAGTCGGAATAATCTGAGAACGTAACCAGGAGCAGAAATAACGTATATATCCACGTATCAATACACAAATATCTATCCATCAGCACTATGTAAACAAGACATGTCTTTAAAAAGACGAAGTGTCTTTGATGTTATGGTGTATTACTTGTATTTAATTCCTAAATTGCCGTCATAGTACCGTGTAACCATCACTTATCAAATGGCAGTTAATTAGCTCACGTATTAAAATACTGATATTAGGACAGCTAAATAAATTACGCATTTATCATATCTACTTCATATTGATTCAAATATGTTTACCAATTGTACAACCACAAGAAGAACACATTAAACAATTGCAGAATCGCTATAAGTTGGCTTGGTCTTGTTTTGTCTACGTTTGAAGATTGCACCCAATGAAAGGAAGAGTTTCCTCTGAGTTATCCAATAGAATAAGGATTTTTTTCTGAATAATTAATACGTCATGCCAAGAAATATAGGTCAAAAGTGAGCTTAGATACATTCGTGAAAAATATGAGAAAACTCTTGTCTTAAACAGAACTATAGAGTTGCCAATTTAAGAAGCGTATATCTTTTACAGCGTGCTACAAAAGTAAGTCAAGTGCTCGCCCAGAAAGCTATTGGATATAGGATGAGTCTGAAATGACCAACTTAGGTCAGTAATCCACGACTTTCCCAGGATTGACAAGACATTGCTATCAGTTGATTAATTCCCATTAGTAAAAAAGAGTCTAGACCTTATGGTTGAATAATTGATTCGATACGTTTCGTTTTCATGCAACGAATGCCATATTCCAAATTGTATGTTTGATAATAAAATAACTTCTCAAAGTCTCGATATTAGCAAATTGTTATATAATTATTCTCAATGCAATCATTAAAGCGTTGCTGTAGTTCTCTAAAGTTAGTTTCAGTTTCTGATACTTCAGCATGATTGGAAACTGAAGAATGTTACCGTGATGCTGATACGAACTTAGTTATTGTTTCTCATAAACCATGACTAGTATGTCTGGATCAGACCTTATTATTATCATCATTTTTATATAATAAGCATACAGTAAAGCTTTGATACTGAGACCACCTTTGGGACATCATCAAAATAATGTTTTAATAAGGCGAGTATCTCGTCGTTATCAATTCAAAATATATAAATTATTAAGGAATGTCGTCATTTTTCACTGGGGATGAGCGCTTCATCAACAGCCAGGACCAATTGGTCATTATTTAATAATATTTTGGAAGCATTTCGTGTCGATCTGTGCCATTGTATGCTTTTGTAAACGATTCTTTTGTTTTAAGATATGTTGCAACAACACTTTGAAGACGAGAAATAATCTCAATATTGTAATTAATAGAGCTATATAAAGTACTCATGAATATTTATAGATATTTTCCAATGTATTGGTTAATTGGCAATTCATGCCTTTGATCATTTACAAGTAGAAATGATATTAAGATGGTCAGGGTAACGTTGTAGCCACGCTGAGACACACCGAGGCAGTTTCCTAGCCTAAATGTGCAGGGCAATACAAATAAAAACTAGAACAAGAGTGCCAGGTCACAAAATACGCCAATCAAAATTCAATTTTCAAAGCGGCAATGGGCATAACTCAGAAGTGCCAGAGCCGATTGGGCTGGTTTTGATTAGAGAGCGGACACCGTTGTGGACTCCGCCCGCCATCCAACAAGCCATTGGTGTTCCAGTTTCAGAGTACCAGTTTTTCGAACGGGCGTATAAAATTCGAAGTACTGTATGTTAGAATAAGATAACTTGCCGCATATTTACAGAAATGGAGGTATTTCTTACACTCTGAGCATTAGGTCCCTCGATCATATAACTGGTTGTATATTTCAGCAAAGAATGCTCATACATGATGTATGGTAGAAATATAACTTTATTGTTACACAACTGACGTATACAACGGCCATGATTCCGATATTTTTGGGTTAAAACATGGTTTATGTGGCTTCCAAAACGCACTAGATACTTTCTAGATCAAAATAATTCCGAGGTTGGGGCATGCCCCTCGGGGTCCTTAGACCCCGGATATCCTTAGAATGCTAAGGCTTAAGTTTGTTTGTTTCTGGCTACGCCACTGCAAGACAGCAATACATGATATAAACATATCAAAGCATAAACTAGATACACGGCTCGTTCATGATTATAATATCTAAATCCTCTATAAGACAACTATCACATTACGAGGAGAGCGAAATCATCAAAACTGGAGATTTCGAGCAGGTGAGCTGGACTTTTTTGTCAATTTATTTTAATATGTATACCATCCTTGAATAAGATTGCTATTATATAATTACCATTTATAATTGAAATTAGCTTAATGGGATTCGTCTCTAATAAAATCAGAATACTGTCAAAAAAATCAATTTTGATTTAAGAATCTATAAATTCCATACGTGATACACACACATGATGTTTTCATCAAGTCATGTTTTTATGCCCTCATTTTTGATAGATCCGGAGCATATTGTTTTTTGCCTGTCTGTATGTATGTATGTTTTTCTGTCTGTCTGTTTGCCGGTTTGTACCAAACTTTAACCTTGCCTATAAAATCAAAACTCTTCCTCCTACAGTCATCAAACTTCAAAATATTGGTTCCTAATGACAAACTCTTCCTGGTCTGTGCAATTTAAGGTCAGTAGGTCATGGTCAGCCGGAGGGGGGGGGCATTATGTTGTAAAAACACATCTTGGGGGATTTGTTTTCAATATAAAACAATGATAATGCCGCTTCATTGAAAATTAATTATACAATATTTATTGAGCGTGATTAACGCTAAAGGGGGTCCGGAAGTAACTGATTAATAAACGCACTATTATAATTATACAGCTTATATTTACATTAAGATACAATTAATACCAAAGGGAAATATCTAATGGAGATAATAAAATATATGTTTAGGTGCATAAAATTCACAAAATAAAAAACGATCAAATCAAAGCTTTTGTAGCTATCAAACTTCATCATTATTTATCAATACTTATTACGATAGTTTAAAATAAGAACTATTATGTTTTAGACATACCATTTTACAGGATGTAAACATCAGTGTTATTAGAGGATTGGAATGCAAAGTAAAATGTAGTAATCTTACATTCTGATTTTATCTAATGAGAATACTTTAACAGAAAACTTAACATGTTTGCTATTCACAAGCCGCACCCAACTGTATAAATATTAACATGAAGTTAGATGAAGAAAGAATTAAGCCAAATGTTAACCATAAACAAAATGACTGCCTTTCTTGTACCAAACCCTAGTGGACATTGGCAATGTAGATGAACAAGCAGATCTTTCTAGGACCAAACCCTAGTGGACCTTGGCAATGTAGATGAACAAGCAGACAAACAAACAGAAAATCCAGATGGCTTTATTACTAATACCAGACCCAAGGACTAAATTGTAACAGAAATTATCTGTACAAACTTTTATACAATCATTTTATCCAAAGCAAACTAAATTATTTTTTTTCCTAACCTCAAAGTATCCCATTAATCAAATTTAACCAATGTTTATACAATTCGGTGCATTTAGTTAGGTAAACTTGGTCCATGGTCTATTTGAAAGAATTTCCCTTGCACAAGTTGAATTATGAAAATATTAACATACATATATTCTGCATTCTGCACATATATGCCCAAAAGAATTCGAGACTAGAGCTTTTTTAACTGTCATTATTGCTGCTTGTTACGTAATTACATCGCAGTCAAAACTGTGCTAGTGGTTACCCCCGAGTAAAGTCCACCCTGGGAATAAAGGTTATTCATAAGTTTCAGTTTGTATTTAATTATTTATTTAGAGAACATGAATTAGACAGTTCATGATAATGCAACCATTACCAATTATTTCATACCGCCGAAATGTATGCTATGAACATTGGATATTAGCCACCGTACAAAATATGCGTCGTTCGGGCTCGACTCAGGATGCACTTAATGTAAACAAGTAAAAATTAATGATTACATTATTAGTTTATGTCTGGGAAGAGGAAATTTGATTTACATGTTTTGTATATAATTTATATTCAAAAACACATGCGAAATAAATCAAAAACGTTGATGCAGTTGTCGCGGTGTTTGATAGCGGAAATTAAATCATTATGTCGTAGATTACAATTTCATAAAACATGCGATAAAATCAAGATAACAAGATGCCGTGCATAAATTCGGCAGGAAAGCTTCAATGTTATTTTATGTTATCAAGGACCACACATAGTACAAGTCAATAAAACAAATAATTACATTCCTGAAAAGAATTTGAAAGTCCTTTTATTAATAAACGTATTTATGGTGATGCCATTATGCGGTCCTATCGAATAATATCTTTCAATTCTATGCTTTGAATTTTACGATAGGTGCACGCTATCCAAGTGAATGAATTATTAAACCAATCAATCAGCAAATCGATCGATCGATAAAAATATGCATACACGAATTGACAATAAATGATTCCGTGAATCAATCGATTAATCAAGCAATCGATCAATAAATCAACATTACAATAAAACTAAACTCGGTTGATACAGTTGATGTCAAAGAAAGGGGTGTCAATAATTTATATACGTGTGTAAGATGCTTTTGTCAATTAAAATAATTTACAGACTGTATTACAAGCAAAACCTTTGAACAAAGGCCATCCTTCGGGAAAGACACAATGTGGCCTTAATGGACATGTGATCATTATAAGAAGGTCGTTTTGTTCTAAGCATTGACAGATTTTAAAAGGATGACCTTTGTCCACAGGATGGCCTTTATTCGGTGGTTGCCGTTAATACAGGTTAGACAGTTTTTCAGTATTGCTGTAAATTTAACATAATTATATGTTTTATGCAATAAACCTCTTGTAGACTGCAGAAAGTATATTGCATTAAAATATATATGTTCACAAGTTCGAAGTAATTTGTGAAATATAAACAAATGTAAAACAAGCAAAACAATAGATAGCAAACGAAATAAAGACATTAGTTAAGTCAAATCATGTAACGAAAATGGTGTTTCAACGTGGTTTTACTAATTATTTGGTTAAGCTCTCGACCTGGAAAGACGGTAACGAGATGTTAATTTAGACAATATTTATTTACACAACTTAGCATGTTATGGCATGACAAATATAGAAGATATAAATAATACACGTATACAGACATTATGGACTTGAAAAACAGTTTATAGATATAAGCCGCAATAATTTAGCTTCGGTATTAAACGATGCATTGTCATCCTTTGGTAAGCGCAAGTCCATAATTTACAGAATTGTAAAATGGTCCATTTGAAACATATGAATGACATATCAAAACATAAGTACACTTTTGCCGATACCAAATAACCTTGAATGAATATTTTAGCAGTACACTCTACATGCCACCGGCGTATGAAAAAGACCCCCACAGACCCTCTACTACCAAAGACGTTATACTCAGGGCTAATCATTATCGCAATGGAAGAGTCGATTAATGCTCGCCAGGTGAAAGCAAAATGAATCAGTAGACAAGCGGACACTGATTTCATACAAAGAGCGGTTCTCTCAGACCAGACGGAGAAGAACAATGGACGAGATGGATTGGTGTTTCGTAGAAGACAATTCCCCTCCGGTGTACATTCGTAAATTTAGATTTGTCGAACAATCTTACTGGCGGTGCTACATAGTACATTATAAAGGTACGTTCTATCACCACTGAAATGTAATTTTGTAACATGGTAAATGTAATAATAATGTCCTTTTCTCAGTTGCAATTACTTGTAGCTAAAATAATGTCGGCAATTTTTTAAAAGTACAATATGACGCGATATTTTCCTGTCGCATTCAACAAAACAGTAGGGGGTCACATATCAACCTACACCTGTTGTGAACCTACGTTTTTACAGCAACAAGATGCCAAACACATTCTAGATTTAACGGGGCCGCAGGTAACCAGTGTCCATGGTGTAGTAGTGATATGGGGGGGGGGGTGAGGGGGGCATCGTAATTTTGCAAATGTATATTTTTCCAGATGAATTTTACTCACGAGTACTAGTTTATTCCAGTTGTTTGTGAGCATATATTATAGAGTATTTTATTAGTTTGGGTCATACTGGCAATTTGATTGGCTAATGGTGATATCGGTCATTTTGATTGGTCAGTCATTGGATTGGCTATTCGTCGCTTTATCTGTCATGTTTGACTAAATGTGTTCGTCTGTTCTTGCATAAAATCGGAAATGTTAATTGAAGTAAGTCACTGTGGTTGTTTCATAGCAGATTATAGTGAATTTGTAAGTATTTAGGATATATTTTATTCGATTGTTCATGAAAAGACTAGTTCCACAAATAGTTTTACCACTTGCATTTTCCATCATGAAAAAACTATATACTTACAAAAAAAACTAAATAAATGCATCTGGTAATTCGTCTACCTGTGACGTTTCGTTAAAGTCCCTCTTGTTCTTTTTAAAAACACTTTTAATGTTTGTGATAATTTGAGTTTTACCGTCATTTGTTTTTAAAATGAAATGAGGAATATCATACTTATCGCGTTATAATTACATGTACAACGCAACAACAACGTCAAGACGTTTGATTTCAAAAAGTAACAACGTCTTCATTCATAAAACAAACAAGACCATTTTTTGCGGGATAAACATAGTATAACACTGCCTCAACATCCACGTGATCTCAACTTAATTTTGACGCTATTGCAAAACTGAGCCTTACAATTTCCATTAAATTTCGGGAAAATATTTTTTTGTACCTATATATTTAATAACATAATAAAATCTAATACCAATTTCAATAAACATGTCAAAGAGGCAATAACGTTCTTCAAACAGATTTATAACAACACAGTACGCATTTGTCTCTCCAATTCGATGCATTAGACGAACATAATCTGAAGTTTATTTATAATAGAGAGAAAATTGTATCTACATCATTGATTACCAAGTGATGCAATGAAGATTCGATTTGTTTCAGCACCACTACAGACTTACAATGAAGATACGAAACGATCTACTTCGATTCTAAACATTACTTCGTCTGATGAGTTCCTTGTTCCTTGTGCTATTTGCATATTTTTACAAGCATTTTAGCTTTATGTATGAATATATCAACACATAACGTAAATGAAACATAAAAAGATATTAAAACCGTCGATCGATATGGTACGGGAATAATCGTTCGCTTGCGCGATAATGCTTCGATGGACATAGTTTTCAAGAATTGCATTTTCTTTCATGTTTTTTTTTCCAAAATATTTCATCTTCAGATTTCCAAGTTATGAATCTCTGGAGCACAATGATACCATGTCTTTAAATTAATTATTTCTCACTAAAATTGACAAGATTTAAGACAATGCCCCACATTTCAAAACATATTGCAACTTCTCAAAGTACATCAACCGTTTCAAAGAAACTGACTGTTACGTCAAGCCACACAGTGGTGCGAGTTCGAATCAAACCCGGGACAATAATATTATCCCCTCAGAGGAATCTAACTGAATAATGTCGGTGGTGATTCTACCCAACTGTGCGCACAGTGTCTACCTGAAACAATCTGTGTACGACACCGGCTGCTGGTGCAACGTTACACACTCCCACCATGAACAAAATGTTATGTTATTCATCAATTTATAACAAAATTCGCCTACACTTATAAAATATACTTTTAATGGAAAGTGAAAGAACTGGAGACTCAGATTAATATCTTGTTTGGAAACATGAATAATTAAGATACAATTAGCAAATCCTGTATACGGACTAGGAGAGGGTTTAGGTGTCAGAGATGTACAATGCTTAATTAATTTACATGCCATTCACAAACATTTAAGTACGGAGGGACTAACCTACTTAAAAGATAATTGAGTACCTCGCCAAACGATTCTATTTAATCACGCATATTAATTATCCAAGATGGAATTAATCTCTTGATGCGCATGGTATTAATGTAAATTAAAACTGTTTTACACCAAAATTCTACGACTTGGACAGCGCCCACACACATTGTAGAAACAAATTACATTGTAAACGTGAAGGCATGCATATTGTAATGTCATTTGTTGCCCAAAAGTTTAAAGCCAGTCATTTTGATGTGGCAAGTATATAATGCCACATAATGATAGCATGCTTTCAAACAGCTGAGGAAGTATTGCTTTGCGACTATCTTCACGCAACCCGGGGTGTACAATTCGGTCATAGCAGGGCAAAACCTCCTGTGAAAAATTGACAAAAAGTGACTTTGAGGAAGATAAGTAACTTAGTACATGTTAGACTACAGTCCGGGAAAACTGGTAATGTGTCACGATCAAAGTATATATATTTTTATGGACTTAGATAACCTATAAAAACGGCTGTAAGCCCACTGAAACAGCAATTGAATACCAATATGCTTTTTGTATGTCTTCTAGAATTTAATATCTAAACTAACCAGCTATGTATCGTAAAAGTGACATTTTGTCTAAAAGATATGAGGGTGATTTATGAATAGTTCCACGTTTAATCAAGTTAAACTGAAATAAATTTTAAAAATTGAAAACTGACTTAACGCTGCTGATAAAATAAGATTACACAGTGTCATAAATTAAAGAGTGGTATAATACCAGAACCTTTTGAATTTTAGCAATGCAAAGAGGGAACATTTGATACTCCATTCAAGAGGAAATAAATCAGTTGGTAATTTGTGTTTAAATTAATAATTCGATTCTAAGTGCAACTAACAAAACCATAGCACCAATAGGAAGTGTTAATGAAACACAGATGCCCCCTAAAGTAAGACCTTGGCCTTTGACCTACTGACCTCAAATCAATAGGAGTTATCTGCACATGTGTTG
Organism: Lutraria lutraria; assembly: GCA_964023205.1. Lineage (NCBI taxonomy): Eukaryota > Metazoa > Mollusca > Bivalvia > Venerida > Mactridae > Lutraria > Lutraria lutraria. The sequence goes on from OZ026842.1 coordinate 7,733,449, forward strand.
ACCAACCTCCAAACCAAGGAGTTTAGGCCAAATAGTTCTCTAGTTATTGCCCGGAATAGGTTAGGTTACGGACGGACCGACCGACATACGCAAAGCAATACACCCTATAATTAAGAAACCAAAGTTATATATTATTTAAATTTTGAAATATATTATAAGCCAAATAAAAATGAATGTATGGGCTTTAGTTTTTCTTCTTCTATGTTACTTCAGAATGTCATTCGATCATTATTGTAATATATTACTTAGTATTTCACTATTCCTTTTAACTACAAACTCCTACAGTATTCTTTTTCAGGTCCAATTGTAAGACTCAATAGTATAAAACGCTACCATTGAACACGCTCTTAGTTATTTGTATTGACACCCGCTATGATTTGTGTCCATTGTATAGATGTATTTTTGTTCGCCATGAAAACATATTCTTTGTTGACATATTGTTAATATTATTTGATTTACAGAAGTGAAAAGGAGTTTGTATCTTTGTATCACTGTAATGGTATTTGTTTTGTTAATGCCAATACAGTGTCGCTTTCATTTCAGATTCCCTATCTGTACCGCAGAAATTTACGGCGATGTCGTAAAATAAACATGCGCCATGTCAAGATATACCGGTGGGAGGCACATATTGTAATGCCTTTGAATGAAGTATCTAATACAAATGAAAACGTAACACCCACTGATTGTCATCTAAACTCTTCATTAGTTTTATTAAACACAGGTGATTGTCAATTGTTGACATAGAGGAATATTTTAGCTCGTATGACATTATCTAATTATCAGTCAAAACATGATCGTCTGTGCAGCGCAAAAAGGCTTAAATAGACACGACGCTTAATAACATAACTGTGTCAATAAAAAATATCTAAATGTTTGAAAAGTTTGAATATTTTCAAAGTGGATAAAGAGTCATATTCCATACATTGTTGTCGAATAAATTAATCAAATAATACATTTAAAGTATCCAAATGATAAACTTAGTGCTTTTTAACATTATTCAGCTTTATTAGGTGAAGTTAATCTATGTTTGAAAAGCTCAACTTATTAAATCGAAATCCTCATTATTACAGTATGGTATATATAATACCGAAAATATATTTTAATAAACCAGGCATATACACAAGCATTGACTTGTACAAGTGTATACAGCTATATCTGAAAGTCCAATTATTGGCAGAATAATTGTTTGAATGTGATAAGAATTGTACCCAAGTACATAATAAATCTAAATAATAAATACTGGAAGTGACTTGTAAATTTGGATAAATAACTATAAATAGAAATGAAATGGGGATAACTCGGAAATTAAAAATCAACAAAATCAAACATTTTCAATGTTCAACAAGCCTTAGTTTTCCTCTTTTCTAAAGTAAAATAACATTGTTGTTTATATTTTTTGTGGAAGCTAGCGGGACATGTTTGAATTCAGCAAACGCTGCTTAAATCGCTTAATTAACAATGGAACAAAATGTTAGGGGACACTTTATTCTAATAACTTATAACAATCATATTTGTATGTACAATAATTATTACAGATGATCTCTTTGTTAAAACTATTTTGAGAAAACACAATAAAGTTTCGAAAACAATGAGATTTTACACTGTTTGAAATTGATTTAGCATTAATTTTCTTGTTACATATAGATCTAGTTGTGTACACTTTAAGATCTTGAATCAATTTTGTTAAATTTGGGACATTTCAAATTTCAAACGCATTTAGACGCCGAAATAATATTATTGGTCAACCTAATCTTCAGAAAATAATATCCGAAAACTGTGACCCGGTTAGCATAATGAGAATTTCTTACATCATACATTTATGTCCTGTTGTTAGTTCAAATCAATCCAGTATTTGTAATTTTGCGTCACGCTTTATTGCCTATGTGTGTGTATAAAATGTGACTTGGCATGAGTAGCTTAGTTATGAATGTGGTTAGCACTGTTTAAGGCCTAAATGAAATCCAGGGATGCTGGTTAGAATATTGCCCGCCACAATATAACTGACAATGTTAAATCCGATGAAATAGAAATAAATAAATTATGTAAATAGTTTACACGTGATGATTAGTTAAAATGTATGCATGTAGCATTTGACATTGCACGTTTTGTACTCGTCTTAAATGAATACATATATGTCTACTTATGTGTGTATCTATTATAGTCAATTTAATCTGTAGCAGTTATTTCATATCTATAGTGTGACGGAATAAGGTATAGAGTGTATACGATCCAAAGTTAGGTATAACATGGAACAACAATGTCAGAATGATAGTCAGCACGATACTCGTATACTGATTCATGCCGACAGATTACATCAACCATATTGTTGCAGATGTTAATAAATAATACAACACAACTAAGAATTTACATAATATAAACTTCTGAACGATTTCCGTACATCGTATTGTCTCTACTATATACTCGTGCGTGTTTGTGTGTCCTACATAAATTAATCGACCGAAGAATCCAACTAGGTGTATTTAGTTTAAACGATAAAGTATCGGCGCAGAAAACGAGTAATTGATTCACAACAAGTCATTTAAATGCAAATTTGTACACACAAAGCTGTAAATCAGAATGAATAAACTTTGTTCTTCTTCGATTATTAAGAGTAATATTTGTTCAAGCTGACACAAGCATCTTACTTTATCTTGCAAGTGTATGTAGCTGAGATATATGAACAGAATAGAAAATAACATAATGCATAATGATATATTTCGTAATGCATGTAAAGCGTATACTATAATCGTCTGTTATAATCATAAATTTGCACAAAATTCTAATGTTACATCCATTCGACATGGAAATACATATATACGTAATTATACTATATTATATACATGTATATATACACAGTTTAAGCTTGTCAAAATCAAAATAGTGTACAAAATCCATATTATTAAAGTATTGTGTATTATATAGTTTTTAAGGAGACAAATGTGATATACCGGTAATTTATGATAAAATTATTGTAAACTCAGTATAATTCATACATTCATAAAATGATATACCTCATATAATTAATTACGTGTCAACATTAAAATACACTTAACCTCCAGGATATTGGTCATCATAATAAAGAGGCAAATTACTTTTGTTAATATCAATGTAATATTTAGATTATCAACAACAAACCATGTGAATTTCTTCCTAGCTCATTACCACCTCCGAGGCTAGCAAATTGATTTCGAATCACATCGTAGAAATATCTCTCTTGCACAACATGGACTATTTTTATGGTAAATCGTTCAATTTTCCGCTTATCATATTTATGATCCGATCAGATAAGTACTTTATTAGTTTGTTTTCTTTGAAGCATACACTACGTCCCACTGAGAGAAAGGTGCACAGTGTAAATGATTGAAAATAATTTTTCTTTGCACAAATGAGACATAAAGATACCAATCCCCATTTTGCAGTTTATTATGAGCTTGTCCCTAGAAATTTATACGCATTCAGGGTGTGTTAACAGAGTATATTTTGGACTGTTTTATGTAATAAACCTATTCTCAAAATATTCCAAGATCCTCAGTTAGCGGACAAAAAATACAATGAATGAATCAACGCCCTTCTTATGTAATATGCGCATATTCTCAAAACAGTCTAAGATTTTCAGTTAGCGGTCAAAATACAATGAATAAATCAACGCCCTACATTTTCAAATAAACCTATCCTCAAAATAGATTCCTCAGTTAGCGGACCAAGAATATCTAGAATGATTAAAACATGGATTTAGACGAGACAATTTTAGAGGTTTTTTTTTGGTAACATGTAATACGTCCTTTAGTAGTGTAGAACATTCTGCTATTTAAAATTCATTTGATTTTACCTCATGAAGGAGAGTCTGTGATCGAGTGGTAACGCGTTGGACTTCTAATCGGAAGGTCGTTGGTTCAAATCTCGGCTACGCCTTCCATAAGTTTAGGGATGTTTTTTCAGTGTACCAGTGCAAAAATCGAGCCCAGTTTTGTGTCTAAATAATCACCGAAAATATGTGAGGCGTGTATCGGTCGGTGCTTTACACCGGACACGAAAAAAAACAGGAATAACTATTTGATATCGGAGGTACTATTGATAAAAATGTCGGTTCTCCTTAATACCTCAACCCCATCTCTCTCTCTGTCAGTGGTGGCCCTGAAATGGCCATAGCTGTCGCACGGACCGTTACGCAACAGATAAATGAATCATGATTACCTTATGATGCAACATGGTTAGATATAATCATGCTCACAGTATCGTACAAATTCAACAATTATGAAATAAAGTCTAATTCGTTTTTGATATACAGAAACATGTTTATTCCTAAATGACATTAAATTCCTTTAAAATTAGACATAAAAATCAACCATATACAAGGAATAGTTCTATAAAATCAAACAAATAAACGAAACAATTGCATACAATATATCCTCTTGATTTTGTCCTAACCTCGTGTACCCTCGTACATCATCGTACGTATAATATCTAACACAGCAATATATAAAATGGAGAAGACATATTTGCTTTCATAAAAGTAAGAAACTATTTAACCGATACAACAAATGCATCAAGTTATTAACGCCGAAACATATATTCATCACGTTTATTTTACATGACGATATATTATCTGATTTTCAAATTCTGTAATATCAATTATTTTTAGGAAAATTACTTTATTTACTGTCTATCGGAAGCTTGGGAATTCTTCCTCGCTGAAGCATTGCATTCCGTTTGAAGTGTGACATTCATCAAGCCGGCCTGTACAGATGCAAATTTCATTCTTGGTATTAGTTATAAACACCCTTCTTTTCTATAGGGACGCGATCGCTCTGTCTTCATATTGATTTACGCGATTTTAACCATATTCATATGGCGCGCTTATGTCTAAACTTTCAAGAAATGAATATTCACTGTCGAAATTTTGACGAATTGGGACAAACATGTTAAATATAATATATCAACACCCTTGTTATCATTTCAGTCTCGGGACCTTGAGTACGTTTCATGCGAAACATGCTCGATACAGGCTAACCGAATCTGTATGCTAACGATTGATTCTATTTTTGACAGTAACTGATTCTCGCTGACCGTATCTGATAGTTCTATTAAAATGAAGAATGACTTTGAATGTGTTCAAACAGACAATTCCTTATAAAAGTGTCATAGAAAATTTAGAATAAAACGAAGAAACGAATAAACACCGTCTCTATAAAGGTCACATAATTTTTCCAAGATGGCCTTTGTTCACATGTTTGACTCAATTGGAATTCCTCAGCGTTTGTCTTAAGAAAATGCCTTAGACATAATAGACAGGCCATCATAGTGTTTTTGTTTTTTCGCGGGCTACTTGAATTCCATCATGGCAGACCCTGGGAATCTAACGATTGAAACAACATGTTTCTCTTTCAATGGGAACTTAATGCCCATTTTATTAATCACGTACACTAAACACGTTTAAAAGTGTGCCATCTTGAAAACGAGTGTCAAGCGTCGAAAAGGAAGTGATCGGAAAAATTGGCAACCCTACACTTATAATTATACGATGGGTATTTCTCAGTGACGGAAATGCCCGAGTAGTAACGGATGAGGTTTGACTTTTTATGAAATATTATAATCCTAATCATTTGAATCAACGCACATATGAGATTCTCATTTTCACAGACTAGCGGTTTATAGATACGTAGATGTAATAATAATGAAATTTGAAACGTAATGTTTCCCGAAACGTAGGTGCAGGAGGTACGAGTTCCTTTGAATGTCTTAACGAAGTCTTCGTTTAATGTTATTCCCAGCGAGGTGCCCTTGTCGAAAATTCTATCTTGATAAAAATGGATTAGTTTTACAACAAGCGCTCTGAAATGGTGAATTAATTCCGGTAAGCCATCTTGGTAGTGGATGTGATCCAGTATCATTTTGTTAAATCTTTAGACAGTAAGACTTACCCGGCGTAATGTCCATTTGGAATAAGCTTGATATATAATAATCGTTTGTACATAAACCCGCGATTTAATCAACAATGTAAGACGATAGTCTATCAGGTATTTTTTCAAGGGTATTTAATTTTCTCAAGCTTTAGAGTGCTCCGTATCTCTATTTAACGATTCCGGCTGATATGATATTCTAAACATGCGAAACAATCCAACTTAGACTGTTTTCAAAAATGTTGTTTATCACAGAACATAAGTACAAAACATAAACAATGTTGTTTAATTTAAATTTTACGTGAATCTATAAATGCACGTGCAAAGTAGAAACGCACGTATTACTACTTATTGCTAGTTTAAAATAATCATATTTCAATTATTAATACATGAGTAAAGACTGTAATACAAGCATTAAACTCTTATTTTCATTTAATATGTAGAATGAATCATTAAAAACAATTCTGAATTGTGTGTTTTTCGAATTTGTAAAGTTGCATAAAATAATATATGCTATATAATCATAGAGAAGGGAGAGTGCTAGTTTGAAAAATTACCCCCCCCCCCCCCCCCCCCACCCTTATGACACAAAAGTCAAACACAACTGATTTATGATTTATAGCGAAAAATCTACCGCGTCAGTTAATCAAGATACACGATTTTCTTTTATATCAAGTAATTAATTTATTTATTTTGTAATTACTTGATAGTTCAAAAACAACAAAAAATAGACAAAAAACGTGAATTAGGGGAATATTTGGCTAATATATACATTACAATGAATTCGTGTATCTAAAATGAAACCGATTGAGAAGACATCAAAGGCTACTTTGTCGTATCAAAAGAACATAATACCGTAACTCATGTTGTTGTTGTCGTCGTCGGTCTTAAATGTTTACACTTAGACATAAAAAAAGTTATAATTCACGGAATTCTCTCTCTAAGACTTATATTTAGAAAATACTTCAAGGAAAGAGATTGACTAATATTTACCAAAACAAACGCATTCCGCTTCCTTGGTATAAATTTAAATACAAGTTTAGAATAGACATTTCACCTAAAGCTTATTGACAAATGAGCAATTGTTTAAATTGAATGAGCCTCCGTGTTTATAAAACTTGAACAATATATCAAAATAACTTTAGAGGAAGGGTTAAACGTTCTTTATTGGACTTTTATTACACTTGAAGTATACACAATGTTATATTTTAGTTTTAAATTGTATTCAGTTTGAAAGTATGCGTTCGGATTTCTTCGAAATTAAGATTAAGGTGTTTACGTATCCCAGTATTATGAACACAAATTGTATTATTGAATCCAACACTCTTTAGGGCAAAGGATTTGTATATTAGACTTGATAAAAGGTTGATTAATCTATACGATTTTTCATTATTCAACACAACGCATTTGATATCTTTGAAGTGTCGATATATCCGGTACAATTTAATTTGATGTGTTTTTCTCTGAGTGTAAATCTAGTTTGTCTTATTTTCCGAGATTGAGTGATTTTTTAAAAAAAGTAAATAAGACTGGTGAATTCATATTATAAAGATGTACGAGAATATATTCTATTATGCCACTGTTAGTTTTAGGCATAGCTATTATAATACAGTAGCCAACTTTTGAATATACACCCTCTCCTGTGAACAAAGGTCACCCTTGTGGCCTTAATTGACAGGTGGCTATTATGTTTGGTTAAAACAATTTTGTTCAAAAGTGTCAATGACTGTTTTTCAACGAATGAAATTTAATCACAGGATGGCTCTTATTCGGAGGTGACCACTAATACATGTTTAACTGTACCGTGAGGTCACATAGGTCACATAAGGTCACATAGTTATACATTTTACATTATCATGTCGTGTCTTGTATGCATTATCTAGAAGGCATGCTTTTTATAAATTGATAAATATTTTCATTATATTTTTCCCTTTCAATATGTTGAACATTGCAATCATAATTATAACACCATCACTGTACAATGTATTAAGTTCATTTCACGATGAGCTGTGCAGTAAAGCCAATAAGATAATTGATTTGATATAATTGACTGAATTAAATGTTAAACATAAGCTTAACCTTAACAATTCTTGGATGTTTTAATATTGACCATCTAATAAAAAGGATAATTCTAAGGTCAACCATAAGGATTTAGGAGCATTTTTTGTCATATTTTGATGATAGCGTATACTGCATTTAAATATTTACAGGTAAGTCTCTTAGCGGTGTACATCTTAGATAAGTAGCATCTGAAGATAGAGCCTAAAACGTACAATATGATCAATCACCTCCATTTTTTTCAAACAATGGGTAGCAATATTTTAGGTTTAAAAAACTGTTGTTATCTAAGCTTAAATTTGTCATTGAAAGCACGCCAGCGTATTTTCACTTATTTATATGAAATTTATTACTTCAACGAAGTTGATTCAGATATGTAAATTATATAAAATATATATTTTTTATAGCAATATTAGACTATAGGTTCCTATACGTGGATACGACGCAATTGTCAATTATGTAATAATTAATTTTAGAAGATGAATTTCACCTTTTATTATAATGTCCTAAGTATAAAAAAAATTAATGTACTTTTGAAAAAAGTAAAATTTGCAATATCCAAGTGTTACAGTAGTTAACGTTATTGATATTTTCAATTCTGGCAATATTAATGCACTTAGAAATCTATCAACTTATTCTTAATTCATAAGAGTTTTGAGAAAAGAAAAACAATTATTAGTTTAATTAGATTGTTTCCCTTTCCCATAAGATAATGTTTGTTAATTTCTTATGATAAATTTATTGCAATATTTATAAGATATTAACTATTGATATTACGATAATGTACAAATAATACAAATTTTAATGTCATTTATAAATCATATAGTTCTCGTTTCAAAAGTAAAATGCAAAGTATTATTACCTTTATATTACTATGTTTTGACCTTGTTTAAGTGTAAAACTGTAAATATGTAGAATATTTAAAACTTTAAGACTTAGTGTGGTTTAGAAAAAAGCAAGCCACGTACACAGGCAACAGGGTCAGTACAAAAAGAAAACTTTCATTTACACCGTGGAACCTGTGATAGTGGCATGTCTCGGAGAGGCACATAACATAACATATATTCTATTAACATTAAATTGTAAACATACAATTTATGTCAAACAGTACAATGCATATATCAACATAAAGAATCTCACTTGATATAGATGTATGTATAAATAGATCTATTTTTAGTTTGTACTTTTGTTGTGAATAATTGTATTAATTACTCATAATTCTGTATTAGAATGGTCACATAATAATGAATCTGTGGAGTATATATACACAAATATCACATTGTTTATCACAGATATATGAATGAGACTGAACTAAAGTAAAAAATATAACATAAACACGTATTATACTATCACAGTATTATCATCACGGAAATATGTTCTATCACACAAAACGTATAGAGATCAATACCAATGACATAGTCATTTTTTAAATAGTACACATAAATACTAATTAAAGAGAGAGAGAGAGAGGGGGGGGGGGGGGGGAAGAAAGTCCGGTACCCATGTTCATAACAGTATGATGTTCTTATATGACTGACATAAACTATTTCATGGGATCTTGTATAGAAGTATAGATTCATGATTGGGCAACATTCCGACAGACACGTCAAAACATACATCAAATAGACAGTAAATTCCATCGAAATTTTGGTTTACATAAAATATCGAGTTACAACTTGAGACCATCAAACTTCAGCATAATATTGTTTGTCTAACAAATTGTAGATAAACTCCATCTGTGAAGTTTCAATAACAGAGTATGCGATAAACATTAGATATACAAAATCTAACATGTTTTAAGCCGATGAATCACAAAAGGTTAACTATTTAATGCATAATTCGGAAAATAGAACAATGCTTACAGCCGTTGCCCAGGAGAGAGCAGTTAGAACTACGATCGAATTTATTTGTGTTTGACTGTTTCAACATGCCCAATTCAATTTTCTGATAGAATGTGGCATTATGTCATCGTAATAGTCGAATTCGGAGGCGTCCTTTCGACTGAATATTTTGGCAGTATAAGTAAAGTCAATTCCCGAATGTTACAATGGAAAACTTTCTGGTTATTGTACAATGGTCCAGAATAATACAATGTTACGTTTGAATTATTTCAAATTCTGTTTCACTTCCGTCTTAAATTGTATTAAGCTATAGTCTGACAGTCCCATTCTGGCAGAATAATTGTTTGTACGTGATAAGAATCATACACAAGTACCTAAAGTTAAAAATGAAAATTGGAAGCGACCTGTAAATTTTGATAAGCAACTATAAATGGAAACCAAAAGGAGATAACTCGGATATTAAAAATCAACAAAATCAAACATGTTCTGTCTTTAATCAGGCATAGTTTTCCTCTTTTCCAAAGTAAACTACATTGTACATTGTGGTTAATTTTGTTCGTGAAAGCGAGCGGGGCATGTTTGAATTCAGCGATCGCAGTTTGGATCGCTTAACAGCGGAATAAAATGTTCTAGAACACTTAATTCTGAAAACTTGTAACACCCATGTTTGTTAAATTACAGATAGAGTTTATTTTAAACTTATTTTGAGAAATTGTACACTTCTCAAGATTATGTTTCATTTCTTTTCAGATATAGCTTTATAAACTTTAATATTGACTTCGGTCATGTTAAGAAGTTAACACAACAGTCGACGTGTTCTTCAAATACATTATCGAGATCAGTGACACTGACTGGTCTGTATCAACTGTCTATTCTTAGTATTAATGTCACATTAATTGCAATACCAATATACACCGTCTAGAGATTGTTCATGAAAAGTACGGGAAATGTTTCCAAACTCTACCCACTCCATATTGAGGTATTAACTCTGGACACATTAAATGAACTGCTGGTTGATTTTATAATGTGCCTTCGTGCTTAGTGACATTCGTTTTGCAAATGTGTATATACAATTCTGATAGACGTATAGATAAATGCTTGAACAAGGAGATTCACATACAATGTCAACCGGACTACAGTTTTTGTGATAAACGACTTTGAACGTGCTATCAATCGTTCACACGTGTATTTCGGTACACTTGATTTGAAAGTTTTAACACGTTTGCTTAACATTGTATAATTTAATTTAATGAATGTTAGAAGTAGTAGATGTGTCAATCTCAACAATTTAAGAGCAATACTTTGACAGTATACTATGTTTGTAATTTGTGAAAAAAATAATGGATATCACTTCTTGAGCGGAGTTGCCGGTCTCTGGAGGCCATATCTCATTCTCAATAATGTAAATTAATCCTTTCCAGGAAATGTAATTAACCGGACTACAGAGAATTTAGCATTGTGACAAAGCAATAGACATATGATCTTATCTAAAACGCGTTATCTAATTGGATGTCTTGTTGACTCTTGTATAGTAACAAAGTCAATGACTGGCGCTAAGTTTATCCATGAGTAAATAATACTCACAAACTGTCTTTACTATACATGATATACGTCGGTATTCAGACAAATTAAAATCTGTTTTGATAAATGTACTTAACACAACAAAAGCCAACATGTTGTTCATTCTATTCTGAGATTGTATACGAGTATAACTTTCGACTTTCCATTTTGTCAATCTGTGGATTTACAAATATTATAGAAAAGCATTCATTATTGATTTGCCGTAGAGATATTTCCTGTACAATCTCTGTGCCAACATTTTGGATTTTCATAATTCACTTTCAATATCAATGGCTGTCATAAACACATTTTTCATTGATCGAATTGTGAAGTTCTTTGTAATTTGTATCCCGGTATCTTTTGTATACCTGCATGTGTTAAACATGAATGCTGAAAAATAATACTATCAGTTCTTCTGAAATTGACGTTTAGCCAAGTGTGTTTTAGATAAACAGATTGATATCAATATAGATACGCTGGCAAAGTTTATTTTCATAATTTGTAGATTTGGAATATTCTAGTAATAATAATGCGAAAAATGTTATATCCATATAACTAATTAAAATTCTGACCTGGTATAGGCGACCATATATTCAGAAACATACATTCTTCTTTCTTCTCATCCAACATTTCAGCGAGTTTCCGAAACCTATTAGCCGTTCCTTCGGGTAAATTAGCCAGACTTTTGATATCATCTTGTGGACATACCGCGGAAGGCCGAGTGAACTCTTTGACTTGTTTGCCCCACGTTGGCATATTTGAGGACGGGGGTAAAAATCGTAGCAGATTTCCACGCATACCGACCAGTGTACCGTATTGTAAACCAGAAAACCTTTCCACTGATTTCAATTTAATTGCGCTATCTGGAAACTCAACCTTAACACCCCGTACTTGACCATTTTTCAATGGTATAAGACGGTCACCAAGTTGGCGCTCTGTTACCCCAGCTCCACTCAAGCGAACACAATGAATTAGCAATCCAAAGATCGAAATCATTTTCACCAATTCCATGTTTCAACTTTACTCCGACTTCTCTATAAAATCACATTCAACGAACAAATGAATACACAAGATTCTTGTAATATATTTTAAACACTTTTTACACAATGAACTTTGATTATATATTCAAACTTCGTAATCCGTGAATGTAGTATTAAACACGTTATATATTAAAAGCATAAAGTTGATGAATTGATTTACATTATTAATTCTATTTACAGCGTAAACGAAAGTAGAAAATTCCACAATGAATAGATGTTTAATTATTTGATAAAGCGCTTGACTTTACGTCAATTGTATAACAACAGACAGTTCTCCAATATTCGAAACAAACACTTTTATTCGCTGAAATGGCTCAGTTGAATTGCGTTTGAACCGCGTACCCCGTTACACGTCGAAATGTAAATACTTGAAACGTGCGAGTGCTTACTAAAAAACCGGAAGATATTTATCGAATTTCTTACACATAGAGTAACAAATCAATTGATGATATAAAAAGGTTAGTTAACGGATCAACTATATATCCCGGTATAATTTATAGCAGAAAAAACGCGGTACAACGGATCTTAGATCGAAAGCTCGTATCTCATGGTTATTGCAGTGGTTTACTATTTACGAAATAATAGCAAAACAAATACATCAACGCACTTATAATGTAATCACTGTTATCAATTAAACATACACTAGATTTTTTTTCTTAATCCTGCGCAGCTCATTTATTTAATTCCATTCTTATGTTTTCCACCTCTCCAGACTCCAACAACGACAGAAGAGACGAAGCTTATAGCTGGGTTAACTACGAGTAATTATTTGAGAATGACGATTAAACATGAAACCGCGTCTAATGCTCGTTTTAACACAGTGGGAATGGCTTTGAACATAAACCTTCCGTACAACAATATTATTCAGTCTACATTTCTTGCCTGGCTTCAGAAATTCTCGATTGTCTAAACATGACGGGCAAGCACATAAATTGGCAATGCCTAGACTCGGGATGAAATAAGTGTACAGTTAATAACGAATGTCGTTACTACACTGAAAGACGACTGAAGTAATTTCCGATACAGCATCTGCCTGGAATGGTAAACATTCGGCGATGAAAGCAAACTTTATCGTACGTGATTGTAACTAATGAATCGTTACAGATGCTCAACTTTAAATGTGACAAGGATTTAGCTCGCCCCTTCACTTTAAAAGCAGTTTGAGTTAGTATTATTCAAATGATGGTTAATTTCGATTCGTAAACTGTGTAGCGCAGTTGCGTAACATCGCGCTATCGCCTCACTTATCGAGATTTCGTGCGCAAAACTTTCTTTAACGAGTTCATGCTTGCTTTCTGACATTTTGTAAATGCATGTGTACACTAGAAAGAAGGCTTAGATAATTTTCAAACACACACATGAGCGTTTTATGACATTACTCCTTTGTATTTTGATATATGGATTTATCAGATGATGATATACATGTAGTTGACTTGTATTTTAACTGTTGAACAATTGAGTTTTCTTTTGACAGTCTCGGTGGTCCGGCAAGGCAAGCTGCCCGGGATATAATTATAAGTAAACGCTAAATTTATTTTAGAAATACTATTTCTGACGTCCAGACAAAGTCATTTCAACGGAAGAAGTTTGGGGTTTGACAACCTGTCCAGCCCACTACAAGAATGAAAGACGAATGTTGACATTCACACAACATTATGCAATTTCCACAAAAACATTTTAGACACCCAGTGTAATTTTTTATATTAGAATTGTCCAATGATTGACAGCAAGTACGTCAGAGACGCTTCTAAAGTTCTAGTTGCAGTACATTGTACAACGTTAATAATTAACCATTTGTGCAAAACACATGTGCTTTTTCGGACAGAGGGCTACGTGCAGTCATTCTTTTATCACATACACGTGCCGATTTGGCCGTGTCGTAAAACCGGTATGGCAAGGCCATGTATATAATATGCAAATGACGTCACGAAGTACACATCATGGACTTGATGCAGCACATACATTGATTAATGCATGTTTTTTTTTCAAAACTGTAACTTCACAGGAGTAATGATGAATTGATATTAGTAATTTGAGTAAGCAAATACGCTATTTTTATCGTTAGATATGTTCACACATTAATTATTTACTATGTTTCATAATGGAACTATTTTTGTGCTCCTGATTAAAATGCCTTATTACGCATGTGTCGTGCAATGTCAAATGGTATGTTGGTTTTCGCCGTATATTCGGGGTATGTGATAAAAATTATATTAAATTCGTGTAGAGTCCGAATGCCAATGATTTCGGTTTCGGCCCTTTGTCAGTGATATCCTATAGTCTGACATGTAGGTAAATTGATAGTTGTTTTTAATGATTGGGCCCTGATATTCATTTATACGTGCATTGTATAAACTTTAATTTTTGAAGTCAATGTATAAGCACCAATCGACTGTAATAAAATGCCTGATGTTCTGCTTGCTAACTCTTAGTCCTTTTTCTGACCCTTATTGAAGTATGTGTCTTAGTTTGTTCACGCAATCCATATCATAAGCATACTACCCCAACCAAATCAATATACAGAATAACTGACAGTTATTGAACTGTAATTTACAGTCCTTGCTATTGAAGAGTGATACAAAGCTACACACACAAACTACTTCACAACATGTATATCGCAAGAATTAGATTAATACAGGGCTAAAGAATAGCATAATGCGTTGATAAGACAATAAATGTCAGACATCGAAAACTACAGAATGTCATTGTCATAAGAACAATCTAAGAACCAGCAAGCGAGACAACACGATTATTGACAAACGGTCTGAAAAGAAATTGGTAAGAAAATTGCAATAAATATATGTGTTCAACAATGGTTTATATGTTTGAATCGTGTGACATTTAATGACAAAGTTGCATGACTTTGTCTGATTTCCTTTTCTAGAACCCCCTGAAGGACAAGTGGCAGACGGGTTTGGATTTGGAATCGGATAGGTAATACCTTACGTACTCTTAGCATGCCGCAATCTGAACTTGAAATCATATTGTCAGGACAAATTGTCCACAAACGGGACATAAAATCAAGGCAAAATATTCATACAAGAAAATAAGAACTACAGGGCGATCTAAATGATTAACAAGAGTTAAATGAACAAAGATCAATATTATTTTACATAAGAAAAAATGCAGTCGTTCACACTATTTCTTTTGTCTTGAGTATTCACATGTTACTGTCTCTTGTAACACATTTAAGTATGCACACATTTCACCAACTCTATGTTTACCTCATAAATGTATTTAAGTTAAACCTAAAACAATATCCAGCAGTACCAGCAAATACCACTGGCTCATTAAATCATTCCATTAGATTTTGAACTTTTAACTATCAGAAAACTAACATGTCTGTACAAACAGCCTCTAAGTCCTTACTCACACTGATATGCCCATGATGACACACGTGTAGCGTCCTTTTACACTTCGCGAATCTTTAAAATATTCATCATCTTGTCTACGATGCAGATGCAACACTCAAATCATTAGCCTGAAAATAATATGATGCAGTAACCAATCTACATTCATATATCACAATATTACTCCGTGCCCTGAGATAGATATCACATCATTTCGATACAGAAAAAGACAGTGCAATCAGGAAATGCATAAATATTACAAAAACTGTAGTCTTAAGTTAATATTATTAGTTACTAGACAATTTGGAAGTAAACGTCTTGCGCATCACAAATACATTACCAGATTTATCTACGTGCAGGATAATGCGATGTTAAACTGATTGTATGTAAATGTTTAATTCTTGATATTTGTGCATTCTTTCTAATGAAATTAATCTAAAACCTAATAAATAACGAATGCTGATGGGATCCATACATAAAAAAATACGAAGAATGAATGTCATTTAATGTAATAAGATTTTGACAAAACGATATGTCATTCATAACTTGATGCCCATTGCCTTGTTCATTGTTAATAGTACTCCCGCATGGCTGATTTTCTTTCTGAAAATTCCAATAGATCTACTCTACGCTCATTGTGAGATGGTCGTGTTATGTAGATATTGCATTGCGCATGTCAGTTGCACTCATTTTATTTATATGATTATGTTTCGTTTATAAACATGTTTGAGTGAGAATTTCGCAAGTAACGGTTTCAAAAATTGTAAAGCAAGCATTGAACGTGCAACAAAATAGACCAAGATTAGAAAATGATTTATTTGATATCAAAAAAAGCGGTGTATTCTAAAACTGCACAATCAGGATTCAGTTATTGTTATGTTGCTGTTATATTTTATATTAAACGCCATCTACTGTTCTAAAAGGCATCTCTGCTAAACTGTGGCTCACGCATCGGACAAATTCTACAGACACGTCTTCGATTTCGATGCAGTTCCATGAATTATGACCTTCACAGGCGGTCTCTCGTCGATAATGACGCTATGACACTTCCTTATGTACCCGTGGATCAGTGGAAACAGTCGAAAACTTTCTCATACGATGTCCGAGCTATACCCATTCGTGAGCAGCGTTTTCGCCAACATCAAATGTCCACTTATCAAACCTCTTGAACGGCTCTGAAAGACTCTCTTATGAAGAAAACGAATCTTTGTTTCTTGACGTACAGTGATGCAGCATAGCAACTGAACGATTTTCGATTCATGTATAGGCCGATCTCCCATTCTTGACTGACCGCGTGCCGTGAACATGACTATCATGACTATCGTTTGAAAGCGGGACTTCTATCCTTATTACTCGACCACGTCAAAAATTGAATACAGGGATAAATGTTAACATTCTTTAAAAACGCAAAAGGCGGCATCAATAATCCACTATGACATCCAGTGACTCCCAGTATAAGTTTCGTTTGAACTAGGAGTCTGTACAATTGAGGTATTATGGAATGAAGTCGCCCTCGGTAAATGCAGAATCCATTAAATAAATTAATGGATTTCATTCCTCTTTGCATGCATTCAACATTATACCGTCGTATGTATCGATAACCTATAGTGTGTGTTTTATTCTTAAAACTAAGTAAAGGGGAAAGTGGGACATCCATAGTCATACAGAGATGGTCACAAACAGGCCGTTATGTGTTCGAATTCCTTCAAGATCAGACAGATTTACTATGTGATTAAGCTGTCCAGTTAGCTTGTATAATATCGGCCGTTCAATCAAGTTGTACGCATTGGGTTCTCAACCACTGTTAACGCAGGAAAAGTCGTCGAATAACCGTGGTCGTCGGTGCAAAAATAAACTCTAGTGAAAATATTAGGTGTCCCATTGACACTTTCCATGTGTACGTACAAGCAACTTAGTAAAGAGGCTTCGTACTTGAAATGCCCAAGTATCAAATTCATGCAAAAGTAATAATTTGACTATGTTATATGATTCTGGTTTATCATTTGACTTAATCAAATGTGTGATTAAACAAACATGTGGAAACTCTATTTCAATTCCTTGCTCTTTCCAAATAATAGAAATAGAATCGTAAAAGAAAGTTTTGTAATCATGTTTAACCAATAATATTTCTTCGTCTTCATCTAGATCAAAATTCGTGTGAATATTGAAACTACACATAGCTTTAATCGTTGTTTGATTGACACTTTAAATAGAGATAATGACTTACATTAGTAATTTCTGTTGTGTTTGCAAATTTGTGGTAAAAATTTATTTTGCCAGAATAGAGACCTTATTTGGGCATTGTACCATTCATACATAGCTACGATAATATTGTGTAAACGCAAACCGGAACGTTGGAGTAGGTTACGTGTCTAGTAATGCAATTATTGTCCACATCATACATAACACGGAACCCGGGACGACTGGACATGTTAAGAGTCGATAATGATAGACTGACCACTACATGATAAATATAGTACGTCGAACAATCAATGTTGGAGTATAAACTATTCCAGGGTGCGCTGTGCTTCGATAGCGCAAAAATAACTTGCAGAAGGAGTCAGCGCACTTTTAGTCACAAATGCGAATCAGAATCAGAAAGCGATTGTAAGAATGGTGAAGATTATTTGATGTTGGCTTTCATAGAGGCACTACAAACTGTGATAAATGCCGGATAATAAAAATGTCTCCGTTATATTTTAAGAGGCTCAAATGGACAACTGGGCATTTTCTTAACTGAATTACCTAGAATTAATAGATTAATTAAAGTATTCCTTACTGTTATCATTTTAAACGTCAGTGTCCTTAAACGTGTATAACACGTAGTTATAGCGTCTTATCCCTTTACCTCTAAAAAAAGAATAATTTGTCTAAGCTTTTCACGACGAGTGTTGCCGTTTTTATCAATGCTCTGTAATTGAATAGCGTCTACGTACTAAAATGTTCTTATCTAAAGCAATCCGATAGTACCGTATGAAGTTAAAGATCGTTTTCTATGATAGAATCAGTACATAACTGATCAATCAATCGGAACAAAAGAACAATCGCATGTCAGACGGTAGCAGTGAAAACATGTCAATCATAAGAAACATTAATTGTATTATATCCTATCAGGATAAGCCCATATCTCAATAAGTCGGCCATATCATACAAGGCATTAGCAGAATCGTCATGCTATGCTCAGACGATGTATGAAATAAAATAACAATTTGTCTCTTTATTCTTTGCGAGAACACAAATCGATTCCAAAATGTATTCTTCCAACTAAGAATCAGCCACAGTCAATTAATCCGCATGATCTAATATTTCAATTATCGGAAAATTTCGCTCGCAGACAAGCTTGCTATAATTACTCAAATTGCAAAATCATGTATTAAACATTTAATTCTTGTGTACGTATTTTTTCTAGCGTCATGGCGCGTGTGCCCGCTTATACATCGCCGCTATTGTTGTTATTATTGCGAATGCAAACATATGGTTTAGAGCTTGTTACGTCTGATTCGTGTAACGGTTTCAGTGTTTGGTTGTTATAAGTATGAATCTGTCACAAGTGACAAGTCTCATTATAAACCACAGTATTTTTCCGACAGTAAGGGGGTAATTTATAGCCAAGGTATCATCAAAATTGGCAAAACATACAACAAGCGGTATTTACGTGTGAACGCGGGAAAATTTACTTACATTATCTCGTGCATCGGTACTGTTGGGATATGTCTATGGTAGCTATCTTAAACATTCCCAGTGCATTGTGAGTGTTTTATGGTCTTTGTTAAATTGGAGATTACATATACATCATGTCGGGTAAGTATTTAGCTCGAATCTCGGTGAATATTAGTAACTAACTGGTGATAGTTGTAATCATCATATCGATTTTAAACATACGATTCGTCATGATGAATGTAAATATTATGTTTATTTTTCCCCTGTTTACAATATGTAATTCTGGTTCTATTAGATGCGTTAAAAGTAACAATCCCTACATGACATTATGTAGAATGTTTTTACAAAAGAGGCCACCCTATCCCCTTGACAAAGAAATAATATACCATGGACATTTTAGGAATACAAAATAATGAACAAAGCAACCATAGAAAAAGACGATGCATCACTTTCCAAATTTTGAAATTTTACTCATACACGGCGATGAAGAGTCCGGCAAATAGTGCCGTGTGATTTAGTTTATTCTGAGACCAAACAAACATGGATTAATTAGAACTGATTTCATAGTTCATTATAGCACTATATGCAGTTATTTGTACATACTGTACAACCCCTGTAGAGCAACACCATGTGGGAGCTGCAAATATTGACCGTTGTTTAGAGGTTGTTGCTCTACAGAGGTTAAATTTATAGTAAATATCAGCTCAGGGTAATTTTGAAGGTGTTATTAAAGAGAGGTTGTTGCTCTACAGAGGGCAGCTCTGACGAGGTTGTACTGTATTCATTACATTTGTCGTTTAGGTCAAGGTTATATTGGAAATTAGTTGCCAGGTGTCACGTCATGTTTTCACTGCAGTTCATAGGCTAAAGTAGTTTCTTTCCCAGCATTCAAAGCACAATGTTACAAAGGGTAACATGTAACATCTTCTCCAAAACAGTGCACTCCCCATAAGCCTCAACCCAGAACCCACCAAAAACATGAAAATATACAATCAACATAGTTGACAAGATGACAAAACACACCCTCCCGGATGAGACGGACTTGAAAAGTTTCAAGCCACAAGAAAAATGTAGATGTTTTATCTAAATGGTTTCTTGATAGTTTGCTTGACATGTTTAATGTTGTTTTATGTACATCGACAACTGATGGTGATGTAGGGCGCATTTAGAAATAAGGGTATGCTAAGTAAGAAGCATAAACCATATGAAAATGTTTATATATTTATTGCGTCACAATTATATTTGAAATTATAAAACAAAATAAACATATCTGATTATTTTCACCACACGTGCAATGGAAATGCTGTAGATGTAAGAATTGAAACGAGTATAGCATATTTCCTAATGTTTTACATTATAAATTCTCTGCATGAACAAGTTACATCCTTGCTTAAAAGCTATGATCATCATTCGAATTCTTTGTTCATTAAAGATGCGAATAAAAACAAACATGTGAAACCAGCGTGTTTAATGACTACGACAGTACAATCATGCACAAATCCCTGTATCTCCAAGATGGATATTTTTGCCCTGTAAATGTTGATGGATCGATTATAATAGCAATTTGGCACAGAAATGCACAAACTTTACACAGAATCAAATATTGATCATTTGATAAAAACAAATGGCGAATCATTACTGAATTAAACGAATCTCCAACGTTTAATATTTAATGACTGTAACAAAACAGTTATATATCGCTTTACGATATATGCTTATACCGCACATTCCTCAGCTATGTAACACAATTTAATAGTTCCAACAAAAAACTATAATTGGCTTGTTTATCCGTCACGATATATGTGGCTGATGATGGTGATAACTCGCCACCAATTATACAAAAACTGAACATAAGAAATTAAACGCAATTACATAACTACGTTTCCTAGATAAACGAAAACAAATCGAGCGAAAGAAAATTATCTGATATTCTTTTCGCATAGATCAGCGTAGCCATTAACTAATGAAGAAACATGATCATGAGTATAAAGGATTGCTTTTCTCCAAGTTGCGTGTTCGTCTATATTAGTTGGATACTGTATCATTTATTCGCTATTATACGTCGTTTAGAACTATTCCGTTTGAGAGGAAATAGCCATTGAAACTATCGGTTTCTGCTATACCGTCTTGTTAAACCGTATTACTGACAAAGGCAATTATTTCTAAAGTCGTATATGTTATTAGGGCACTGATTGACTATATACTTAAATCGTTTGTCGAAGCAAAACTAGGAGTCATATAAAAGAAAAGGTTTTGTTCATGAAGTATCTAATTCTAAACATTCAATAAATAAACTTTGTAAAGTCAAAAGTCATTCAAATTAAATGGTTACCTTTTGAATAATGTACCACTGTATTCAAAATGAAATTTTGTTAACGGTTATATACATCTTACTTATGTTTAATATCTTCTAATGGTATATAAGTTGTGCCGCGATTTATTTTTTTTAAACGCCCTGTTTTGGAAACAATGAGCGAAAGCACGCTTTCTTTGTAACATACATAGAATATGTTCAACCAGTCAACAGAGATATTGTTTAGTGTGTAACAGTAGAGACATAGAAGATGAGTTCCATTTTTTGTACATTATTTTTCCAAATTATTATGTTTTTATGTTAAAAGCCCATTAGCTTTTTGAATTTAGTAACATAGAACAATTAATAAAATGATTGTAAAATATAAGAAATATATTCTACTTTGCTCTAAAACAATATTTATATATTAGATAAATGCCCTTTTTAGTCAGATCTCGTAAAAATGTTGTCAGATGCTTTTTCTTATTTTTTGCAATATCATTGAAAACATTATTCATTATTTACTGTGCCACATTTCTATACGTACTTCGTGATTTTGGAATGTTTATAATGAAAGTAAATTAAAGTCAATTTCACTGATAAGACATCATTCAGGGTAAAATAATACCTACTTTAATTTTAACAAACAAAGCGCTGATGTGGCTTTAAAACCAATTTTAGTGAAAGTTATAGTCAGAGTTAATGAGATATGAAAATTTTGGTATCTTGTACAGAATATGCAAACTTGTATATTAACCGTTTGTAATTAGACATAATGTAATCAATTCTTTAAATTAATGTAAATGCCATATGCACACTTAATTATAATGTTAACATGATAGTTCAAATAACTGTTGTATCGTAACTAGTTACTTTAAGTGTTTTCATAATAACATTAATGTACTTGGTTCTTCCTCATGACAATATATCTTGAATTTGTAGTAACAGTAACGCATATTTATTACGAGTTTGAACTTCACATGTAAATTGTATATATTGATAACTTGTGATCTTGTTTGAATGTATAAACTTATGAAATGCATTGGATCATGTGACTAGACATTTGTAATTATATATCAACGTTACAAATAAAGAATATTGAATCTTGTTAATAGCGTTGAAGTAACGTCATGTTACGCTGCCAGGACCGTCTAATGTGCGATTGGTATAAAAACAATTTCAGATGCCAAGAATATAGGGAATAAACAAAGACTGATTACATTGTCTGGGTTGATTAAAACTTGAAAATGATTATATTTTAAAGTAAACAGTCAAGTTAACAGCAGTATAATGTTTAAAACACTTGTGTCCCAATGGTACATGTATTCACATGGAGAGGTGTACTTTAGTTGATCATGTATGTCTTTGACTTGAGTACAATTCCAACTACCGACTTATGCGTTCAATCGATGTCCCACAAATTATTTCACTTAAATATATCTAAAGTTGCATGTCTGGAGAACACATCAACATTCAATTCGCAAAAAGAATTGATATCTAGTCATAATTATGTATTAATTAAAGTTGTGAGATGTTCATTTATTGTGTATTTTTTAATTTTATATTGATAATTCAATTAAACATATTAATATTAACTACCACAAAGCTTCCGTGTATCTGCTCAAATTGTTTTCGTTACATTTTGATTGTCTCTTTTCTTTCAAATTCTAATCTCAACCTCACAATGATTGCCAATAAAAATGTGAAATTAAGAGAGGTAATTGGGTTCTAAATCTGCCCAATAATGAGCAGCCTTTATAAAGATAAACTTCTGTCATTATAAGTTACTTTTAGAGATTTAGAGTTAAGTCTAAAGTTAACTATAATAAAGATATTTTCTGATTTTAAAAGATAATTCCTCAATGAGCTGGTAATACAATCACTAGTCTAACTACAGGAGAAAACCATCTTGGAGAGAGTTAATTATTTGATTTGTTCGTTTAAAGTAATTTGAGTTTTTGCTTAAGGAGCGGGCAATACGATTAAAGGAGATTGAGTTATGTCTGCATCTGGTTACAATCTAATGCGCGTTTGTTTATATAGCATACACACAAAGAGGGGATGGGGTGGAGTTCAAAACGTACGTGGATGTTTGATGACAGAAAGAAGTGACACATCGTATTTAAGATCGGATTATATGACTCCTCCCATAAATTGCCTAGACGAATATGTGACAGTATTCTTTCAGCATAACACGCGTTAAATTCCTCGCACAGTTGTTGTTCTTATATACGCATTTGTTTACATTTCGTGTCCTGTTTGAATTAAAGTTCTGTAGTTGGTTAAATAACATCGTTGTATGGTCTGTCAGGAGACCGGACGTTGGATATACACTTTCGAGGAAGTCAGCATCCGGTTAAAGATTCTTTCTCGCTTGACTTGAATTTCCATGGCTGTGCATTTCCTGGATCCAACTAAATAGCAACCATAGTCCTAAAACGCATAATTTATTATATGCGTGTTATGTCCCATGTTATAAAGTGCATTGTTTCTATTTCAAAGGACACGTCGGAAATTAATATTGTACATTCAACCGAGGTTATGACTCTGCAAGTGATATGATATTGCGGGGTACAGTTTATCACTACACATACTTTCATTAAACATCATTGCTGGCATTAAGACCGTTGATCGCATTTGGCATTTTTAACCCCAATCAAACCAATCTTTAAACTTATCCCATGAGTTGAATTAACTAACGCTTATACACTTGGGCATAGGTCCATATTTTCCATATGCATTGTATTACAACTTGCCATTTAGACTTCGTTAATATCCAGACCACAGTTTACCAACGGGACCTTTGTATGGGGATTGTCGAGCTTTGTCGAATTCGCGGACGGCAAGATGTGTATTACTTAGACTACTTCGGTTTTTTTCTTACGTTCTTACTGCTAGTAAAGTGAAATTAAATTTAATAACAAACATTGCGTTGTATTCAAACAAGCAGCAATACAGAATACACAGAACACACTTTAGATGTGTTTTCTTTGTAAGTGTGAATAGCCATATCGAATGTGCAGACACATTTAAATTGAATTATTTCATAACCATGGGATAGAGTAAAATATCGTGCTGAAGGAGAACATAAAAAAATATTAATGTAGTTTATGCTGTCTTGCAACGTAAGGAATAACATATAAGGAAAATTTATATAAAATGTACAATATAACACGACGCGGGTAATATTCAGAACTGCAATATGATTCCGTTCAGAGTAATATAGACGGTCACCTAGTCCGTATACAGGTTTCTAAAACTGGCCAATCATTATACTCGTATGATCACATAATGCTGACATATAAAGTCTTCACTCCTACGCAAATGTGTTCCTTCACGCTTTAGCAAAGCATTCCGATGCATATAAAAGTTCACCTTTTGTGCACCAAAATTTAAACAGTTATTTCCGACAAATCGAGATTTACTTTAATTGTTCTCAATAAGAAGACCTTAATTGGAAAACGTCTATAATCTAAAGATGGTAAAGGACTGGTCTTTTTAAAAGACTAAACATAAATACGCCTGTAAAGTTTTATTCATTATTGCAAATGTAGCAAAACCGTGTTAATTATTATTACTTCTTAATGACATGTTTAGTAGTATTCTAATTGAAATTGTAATTGCTTTCTCCCGGCATCATTCTCCCTCTACACAGGGATCCAGCAGAATTAACTACTTCCATGTAATATTTTATGTTTCTTTGATTGCCTTTGCTTTAGAATTTTGATTATCACAGTGAGTGAAAATCCGGGAGTTCAATTGCTGAACGGTATCACTATTTCTATGGGACGAACCGGAAATAAACTAATTAAAAGTTTGAAGTTAGACCCAGGAAAGTTGTTTATTCACTCGAGTTTTTTTTTGCCTCACATGCCGTGTGATTTGTTTAAACTAATTATACTGTCGGCTCAGTCGATTCCGCTGAACACTACTTTCGGTACATCATTGCGATATCCGAATCTGGTGGTTTTTCGAATGTTGAGAAGCCGATGTGATACAGAAATAGACATGTATGTGCACCAGGCAATGAATTAAGTGATGAAACGATTTTAATGAATATGCAGTCTTATCCACTTCCATACTCAACAACAATAATATCAAAACGAGAAGGACATGTCACGGATAACATCGAGCAAATGATTTTAAAGCTTTAAAACGTTCCTCTTTTCAGAGTACACAGGCTTTTTGACTAAAGAAACATTGTTTCTTTCTATTCGATTTATAATATGCGCGTAATTGTTCAAATGCTTTAAATCTTCGTCCGATATAAATTTGTTCGGACTATTTGTCTGAATGAAACGAGAAGCATTATTTCAATAGAATCCTTATCTTCATCTGTCTATTGTCCAGATACGCGCAGTTTACATGAAACAGCACTCTAATATAAAACACACAATGAGCTGTTTGTATGCATAATTAGACATGCTTTTAATGAAGCTATCAAGAAGCAAGATTGTGAGATCGTAGCCGAAGTATCTGCCTGGCGTTTAATCTGAACTTTTACAAATATTACTGGGAAATCAATCAGCCAGCACGCTTCCTTCGTACTGATCCCACTTCCAATGGTTCTCATATTGAACGCGTTTTTTTATTATTAATCTGCATGATGCATATGTTTGATTGTATTCGGTGTTTTAGCAAATCCATAACATTCTTGCCAGACAGACTTTGAGATAAACGGAGATAGTTGGGCTCGGAAAGACATTCATTACTCTGAGTCATTCAGCTAAACTTTTAGGGAGCGACGTTTGTAGCGATTGGGACCTCCACCTACACGTTTCATTTCAAATTTACGGGACCGTGTGTTTCGGCTTAGTTTTGTTTATTTGTTTATATGTTGCCCCTTTGTGATATACCTCTAGTGTACCATTGTCCCTATGTAACTGAGTAACTGAGTTTGTGTTGGGGTAAAATAGTACAGCATTCTAAATTCTTGAAATATACTTAGCAAATGTTCAAACCGGTCACAAAGTTTTTTTTTTTTTTTTGGTAATTTGAAAGACAACAAACAAACGCGTATTATCGAACTTTAACTTTAAAAAATTCTATAAAAGCAACCTGTAATTTCAAATCGCACTTCAAAAGGTAGCCGTTCAGATTTCTTTTAGTATACTGATACTATATTACATTGATTGTTTTAGTTTTTTTGTTGACATTTATTTCAAACAGAACACCACTCAAATCCATGATATTGCTTAATATGCTTACCTGTTGTTACAATCTTATAGACCTTGATCTGATCGCTTAAACTGGAGATTCTAGTCAAACCTGTCTATATAAACACAATACAACATTCATTAAGACCCGCCCCGACGGTCGAGTGGTTAAGGTCGCTGACTTCAAATTACTGTTAGCACTCATTGATAGAGGGTCGTGGGTTCGACTTTAAGTACCGACCATGTATTTTTATGCTAGAAAGTAGCAGTTGCTTACGGAGGATGGGGGGGGGGGGGGGGTCTAGTACTGGTTCTTCCCAAGAACGATGGTTAAGTGAACTGACGGCCTCAAATGACTGTGACTGTTGAAACATAGGGGCGTAAAACGCAAATAAACAAACAAACAAATAATGAAATCCACCATTTTCACAAACTAAGAATGTTATTCCAACTTCCTGGCCACTCTCAACTTTAATGCGTGTATAAAAATGTCTTAATGTATTTTATTCCAATGCATACAAATGCTCATGTTTACCTCTTTCCAAACATGCTTTTGCATTGATCAAGAAACAGTTTTTGCTGAAATACGATAAAAACAATCTGAACTTAACATTTTGTTTCCCACCAAGTGCTCTTAACTTGGGTTTTTATTTCTCCAGTTTATTTGTTAGGTGTTCTTTCACAGACACGTTCCGTGTATGCATTTAGCAACACGCACTTAAGTAAACAACTTCGACAAATAGACTACCTTGCCGTAATGTCTGATCTCATCTGAATAGATTAGTGTTTAAACAAGAATGCTTAGTTCAGGTAACCCAATATGGAAGAAACGTTTTAAACGCCTATAAGTCGTCCGATATTACAATACGCCATATGTTTCAAGCATTCCTGGTTTATTTGTGCGCAGTCATATAATATTCGGGTAGTTCAATACTTGGAGAACAACAAATGCACTTCAACATTTGATACCGGTATCAAGTGAAGAACATAAGTGGAAAAAGAAGGTGATAAGAAATCCATCACTATACACGCGTATATATAAAAATATCAAATCCAAAACCATTGCCCTCTCAGATACGAGTATGTTGATCGAGGGTTTGTTCGTTTGGATGTCGAAAAGTTGGATTTTTCTGAGCCTGTGAAAAACAAACCTGTCAATGATGTGTTTCCATAGTTTGTTTGTTGGAATGTTTTTGCTCGTGGTGCTAAAATGGGAACTTTCCCATGGTCCCGGAAACTTGCAATTTCCCGATATTCTGAAACTATTCTCTATCATCAACAGATTTGTCGCCAAGAATAAACATAGCCAGATTCGACCAATCTCAGCGATGCCCGTTTCAAACAATAAGAAGTTTGAAGCACGCAAAATAATCAAGCATGAGCGATCATGACTTTATAAGTAAATTGTTAATCAATGATACGAATGGGAAACATTTAAGAACACACTACAGTCGTTCATTATAGCATACTATTAGTATGTGTGAAAACTAAATATATTTGAAACGAAACATAAACTGGTCTTAAAAATGCCTTTATAAATCAATGCTGTCTATAAGTTCATCTTTCAGGGAGGGAACATCTTGTTCTCGTAAACCATAAGTGGATACTACACGCAACATATCGCGGCTTATTGACATAAAATCAAACGCTTAGGCTCTTTAGGGTGTATTCAATATGTCTTTCATATCATATATTCTATACCACGTGCACTTCGTGTTTACACCCAATTAATAGCTTTTAGTATCGACAATTAATTAAATATGAGCACATAATTCGCAATTAATAAGCGTTTGTGTTTCTCGTAGAGGAAGTATATTGAATTATGTTGCCATTAATGTTCGAATTGCATGCATGCTTTTTGCGATA
Source organism: Lutraria lutraria (assembly GCA_964023205.1). Lineage (NCBI taxonomy): Eukaryota > Metazoa > Mollusca > Bivalvia > Venerida > Mactridae > Lutraria > Lutraria lutraria. The sequence continues at coordinate 7,762,173 of OZ026842.1, forward strand.
ATATATAGTCCCTTGTTCCAATGTATCATAGCACTGAGATCGTTTTAGCCAAATCAATTCGCAATATGGGAAAGAGCCGATGGCGTGGTTGTTTTATGTTTTTTCTTTGGGTTCATTGGCTTCTAAAAGGTATAAACTGGCTAATCTGTTACTCCAGAATCAACTTTCATGAGTCCTAAAGCCGTCACAAGCATAATGTTAGTCCCGAATCGACGAAACATTCTCCTCGTCCCGATCTCATACCAATAACATTCAAACCTTTGAATTAAGGTCACCCTACAAAATATTGACAGGTGATCTTTATTCGGCGGTCATTTTAATCAAAATAAGCAATGCAGTTTTATGAAATCATTGCTTTTATTGACAGGGTGAACTTTATTCGGCGATGACCGTTAATACAGGCTTTAAAAAAAGAGGTTTAGCCAACAATCATCGAAACTATATAATACAACAGTCCTTACTAAAGCAAATTACTGTATGCCAATGATCGTCTGTTAACTGCCTCAGCAAGATCTATCCACCTATGAAGAGTCATGTTGCTAACTCTTAATAGTTTATGAGCTACATTAAAGTTTTTGCACGACATAGACGTGGACGACGCAGTAAGCACAATAGCTCCGCTTTTGTTGTTCGGTACCAACAATAAAGTTATACATTACCATTTTTCAACAATAGCTCAGTTTTCATTGTTTCTGCATTCCGAACAGCTTCCATTAATCTAGCTTCCGCCTAAGAATATAGATCCGATACTTCAGTTGAATGGCTAAATACAAATTCAAATATTACGTGCATATAAGTCAAAATCATATGGCTAAACAATATCGTAAACGAGCAATACAAATCAGTCGTACAAAATCTAAACAATCCTCTCCCTCGGATTACTACAATAATTACTATCAGTATACACACTTCAGGGAAGGATGACGTCATAATTCTCGTGCTGTATATGCAAATTTAGTCTGCTTCATAGCTTCAATTGTAAACGTATAGAAGTCATCATTGAATTCATGGACGATGCGATGATAACTGTGAGTCAACCAGATATTTAAAAAAGTGATTCATCGGGAAGTTTTAGTCGATTAAGTAATTTAATGCTTATAACGTGTAACTTTTTCTTCGAACAAGTCTTCATGTGTGATACATGTATATTACATTCTGCATAAGTTGAGTATTCAAAGAGGCAGGTAATGTAGATTATAAAATAGTATGCCAATTGTTGAACTACTTTTGCTAATCAGATGGGAAAATAAATAAAAGTACTGAAAGCACATGGAACGGGAACAACTGTAACAGTGCATAGCGGGTGTAGAAAAGCGTCCGTAGTACTTAAGTCTGCATCAAAATTCATGTGCGAATTATCGTTCGTTTTCCAAAACTCACCCTACAAAAAAATCAACTTTTGACTGCTTTGTAGTTCCGGACAACAGCAGAACCTTCAGAGCTTTGATTTTCTTTTGAAACATACGAACTAAAGATGTTTGTTTGCTCTTAAGCGACAGATACAACCCCCCCCCCCCCCTCCCCCCACTCACACACATACACAAATGCTTCGCTGAGATTGATAAAACAGTTTTTGATTTTTTTTCTTCATTCCAGTTTTTTGTTTTCAACACTAACAGTGATAACAAACGTCTCTGCCTAGTAATTTCTAACCCATCACCGCCGTGAGTTTGAATCGTTCCAGGGACCAGACAAATTTCAACCATATAAGTAAGCTGTCAAGAATGTTTACGGCAGCTCGGCTACTCATTCCTGACAATGATTTACGCTTGGGGTATTCAAATTCCGTTCAAACTGCAAATGTAGGTCAAAATGACTCTGTATGTTGGTGCGCCGTAAAACGCAAATGGCAAAATTCTTATATAAAGTAACAGTTGTAACAAACGAATGTTGTAAAACATTTTCTGTAAATCTTAGAAACAGTTGCAAATTGAATTTTAAATGCACTTAAATTACTTCGTGGTTTGTCGTCGTAAAAGATAATAGAAATACGAAACATTAGTTTATACACTACTATTAGTTCCATGTTTGTAGCCTAGCAAACACGCTGTAACACTGTATACGATTATTGACGCGATGGGAGAACTCCAGCATCAGTTAAGCAGATAATTATTCCACAGGGCCTATTCACGCAAATCTGTGCAGTGCATTAGTGTTCTATGAATGTGCAGTGAGCCAAATCTCGCAGGAAATGTTATGTTTTATTGTAACGCATGACTGATAAAACATGCAGCGGTTACAACGGAGGATAAATGTTTATACAACATCCAGTATATAAATTAAATGTTGTTATTCTTCAAAGCTTCGCTTGTAAAAAACGCCGTGAGCGGTCTGGTAATGATCTTACAGTGTTCAGTGAAATGTTTTAACAGAATTTTGTCGGGAACAAATTGTTAATTGTTAATCAATATATTCATGTTAACGTTGTTATGGATCTATACAATTTAGATTTCAGATTTAGATTGCGTTCAAATGAGATGTCCGGATGCCAAAGCCGTCATAATGTTCACCAAAACAGTTCCACGGTCCAGTAATAATATCAGTTACTTTAGTGATAATAAATCTGCCATGTATTGCAATTTGTTTATCAACACGTTGTAATGGTAATTCCCCGAGTGTTTGATATACGACAACGGTATCGCTCGCTATCTTACACCTGGTAGCAATTTCGGGTAAGCAGTATCGGGTAAAGGGAGGTAACAGTGGCAAGAAAAAAAGTTTTTGAAACGGAGTTGTCGTTCTTATTTAGCAATGAAGTATAATCCATAGTACAGCCGTGTCTGTAATAATCTACCGGGAATCCAGTGCCCAATGTTGACCTTGTTACTTTCCTTGGACATGTTTGTTTTAAAATAGAATATTGATTAAAGAAACAACGTGCCAAGATAACGTGTTACGTGTAGTAATATGGCGGACAGCGACTAATCCATACGAAGTCTTTGCAAAGGTCAAGTAACTCTTACACTCGTAAAACGTATTCGCCCCGGAGTTAACTCCCTTCGATACAGTGGCATTTTCCACCAAAACATGATTGAACAAATCGAGGATTGTATTCCTGAAATTAGTTTCTCATTATCCTTGGCACGAATGTGAAACAATTTGTAATAATTGGCAGCGTTCATTGATATATAAAATATAGAATAAGCTTTCAAATTGATTCAAATTCTAAGAAAAGCGGCAAGTATCATTATATTTAGTTCAATGTCCCACCAATAAACAGGGTCATAGGTGGATTTTCAAGCATCAACAATGGAGGTCCCCATGCAAATATATGGGTAAAACCACCGCCCTTCTATAATCTAGTTAAGTAGTTTCCTCAAAAGCAAAACAAAACAAATGTCTCAATTGAGATTCTAGCTCAGCCTTGTGGGGCTAGTGACCATAATCACTCGACTACGGTGACCCACTGTTTTTTTTCCAAATAAAAACCACGGTTGCTAATAAGTATAACATACCCCATTAAAGCATAATGTTACGGAAAATATCATGAAAAGGTATGCCTTAATTTTATTTTCTATGAAGGGCAAATAATACTAGTAGTTGGTGTTGGTAGAAACTAGTCAGAGATCATAATCATTCGACCATGGAGGCCCTTTGTTTCTTCCGACGGGGAGTGGTTGCGAATAAGCATGATACATATCACTAAAGTTTTCATCATGCTGTGGAAGACATCATGAAAGTACGCATGTCTTAAGTTTGTTAAACAATGGAACGAATATAAATTGTAAATTCGAATAAATGATTAATTCGACTTTATATTACATTTCCACGAATGTCAGCTTCAAGGATATGCATTCAATGGTAAATCTGTAATGTAATTCTTAATTGTTAGACGTAAGGAGTAAATTATGATGAATAGGATAGACACATTGCCTTGTGAGAAAATCAGATATGCAAGAATTATTGATAAATTTAAATTACATTTAGACAAATACCAAGAAAAGGATTTCGAAGCCAAATTAGCAAATGTTAGTTTAGAATCTTTGAGATTTGATTTCTTCAAAGTGATGGAAAAACTTTATAAGATTCTTAATTGTTTGACGTATATTGTAAATTGGTCATACTATTGCATTATGGAATCTTCAGGTATGTATGCACTATTAGTTAGTCATGTAGATACAATTAAACAAACACTAGGAACACCTTCTCCAGCCAAGTCGGTAATACTTATGGTATTTCAGAACATTTGAGATTTGGATAGTTCAAGGTGATGGAAAAAATAAAATGTTTATACTATTCTTAGACAAAGACAACTTGAAAACTGATGCCCAGTTAACACAGAGAGTAATGTTCTTGTTTCATATTTTATTTATTCAACAATGTCTTACTGAATTATATTTATTCTAAGAACCAAAATGTATTACATATATTACAAGACTCAGAGTATCGCCAAATGCTTTTGAAATACTAGCAGATAATGTACATGAATTTTTGAGATTTAGTTCACGGTGCAAGAAAAGAAAATGTTTGTACCATTCTTAAATAATTACATAACAGGACATTTTTTATTTTCTCATCTTGATTAGCGAGCATCAATGAGCAATGTCTGAGGTGTTGCTGTTGTTTAAAAGTTCAATAACTGCTTACAGAATTATTCGTATTAATGAACAAACATTCAGTTGATATTCATTCCAAGACTCAATGGTATCGTCAAGGAAGACATATCCAGCTTTAAAGACAAAGATCTGGATAAAACCACCGAACTTTCGTAGCTTACTTGGATAGATCCTTGCTTTAAAAAATATTCTCAGGTATGATATGAGTGACGCCATTGGTCCCTAGTTTCCTTACAAAAAGAAAACGTGGTTTACTATAAGGCTTAGCATGACTCGCCTCACTAATTTAAAAGCAAAATGAAATAAAATGGTGTCATAATGTCACGGTAGATATCATGAGGGTATGTCTTCAGTTTGTAATATAAAAGTACTAATAGAAATTGTGAATTTGAATATAAAAAGATTAATTCGACTTTATTTTGCCATTTGAAAGAAGCTTTCAAGAATATGCATTCAAAGATAAATCTGTAATAAAAGTCTTAATTGTTAGATGTACAGAGTAAATTATAATTTGAAGAATTGGTAATATTTTACGGTGCAATATGAATGCTTTAGATATGTAAGAATTATTGATCATTGATGTTAGTGCATTTAGACAATTTCCAAGACAGTAACTCTTCAGTGAAATGTGCTAATGATATTCAGGAATCGTTGAGATTTGGTTATTGCATGGTGATAGAAAATACTACATGTATAATAATCATTCCTACACAAAGTTTGTGGTTCAAGATTTTCTTACTGAATTATACTTAGTATAATAAACCATCTATCATTGCACCAACAGTCAGGTTCAATTATTTACTTTTCGAGCTTTAACAATGGCGTGGACCATGGTAGAACCACATACATTCCCTAAGTTAGATGGACAGCTTCTCCATAATATGAAATTAGGTCCAAGATGGGATTTAGACTGACATTGGTGAAGGGCTAGCGATTACTAATCAGATATTATTACCAAACGACCACAGAGATCCCTTTTGATAACTAGTGCTTTCTCTACACTGTTGTCGAATATTCTTCATTTCAATAAATAGTAAAAAGCAATTGAGCTTCGTGTTTTTCATTTGGTTTTGTTTGCTTGAGTTTTACGCCCCTTTTCAACAGACAGAGTCTTATGATGCTTAAAGTGCACCATCGTTCCTGGGAAGAACCAGTACTAGACTTCCATCCTCCGTAAGTAGCTGCCTACTTCATAGCATTAAGAGACATGGTCGGTAGCTGCGCTCGAACCCAAGATCCTATATCAGTAAGAGATAACAGTGATTTGAAGTCAGCGGTCTCATGTTTTAGTGACTGTGTGTGTAACGAAATGATATTGACTGATATGTTTGCATCTAGGTAATATCGAATAGTATACATGTCTATTAACAATGACACTAAATATAATCAACTGATAAAAAATGCATAAGATTCAGGAACATTGAATTTTAATCATTGGCTTATTGCATTATGATACATTTTCAAAGAAATATCATAATTAAATGCATTGAGTACTAACTCGTATCTGATTCGTCTCATTTTGAGGTTTTTGTAATTCTATGACCGTTATTCAGATATACGTACAAAATCGGATATAAGAGCAGGGGAAATTCGACCTATTTTAGCATTGTGTCCAGACACTTCAAGAACCGGGAACACTAGGAGACGCTAATTGACATTTAGTTGGTGTCTACGTGTCAAATTAGTGACATCTTTCGAACAATATTTATCTTTACATCAGTCGAGGTTACAAGGTGATTAACAGCTAAACAGTAAAATGTTTTGACATTGAATGTGCAAGATGATTTCAGAAGATTAAGATAAGAATGTCTGAGACCATTTGCAGATTACTACCAAGTATACGGTATATTTGTTGCCTTATCAAATCCTTACGAGCAATAATAAATCATATAATGGGCTGAATAGTATATTTCAGATTTATTTTCACTCATTTTTTGGGACATTGCATAAAGGTTTATAGACATTACCTGATTGTAATGCCTCACACGTTCTAAACAGCAGGACTTTGTGAAGACGGTTGTAATTCGCTCTTGGTAAATCCAGCTTATTTGTAAATCTTGTTAATAAGTCACTCGTTATTATAAAGCTGAGACAATCGGAATATATCGTCTCGTTCATCACATGATCCACTAACAGTCTAAAGTTCATTTACGATGTTATTCAAAAGTATATTTGAAATATTGCTCACTGTATATCTGCTAATAACAGACAAATAAAATCAGTTTTGTCAGTTGGTGCAATGTTGTGTGCTTTTAAAATGGTGTATACACTAAAACATGTGTTGTGGAAAGTGAAGGACACATAATTTGGTATCGACGGGTCCCTGGTTCGAATAATACTTGAACCACTGTACCTTCCTTTGGCAAGAAAAGTTGCATTACGTTGTTCCTCTCTACCTAACGGAATACATGGGTTCCTATAAGGAAATTAAGTCAACGTGTCATGGCTCTCTAGAGCATCATATGATATTGGACGACTTATAAACCAACAAGCATGGTATAAAATCGGTTGAACCTATACACAAATAAAAAGAAACCTTACAAACCAACTTTAGTTTCAGAATAATATTCATCACTGTTCAGATTTACTTCAAGTTACAAATACAACAATAACCTTGAACTGTAGAAACAAAAATACAATATCATTACTAACACGTATGTGATTGATTTTACATCACAAGTGCTAGAGTTGAGCGTATATAACCTCGTTATTTACAACAAATAAATGCCGGATGACGCATCGACCAATGGTGACCAAAATCAACTCTTTAGCTAATTTCGACAAACTGTCTCAACTATCTAATCAGGAAAAGCGAATGAATCGGAGGTCTTTGTTTACATTTAATCCTATTCAGTTTGAAAAAATGTTCACATCCAACGCGCATTGGGCAATGTCAGAAAATATGTTTGTCTTTTACAAAATAAAAATAATATTTCCCTGCTTTTATTTGATTTATGCGGTTAATTGTGTTACCTTAGGGCAGTGCATTTGATGTGCATGTCGTATCTTAATTATTACTTTCCGAAGTTCATACAACAAATTTTAATCCGATATTTCGTTGTCAATGCTGCCTAACCAAACAATTACAAATCTGACCACTTCGGTCGACTCGGCTAACGAAACTAAGTCATGCACATAATTATATTGTTGATAAATTGATCTGCCTTGCACATCACTGATAACGGATGATTTTCGATCACATCATTTATCAGGAAAAACAACCCACGTTTTCTGGAATTCCATATGTTATTTGAGGAAATCTTAATCAGCGTATTGTGCTATGTCTAGTCCAATGCATGGTTGCACATACAGCACAATTACCAGTCCTGGAAAGCTTCAACAAATCGCGATTATGCTAGGGGTCTTGTTTAATTTATGGTCAGATAGTTTTACATCTAACTCTCTCAAATCTTGATAATAATACTAAATGCTTAGAGTGCATAGAATGCATTTTTTTTATAAAATCTGTAATTGCCTTAAAATTGGAAGTGCGTCAACAATCTACTGTTGTAAATGTAAATATGATATTACTTAGTAGAGACTCCGGGTATTTTCAGTTAGTGATGCAGTTGAGATATACTTTTAATAATTTATAGTCCTTATAAAATTCATGTCGAGGGTGGTATTCTACATTACTCTGACTTTGGCTTCTCTAGACAGTCGCATCTCTCTAACATCCGTGCCTAAGATATGTCATTGAAATCCCGTAATTTTGGATTGGTCAGGTATGTTACGAAAGTTTTCATAAGAGCCGCAAATGGCAACTCGTTTATATCTAGCTGTATTTAATGCATTACGAGCATTTAACCATTGCCAATCCTGGCTAGACTATAGACTGCAAACAAAATAAATACGCGCCAAGATTTGTATCACATGACATAATGGCGCATACTGATGTACACAAAAAGCATAAAATTTTGTTTATTTCGTACTCAACAAATGTATTTTCTGTCAATTTGAATTCCTTAAGAAAAAAGACTGCCTTTGAGATGTTGTAACAATAAGCGAGTTTTCGTAATGGATATTGACATGCCATTAGCACAGGAATGACCTTTAAACGAGGATCTGTTTTTTTTATCGGGAGACATATTTTCGATTCTCATATTCCATTTTTATAGGGTTGTTATCATTGAACGCCTCTTAGATATCAATTTATATGGTATGATCATCTACTTATGGAAGAATCTGATATCTGAATGGGAATTTGTCATTCACGAATCAAGCTTAAATAGGTGCTTGGGGATTCTATAAGTGAATTGCGTGAGTGTTCAAATAAGTAACTTTATAATATTTTGTTGCTTGTGTTATAACTGGCATGTTAATTATTTCTTCTAACTAATATACTTTCATATCTTCGTCTAGAATTGCTTCTTCTTCTTCCTCTTATAGATCAATAGTGGTACGTACAATATACTAGTACTTGAAATGATGATATAATTACCAAAGCACATTGGAAAAGTTCATCACCCAGTGAAAACCTTTGAGCCATAATCCAAATTGACATACCAGAAATCAAATAAGGCTATTGCCGTTTATAAAATAAGTTAGATGTTAAACATTCGCTGCGAGCATTTGTAAGGCAAGTAGTTGTCAAGTTCTCTGATAATCGTGCAGTCTAACGTACAGATAATACTAATTAGAAATAGAAATAGTCAGAAGCACTCGAATTACTTTTCACAGGAATCCAATTTAAACTTAAAATACTACTGATACTAATTTCCCTAGCCTTCAAGCTAAGTCAGTGAACATTTGCTAAACGATTTGGCATTAATAGAGATTTATGACATTGGACGTATAATAGCAGAAATGATCGCTTATTTCTGTCCATAACGGAAGTACTCAAACACGCACCAGTATCATTTTGACAAAATATAAATCAGAAGAAGCCGGAAGAAAGTTAGGTTCTCCAATTATCTGTAAGAGTAGAACTAACATTATAATAAGTCAGATGTTTTAAAGCGTCTACAATCATTAGTCCAACATAACCGATCGGTATTTTGCGTGACTCGACTGTACGCGATACGCAAGTAACAAAGCGATTATTGCCAAATTTTAGATGCCAGACGTGTACATTGTAGTGCCGTCGTATTATAAACAAGATACTTATTTTCAAACGCAGACAAAGCCGAGCCAATTATATGGTTTTGTTGTATACCGTAACACTGCCTACACGATGTTTCAATTGATATGATCGTTTTAAATACCGTGTAACTTCAAACTTTATTTTGAAAAACGATGTATTTAGGGAATTCAACCTGTGTATTTTAAAAAAACACCACAGCGTTCTCAATTAGATTACGAAAATTAACATTTCCCATTTCCATTTTTTGCCAAACTTAGTGCCCCACACCCCTCCCCCCTTTGTTAATATTTGCTTCCACTAAATGAATATAATGTAAAAAGACGAGCAGTAGTTTAGTGTCTCCTGCGAGCATGACACTAATTGAACCACGAAACAAATAAATAATCGTGAATTATCAACCATTAATGTTACCATGCATTCTTAAGACCGCCATTGTTCTTGTTGTACAGGAGCCACAATACAGTGATCTCAAATGGATAAAATTCTAAAGCCTGGCATCACAGAGTCAGTGACTGCAATACTGATGCTTAACAAAACGTGATACAAAACAGACTCTGTCTCTAAAAGCATTACACTGTCATTCAGGGCATAAATGTCAAACATTGAAAACCAATACGTAGTTATCATGGTAACGTATCTAATACGGGACACTAATTGTCTTATTAAATAAAGAATGTCATTTGTGGAAGCACAATGCAATAAACAAAAACATTTGATGAAAGATAATGTCTAAAACAAATACGTTCTACTAAATCATTATGGTGCCATAGGCGCAACTACAAAATGCATTTAAAAGCGTGAAGCTTGGCGTTTTTGTGTCCGGGCACTTTAAAATCAATGAATGTCAAAAAGTATTGAAATTATTAAAAGGTCAACCCACAAGGTTGACATTACCCAGTATTATCATAGTAAGAACTTACTAATAAGAAGATGGAATAGCAATACATTTGGAAATAGAATTAAGCTTTATTTCCTGCAAGTAACATTTATAACCATTGAAAGAACATACCAAGGGATGCGGCATACACCAATGAATAACTTATGATGAGGGACCTTCGTGTACACTCTTATAGTCTTCCTGTACCATTGTAAGCAGGGACAGTGGCAAAGAACACGGGCTGCACAGCGCTAAACCTCAATGGACAAAGACCTTGGAAAGCTTTGAAACAGTCATAAACTATAGATTTTTGTTTCGTCAATTACAATTATAGATTAAAATCAATATCAGTCAAACGTATGACAAAACTCCCTCCAATTTCTCATAAATTGTTCAGTAAATATACCTTGTGCATGAAATTATTAAAGGCAAACAACTAATCTGTTCTGACAACGAACGTCAGCATTGATGCGGTAACTACTGCTTTATGCAATTGATGTTCTGTCCTGAGGACATACCATTTGTCATCGTTGATTGAATTTGTATAAAAAATACATTCTGTCTACGTCTAAATTCTATACCGAAACAGTTTAACCCATTTACCCTGACGTCAAGGATGATACGTTAATTACATACCATTCTGTCAAATATAACAAATTTGAGTCAACACGTGTTAAGTCAGGTTCTTTTGTTGCTGACACACACAAAGAACGTGTAGCAGAATGTAATGCGTTTTGGTGTCCTTGCTAAAAAGCTCACAAACCGTTTCTTGCATCAAGGTTACGACAAAATTACGGAACGCATTTGCTTTATGCTCGCTGACAAAGGTGTAAGTGTCAAGCAACAAAAACAAATGAATATAGGCAGCTGTAAAATGTGATGGCAAAGGCAGAAGGTATGTTGTTCAATGTTTTTCTTGATGATGAACGGAATAGAACTTAAGTGCACATATTGCAGAGTCAGGCAAAATGAATATAATTAATTTTTAAACAAAAGCCGGTAGTTATAATGAAATAAACAATATAATTATACATGTATAATCATGTTGCATACATGATAATGAAACAGTCACTTACTTCAAAATTAAGCTGGTAGATGTCTATAATCCACTCATTTTTATTCAAAAATGGGATGCAAATACATTGCACTATAAATAGTGTTACTAATTGTTCATGCCATCTAAGGTTTTTCATAGGACAGACTCATGTTTCAACGATGTCGTGTTTTACAATAGTGGTTATCCGACCACGGTCTCGGGCCAGTCGTCAGTGCGCTGGATACGAGTTCGAATCTCGGTAACGGCAGGTCATACTATTGTAGGAAAATTTGAGAAAATATCTACTTTTCTCCATATGCGGAGAGAAGTTGCTGGCTCATTGTGGAAGGGTAAACTTAGTGGCCTATTAAGTTTAACCTTCCACAATGAGCCAGCAACTCCTGGTAAGGAGGCAGTCTAATTTGACCGACCACCGTATATAAATAAAAAATTGTTGAAAACTGCGTTAAAGCCACAGAAAAAATTGTTATGCATTCCGTACCTTACCGTCATTTTTAAAAGATTATACTACTCAGTTTTCATAGACACTTATCGAAATTTTTATTTCATAAAAATAATAAATACTCACTTGCGAATGAGTGGTTCGCATAAAAATATATTGGATTTTAATTAGCAACAGCAAATGATGTTTCAATTATACATTTACATTTTTTCTTTGTGTAAGTATCACGTGGTGCGCTGTAAAATCCTAGCCTATTTAAAACGCATTGTTTGGAAACATATATGACTTTATAATGAGTGAAACAAATATTGTACTATACTTTAAAGCCATAGCTTTGTGTGAAATAATGTTTATATTTCTAGACAGCTTATTATAATTATACACAAGTTTAGATAAAGTTGTTTCATATGTTCTAGCTAAATGGGGTGATGTGTGTTTGCTTGAAAAAAATAATAAAACTAATTCTACTTTTTACAAAAAAGATTTGTTGCCATAGAGCTAGCGGAACACTTTGTCTTCTAACTAATATGTCGGCTATAAAATAAAACTAATCTTCACGCAAGAAAGTCTGCTCACGAATGAAACAAATCAGTCAAAATATTAAACAATTCTACGCGTAATACAAATTACTCAAAATCAATATTAATGCAAGAAAACGGTCGTGATTACATTATTTCTGTGGAACTGTGTTTCAGGTTTCCTACTGAAGTTGATTTGAAATTAACCTCGAACCAAAACAATAAATGTTCCTACTAAATTGATGGTTACTGTACGAGAGATGATATTAAATCGGCATTGATTCAAATAATTGTGGCTTTAGCAAACGTCGACGCTACAAGCCTGTTATTTAGCACGGAAATTTAAATCTTATAATTTTATTTGTTTCATTATTGTGTTCACATAATATCGCTTAATTGTTACGTTTCAGTCAAGTTTAACACTGTTTCAACACATTTCAATTTTCCTGGACTTAATTCTACGGATTTATCTTTCCATAAGGAGTCGGCATCATCTCCACACATCGAGAAGAAAATGACCTTGTTTGACAAATTTTCACCATAGGGTATGACTTTCCTCGGCTGGGATTCGAACCACGATACATGTCTAGCGCACTCTCTACTGGACCGCAATCGCGGCTCGGTTCTATCATTGTTTTATTTTAGATTGCTCCTGATAACAAATCACAACATATAATTAATTACTGATCGATTCAAACTTCTCTTTGATATGCAATCATTTTAGCCAAGTTTGAAATTACATTTCGTTATTAATCCTAATGGGATGAGTATGCATCACTGTGAACAACATTAGTTCGTTACTTTAATAACAATGATACTTATGATAAAGCAATATAAACACATCAAAACCACGCTTTAATACTGATTGTCTACAAAAATCAATATCTGCATCATCAAAGCAGTCATAATTTACAGCTAGAATTGTACCTTCCATTCTTAATTTAGCAAAAAACGTACGTTTCATGAAAAGTGCATCAAATTCAATGTTACGTCATCGTTACCTTCTTATTTCAATTTAAAATAAACACAACTAGTGTTAATTACCAATTATGTTGAAGACATATATTGTATGTTCTCAGACATGCAAGACGTACGAGTATATATTGCCGTGGGTGACAGATCGTAATTGAAAATCTCGACCTATTATTGTTTGTTAAGTGAAACAAAAAGAAAGTGTTCCATTAATTAGGGTTTTATCTTCAAATAAGACAAGGGCACGCAATAGAATAGATTCTATGTTATACGTATTATTGATAGTGAGACTTTTAAGTTGCCAACATACTTCAGTCGAGTATTCGCCCAATATATTAGTGTAAGTGTGTATGTTTTTGTGTATTTTACGTAAATGTTCGGACGTAAATTGCTGCGATTATGGTTTTGAAAGCATAGTGTCTGGAAACTTCAACGAATACGTAATCCATCACCTTTTTATTCATTTGGCACTAAATGGATATTAAACGGGGTCAATACGAACATCATAATTTGGAAAACATGTTGGTTTCCATGGCATGTCATTGTTTGGTTAAAGTTTGTGGCCAAGATGCCAGGTTTCGAGGTTATAAAACCCGACCCCGAGGTTATGAAACTCGAGAACAGTCTCCGAGCTGAAATAAAAATTCAATTTTTAAAGTATCATGGTTGAACAATTAGAGTTAATTAATGTTTAAATGCATATATCCAGACCAAGTATGTTGTCAGATTAATGTTTCAAAAATATCGGTATTGTCTGTTCAAAACTAAAATTTTCAAAATGGGTCGAAACTAAATTAGAGTATTTAAAGTAACGCAAAAAGTTTTAAAAAGGACGATAGTTTGGCAATACAATGATTACTTAGTATAGTGCATGTATACTTTTTTTAGAAGTGCTGAGTAAAAACGCCAAAAAAGTCACAGCATTATGGATGAAATACTTTAACACAGGACATCCGCAACTGACAGCTTTCATTAAGTTGTTTATACAAAATAAGTATCCCCAATCAACTGCGACATTATTCAGAAATGCAGACCGGAAATATTGTTGTAATTAATTCATTGCCTGTGTGTCAGCTGTGAGCACTGGATGTAATAAATAAACCAGTAGTTTGCGCTCTAACAATCTCCTCAAACTTAAAAATATTCACATTAACTACAACATGATTTAAAGGGTCTGGTATTCCGCGGACGTACGCTTAAATAATTTAACAGACACATCAATTACTACATAATACATTTATTCAGAGAAAATGAATAAATACTCATGACATTGCATTAATGTCCGTTATGTTTGTACTTAAAGGAGAGATTGTATATTAAAAAGGCTTGATCGTCTCTACCGTGTTACGTTTAACAGTGCACGCATGAAGAAAAGTAGTCATTAAATTGCAACCGCAATTCAAAGCATTGCACCTTCGAAATAGATTCAAGAACCAAAGACATTTTACCTAGTAGTCAGGCGTGTTACAACTAGAACAACAATTCAAAATGCAGTGCAACCTATCCAAATCAACGCCCTTTGGGAGTACCAAAACAATGTCGTTGTTTAGAGGTTGTTGCTCTAGAATGGTTAAATTCATCGTTAAATCGTGCATTAATAAACCTCATGCTGTTATTGAAGGGAGGTAGTTGGTTACATAAAGAGAGGGTCGCTCTGGAGAAGTTACACTGCACCATACTGTTGAAGATTACAACGCTACGTATAATCAATATGCAAACCATTCCAGCACCACACAATGATGTCGGTGGTACAGACTGTCACCTGTCAATAAAAGGTACATTTTCTAATGCAATTTTACATTTTACGTGATACACTTAGATAAGTTATTCTATATTCATTTGCCAATATTATAAAAGTACGTAGATTTATCCTTGTAAGATAACCACATAAGTCCTGTATAACCATTTCGTCTTGCTTCAATAAATCAGCACATCAAACGAAAAAATGAAAGGTTTGACTCCAGACATTTCCACACATGCTAATAAAACATTGTCAATGCCTCTGTTTTGTGCCACAGTTTAGCTTTCCATAGCTGTCACCCGCTCGGCGCGCATGAATTTTGATGCAGACCAAAGGTACTACGTTTTTCTATATCCAATAGATAGACTAGTTCTCGTTTCATGTCGCAATGCAAATCTATGTAAGTTAAGTTTCCATGAGTACTTTCGGCGATTTTACATTTGTTGCTATTTTACGAGGGTAAGGACACGTTATATCGATCACACTGGATCATACATGCTGTGAGTGTCGAGGTGTGCATCAATTTATTTGTCTATCAAGCGGCGTTGACGAAACCGTCTGATCAATTTATCTGCACCCCGCTGTTTAATAAAACTGAACACTAATCGTCTTTTCACTCAGTTAGCGATAGTCTGTTGTCATTTTCGGCACTGAGCTGCTAGACATTGCTCAGAACATTTGATTCCATATATGGCGTCAACTGGTTATTCCAAAAAAAAAGAAATAATTGTGTGATTGTGCCAGGAATGCTTCTTACGTAAATTCTTCTAAATGAGTCATACATGTACTTATACAGAATTTATAAGTGATTCTTTATGCAATTATTCTATTCCAAACGTTCTTCATAACTTTCAACACCTTTTAACAGTATCGTACGACATTACTTTGTCTGGTTTTAATCTTTGTCTTCGTGTTGTTTCATGAGCGAGATAGTTATAACAACGCTTTCGATCTATTGGGAATGCAGAATCTTAAAGCAGCTGAACATAATACGACAAGACACATTTTTGTACATCCATTCTGATTTTCCTCCGTCATTATCCTTTAAAGTTTGAATTAACCAAGAAGTATTGATGCAGTGAGCTAATTTTGATCATCATGACACAATGTTCTAAAACCTCTGTAACTTTGGACTAATGAGTAGATTTCAAGACCTGTTATTCTAATTCAGTCTGTTCAAAAGAATGCTGTGGAATAATTCATTTTCGTTTGGGATTTAATTTCGTGGTCGGCTCATCCACAAAATCAAATCCACACAAATTTAAATGTACAGATAATAGCCATTTTATTAAAAAACACGAAATTTGAGCCAAACGAAAATAAATGAAAACTGAGTATGCCTAAGCTCAGACATTCCCCAATGCAAATAATTAAATATTTTATAGTAATACACTTGCGGAACTTTAAATCTAGATAGTTGATTTCTATGGCGTTTTGAATCAAATACGTTGTCATATCAACTAAACAACAGATAGCATTTGATTACATAAATAGATTTGTATTGTGTATTTCTAATAATTTGTTTCTTTATTAATGAACACTTTACTATAGACCACCTAGGTTTATAGCCAAATAGAGAAGTCGTTAATTAGCATTAACGTATGCATCATTCTCGTGAACAACTTCCATTTACAAAGGATTAATGAAAGTTGCAAAAAACTGCAACGAACAGACACGTTATATATGATAGTAATAGAAAAACAATGGAATTTTCACACGTAACACCAGATAATATTTTCTTTCAAAAAAAAAGTATGTATCTTTGTGTTTTTCTTAGATAGTTATAATCGAATCTGAATGTCAGCCTTTAGTAAATGATTTGAGAATAAATAGTCTTAGTTCTGTAAAAACGCATTTGTTCTGCAGATTGGGAAGAGATAAAGAGACTTTTGCACACAAAACGTAATACAGAAGACATTTTTATTTCATTTGATAGCATGATGCAGATAAATAGGTCAAGGAAGGAAAGCAGGGCGGATTCACAGGAAATGCCACGACAATAGGCTCAACTTATACAGTCAAGATACAGATCGAAATAAAAATTAACAAAACATTAAAAACTCAATTATAAATGTATACATAAAAAGGTAGAACGATCATGCTAATCTTGGAGAACGTGTTGTAGTCAATCGGAAATCATGGGAAGAAGTGTCATTTGTTCAATCAATTGAATGAACGTGTTCATTAATGAATAAAGCATAATTTTATAAAACATACGAAGTACAAATCTATTCATCTAGTAATCAATTGGTATATGTTGGTTATTTGATATGGAAACATATTTGCTTCCAAACATCGTAGAGAGCAATGGTCTAGATCGGAAGTCCCCGCCATATGTATTATTGTAGAATACTTGTATTACTCGCATTGGATAAGACTGGTAATATGTTTATTCTCCTGAATATACTGAACTAGGTTAAACGTACAAGGTTAAACACACACTTTCATGAGGATGAGTGCATTCAAAATCACTTATAAATTCCGTAAAAGTATTACTCATTTAGAAGAAAAATATGTAACATTCCTGACACAATCACTCAATTCTTTTTGTTTTGAGTAACCAGTTGACGTCATGATTTGAATCAAATGTTCAGAGCAATTTCATGCAGCTCAGTGCCGAAAATGACAATCGACTATCGCTAACTGAGCGAAAGGACGATTAAATGTTCAGTTTTATTAAACAGCAGGGTTCAGATAAATTGAACAGACAGACAACTTTTTTAACGCCACTTGGAACAAAAAATAAATTGATGTGCATCTCGATACTCACAGCATGTGTGATCCAATATGTTCGATAAAACGTGCCCTAACCTTCATTAAATGGCAACAAATGTAAGAAAGAAGCATTGGTAATGATTTATTGTTATGTGCCCAAACGTCTGGAGTCTGTGTTGGCTTTTACGTTGGTTCGGTGAGTTACTGAAGGTAGACGAAATTATTATAATATGACTTATGTGGAAATCTTACAAGGAAATGCAGGAAACTTCAAATACGATGTACTCCAGACGACTATACAATGTTATCTCGTGTAACTAAATATGCACAAACATATGCTTGTCATAGTTACACGTACGAATTACTCTTGATAAGAACTAAAATCTCAGGACACACCGGTTATTCTTTTAGTGGATTATTTTATTAGTTTCACAAACATCACAGCAAGTATCATTCTTCAAAATTCAATCCAGGTTTTCATATCGAAGGTTGGGTTTCTTCTAATTTTGCGAGCATTAGATAAATTATAATTTTTTATAAGGAATCTGAGAGGGAAATTCTTTTTACTGTATCAAACCCTTAAGAAATACAGCGAAATTATTTTAGTTGCAAAAGAAACATGCACCTGTAAATTGTAAGAGTAACTCTTCAGTTTATTTACGACATTTCATATCTGCTCAACTTCACTACTTCTTGAATCCCCTATATGTTTGTCGCTCATCACATTGAATTTATTTTCATTGAATTGACATCAAATGTATCAGCAGAACACTATGATCGCATAAAAACACATTAAAAACACGATTTACAGGATTCCCAACTAACAAGTTGATGGTATCGAGAAATTATTTGTCTCATACGATTCCACATCTCTGTCTTACTCCTCGCTTCTTCTGTTCTTTTATATCAGGATTGAAAAACATGTAATTCATGTTTATTACTTGTGCGATCATTTAATTCATAATACATATCTAATAACTTTTTAAATGATATTAAACATCGCACCAACCGCTAGTCATTTGGCAATCTTTCCGGCTTTTACGTTTGAGCAAGACCCAGATGTACACCTGGACCTTCATCGGACCTTCGTTAAGCAACACATGTAGTTGCACAGTTACAATTCAGTTCACCTGTTACAATTTGTCAAATTTGATTTGGACTCATACAGGACAAGGGCGTAACGTGATTGAAATCAGAGAACATTACCACTCGACCACAGAGGCTCCAAAAAATGTTTGTACACGGTACCAAAAATGCTTTGACACTTTCATTCCAACGGGAAAACTTATCATTACAAATAAACATATTTGATATGGTGATCTGAATTAAGAAGTTTCAGAATAATTTTCACTTTCCATGACAAATACTGAGGAATATCGTGGAGTATGAAGACAATTATTATGTAAAAATATTGAATTCATTGTCTATTTAAATTGCTAAAAAGTATCCGATACAGATTGCATGCGTTGATGGAATAAATAAGAGATATAATCCACATTATGCTTTGAAAGTGATATAAAACTGTATTATAATGATCATTAAAACAAACAATTAAGCGCAATATCTCTCAAACAAAAAGGTATAACGGATTTCCCGGATATTGTCATGCGAATAATTCAACCTTACCACAGAGATATGCAAAATCATGAATATCACATGAATACGCCAAACCACACGTAATCTACTACATCATACGAATACCCTAAACTACACGCAACCTATCACAGTACACGAATATGCTCAACCACAGGTAATCTACTTCTGTAACAGCATACTGAAACCCCAGCCCAGAGGTAATCAATCACAGCACAGCATGATTACACAACACCACCAGAAATATATCAAAGCCTACAAATACTCATAAAACACATAAAATTTCACAGCACAAGAAATCTAAAAAAAACTACGAGCTTTCATAGCACAAATATGTACTAAAGAACGATTAAGGAATAAACGAACAGCCAATCGAACACATACGCACAGCAACAATGAAATACAGAAACCTATCAACACTTAAGCACAGGTCTGTTTTTATCTCTTTTTATAATTTTACATAGAGAAGTTTCTAACGATCAAGCAAACTTTGAAGCATGTACTGTGGTTAAATGTTAGTCTTGTACATGATAAGGGGGAGGTGTCTGTTATTCAATTAATTCAAACGTTTCATTAATAAATTAACCATCTATACAAATGCACAGTACAAATCTATTCATCTAATCAATTGATATATGTTGGTTATTTGATATGACGTTATATATCTGTTTCGAAACATCGTAGAGATCAATGATCTAGATTGATTGTCCCCAAATGACTGTGTATTATTGGAGAATGTTGTAGTTTCTTTATCAGAGAATGCCTGGTGATATGCATATTCTCTTGAACAGACTGAATTAGATTAACAGTTCTTGATCTCTTCTCTTTGGGTAAAGTGTTCAGGGGTTTTAGCAAACACTATCACGACGTTAAAAATGAGCACAGAGTATCAATATTTCTTGTTTAATTAGAACTTTAAAGGATAATGGCAGGCGAAATCTGAATGGATGTACAATAAAGTCTCTAGTCGTAATATGTTCAGCTTCTTCCATGTTCTGCAGTCCCAATAGATATAAAGTGCCATAACTACCTCACTCATGGAACAACAAGAAGGAAAACGAACAAAACCAGACAAGTAATTTCGTACGATACTGTCAAAAAGGTGCAGAAAGTTGAGCAGAACGTTTGAAATAGGTTTAGAAAACCAAAAATCACAAAACAATTTGAAAAGTATGACTCATTTAGAAGAAAATCACAATCACCCAATTCTTTGGGGGGTTTTTAATAACCAGTTGACGTCGTGATTTGAATCAAATGTTCAGAGCAGTTTTAAGCAGTTCAACGTCGAAAATGACAACAGAACAATAGAAGAATTTAAGTAAGAAACATTCCTGACACAATCACACAATTGTTTTTTTAATAACCAGATGAAGTCATGAATGGAATCAAATGTTCTGAGCAATTTCAACAGAATGACAACAGACTATCGCTAACTGAGCGAAAGGGCGATTAGTGTTCAGTTTCATTAACCAGCAGGGTGCAGATAAATTGATCAGACGGTTTCGTTAACGCCGCTTGAAAGACAAATAAATTGATGCACACCTCGACACTCACAGTGTGTATGATCCATTACAATCAATATAACGTGTCCTTATCCTCGTTAAATGGCAACAAATGTAAACAAAACAGAGGCATTACAAAAGCTTTATTATTCTGAGTCCAAACCTCTGGAGTTTTCTTTGCATGTTTTGTTGGTTCGGTGAGTTATTGGAGGTAGACGAACCGTATATATGACTAATGTTGGAAATGTAAACGGAAATTTTTAAAAATCTGAGTAATTTCATACTACTTTGTAAAGTAATTTTTGTCAAGAGTTTTAACTTAAAATTGTTACTTTCAAATTGTCAAATGATACATTAGTAAGTGTATTGTTATATCGACGGGTCTGCAATATCTACAAAATTGTTCAAGCCATTTGTGGTAATTAATGCATTATTGCGTTTGCGATTTCAAACAGATTGTTTTCCTCAAGACTTCGTCATATTTCAGATTACTTCACAGAGTTCGCAAATCATGCTACAGCATGTGATATTCCTGAAAATATAATCTAGCTTTTCATAACGAGGATTTAGATTGTATATGGGTAAACTATTCCGTACTTACTTGAAATCCATGTCTGTTTGAAGCATATCAAATTTAATATATATGTATATTTATTAGCATACCATGTATTAACAGAGCGCTATGAACGCATTAAATCATATTATGTAATTCTACACCTTTACCAATCAGAAAAATAACTTCCTGTATTGATGACAAAGTTAGCAGTTCAGTCATATAGTTAGTATTACAGTATCGCATGGGGAATTAATGTTTAAGACAAATGATAACGTCTGATTATTTCAGCGCTGAGTGTAAAAATTGTAGACATGACGAAGTTTTGTGTCTACCAAACAAAATAGAATTACAGCAAAATACCATTGCTTGTCATACTGAACCTAAATTGAGAAATCTGCCAGACAAATAAATGGTTGTTAGCAACTAGAGCTAACAACACTACTAACATATGTTTATTTTATTCCCTCAATCTGCCAAGCGTTCTTCAAATAATGGATAGCAATACTTGGTGTTGCGTGAATTCATCAGGCTCATCCTATGTCTTACATTGGCATGAAATGTGTTTTTGTGCACAAAGGCCTATATTTCTTTCACATGGTATAACAATTGAAGAAGGGTGCCGTTTAAGACTTCTCTATAATAGTAAATGGTTTCAAAAGAAATAATTGTTCCATTAAAAAATATCAAGCTGATTCATTGAGTAACTTGAGTGGAAAGACATGCAATGAACACCACATTTACAGAATTAATACTGACACATGACATCGTTAACAAAACGAAGAATGGGGTGAACTTTGTTGAGGTGATCTTTATTGCCGCATCAACCGCTAAGACATGCCTTTCCTGCCTCGAAAGGCGGGGGAAGACCCAAGCGTACACCTTGGGACTGGGTAGAAACACAGAGTACCGAACTATTTGTTAACGACAGAAATAATGACAATCCACTTTGTTATGCGTGTTATCTAACTGATATACTAAGATATCCATTGCACTAGACACTTCTGAATGACAGAATAATAATTATGTTTAACTAATAAAAGAACGATATATGTATATACACGTGTTTAAGATACAAGAAGAAAATTGCTTTTATGGAACTTTGAGTATTAAACAGTCATCTGCTGAATTATGAATATAGTAAATGGGTGAACCTCTCGTATTCTTTAAATATGTTTGCTTTAAGTCTGAAGTTTGTGTTGAATTAGAATATCTACTTAGGTAGTTCATTTAAACAAGAATAAAGAACGACTAATAAAGTAATGGACATATATATGGTCATACTTTTATCGTTCAGTTATTAAACAGTTGAAGATTGTGACATAACAGCGACAGTCTAGGTACATTATAGTTTGTGATAGTACGTCCTACTTGTTATGTAAATTACATTAATTACGTGTGATTTAGTCTTTGACGGTAACACGTATTTCATACATTACGTGTTTGATAAACGTCCGAAATAAGACCAGTCTATATAGAAACAAATAAATGTGTACAGCACCACCTATTCTGGCTAGTAAATCAATTGTGCCGAATGACAATACTTAATGACTTAATTAATTGTAATTGTGGAGAAATACACCAGAGACCTTTCTTGAAATTTTAACGAATTTTGCTAGTGAATTGGTGTGACAAATATGAATAGATTTATTTCAACACAGTCACAATTCAAGAAAACTTTAATTTTGCAGTTATGAAATATTCAAGGCCTTAATATTTATTTGATTTGATGCATGCAATGCAAAGGGTAAAACACCAAAATGAATTTAATTCCGTACATAACATCAGTAGTGTTAACAAAGTACAGTTTATGTAGCTTTCGCATAAAAATGATTACTTCAAATGATTTAGGAGAAACGAAACGCGTCTTAGGTACCATAGCACAACGATGTTGTTTGTTTTTATTTTAAGTCTCTACTCAATAGCAAAAAAATAAATACCTTCATCACGCGAATACCACTATTTGCTAGCTTTCCTTTGAAAAAAAAATAACGTAACTATTACAATCGAGACAAACTGCAGGAACTTATTAAGTTTTGTTACAGAGAAATAGATCTAGAAAAACAATGCCACTATCTCCCGCTGGAAACCTTATCAAGTTACGCGAAAGGCGAAACACGCAGCATGTTTGACGCATTGCGATCACGAACTAACCTCATGGCTCGTTAGGTGCTTATAAAAATACCCATGCAGTAAAAAGAGATAATTGTGGAAACTATTATTTCGTCTGTTATGGATGTCATTTTAGGTGAACGTAGAATGTTTGGCTGGTTTAAGTTCAGTTTAATATGCGATTCTATTAATGTAGCCAAATTTAGTGTTTCCTAGATTGGTTCAAATTAAGGTCGACGCCATGTGTAATGAGCATGTACTATTCATTGCATTAACACTTCGTATTGTAGTCTGAGTAAAATATGGCAAATGAATATGACACCTATAACGCTTATGTATCAATCTCTAGTAATGTGTAAATTATTCTGCAAGGAATTCGAACAGTTTCTTTATAGTCCATAAGACTGTTCTATATCAATCATTAGTAACCTTGTTGTCTGTTGTAAGAAATCAGAACCAAAAATGATACCATAAGGATGAATTGAAATGTATAACATTTTCTTTATTTGTTCAATGGGGTTAACGTTGAAACAACAGCAAAGGTTATTTAGCATTGCTGGAACATTCGACATTCCGTATCCTTACTAGACTACTTGCTCACTTGTGAATAATTTTACTCGTCCCGGCTTGGATTCAAATTCGCAGCGGTGAGGGGCTAGTAATGACAAGGCAGATACAGTAATTATAATCTATTTAGCACGGAACCCTCATTATCTACCTTCGTCATTCAATATATTTAAGGAACAAATCCAGGTTGCCATAAAAATGTCTTGCTCATTCATTTTCCTACTCTGTCCATATCTTATATTTCCCAATTCCAATCCGTCTTCTGGCTACGTTTTGACCACCTTTTTGACAATGGGGCGGCCAGATATATTCACGGATCTCTGTATCTTTGACATTGCATTTTGCGAACAAACAATGCCTGAACATGATTTTGGAACCAAACGAAGTGTTTTAACATCTCTTGAGGGAAACATTGTTAGAATGTAATCGAATTGACAGGCATGGGAGTATCATTGTATTAGATATTTAAATACAAAGGATAGGCTACGTATATCATTTTCATTTAATGATTATGTCGGATATACCGTATGGTCATTAAAATTCAACTATAGCACGTTTGTCAATTGTTTGACAATAATATACTAAAGAACCAAATTCATGGAATTGACACCACACACCGAGTATTTTATTAGTCGGTTAAAACAGATAAGGCATGAAGGAAACATAAATGAATTGTACTTTCTAGCATGCATGCCTTTGCAAGCTACAAATCCACTGCAAGCCATATTACAGCAAAGTACTGTATCTTATAAAAATTATTGTAAGTAACAGAAGAAGTGACAATTTCTGTAAGTCCAAAAAGAGGGACTGCTCTGTCAAAGTATTAATTCATGATTGTCACATTCCCACTCATCACACTCTTACTAATATTCCAAGTTACATGCCTTTCCCTTCGGTACTTTTCAATTGGACGGACAGATGAAAGGACGCCAAACCTATTTCCATCCGCCTTTGGTGGGGAATAATGATAATGGTGATAGAATTGATTATTTAATTAATGTACGCAGGACCAAACAATCAATAGGAAACATCGTTTTATCTTTTACGGATATCATTATTATTAAAAAAACGCCAGATTACGATCATTATAAATGTACGTGATACAATTCAAACAAATGAATGAGTTTTCACATTCAATGTACTTCATAATTCGACATTTGAACAGCATATTATTATAATAGCATCCGATGACAAAAATACCGATTATCATCCATATGTGGAGAAGTTGTCGACTCCGTGTAGAAGAGTAATTTAGTTTAGGAAACTGGTTAGTTAAGCCTACCGCTGTATATAACTGAAATATCTCTGGAAAACGACCTAAAACCCATTGAAATTAAAACTGTCAAAAGTATAAAACATCAACGTACAAGTACGCATAAATATAATGAACATCCCTTATGCCATTTTTGAAAAGTGTATGTCAAAGTATCGCAATTTAACCATCTAATAATATTACTTTACTTGTTGCTTTCAATCAATTATGACTTTTCTCCGTTCCACGATACATATTATCTCTGTTTTGAACAAGATGTTAACAACATTTTTATTATTGAGCCGTACCTTCATGGTAACATAGTACAGACCAGGTTTACATCTAATGCATTCACTTCTGTTTCAATATACTTAATCTATTTTACATCAGTGCGTTTGACAAGCCCTTTAGATTAGAATTTCAAAGATAAAATGCTTGTCTGGAAAATGTCTTCGTTGGTTCAACTTGTTTCTTTGTAATTAACGATATGTCTTGTCAATACAACGATGACAAACATGATTAACGTGAAGTTTAACCTTTATTCTACTTACTGCAATGTTGTTGTTTTGGTTGTTGTTTGTTGTGTTGTGTTGTAAAGAAAGAAACATACAAAAAACGTTCACATGTTTATTTTGTTATCATATCGGAGATGTCAATTGACATTTTCACAGCATTTGTTGTTGCTGTAAGGAAATATACATCGTTCACACCTCAAAGGTGAATTTGAAAGCATAGTCAGAAGGAATTATCAATAGTCACCCGAAACAAACTCGTTGCAAGACAAATGTTATTCAAACTTGAAAGCAAAGAGCAATTGCTCTATCAATCAACTATCTGGAACTATTTAAAGACAGTCATACAAGTATGATTTAAAATGCATCATTAAAATGGCAAGTCTGAACATGTTCAGATTAGAAAGGTTCTTCATTCTCGGTGACCTTATAATAATTATTTTTTTGTTAAAATAGGAAGCAACAACAATGATATATTTTCCGAGCAAAATAAACACCTTTAGCATTTATGTTAAATGGCAGAATTCGATGGTTTGTATTTCGTTATACCATATAACATTTATAAATAATACAGAACTGTCACTCCAAGTGATTTAACAGAATTTAACTAGACGTTATTTATCATATAACATTTAGAAATTATACAAATATGCAAGTTGATTTAGACAGCAATTAACCAGGCGTTTATAGCATGTATCATGCATAAATCATTCACATCTGTCAATCCAAATGATTAAACAGCAATTAACAAGACGTTATATATCATAGTATCAAGTATAAACCATGCAAAACCTTTCATCAAGTTGATTTAACAGCAATTAATCAGACAATATACATCATAGTATCATGTATGAATCATTCACAAGTTTATACAGCAATTAACCAGACGTTACGCAATATGGTCACACACACTAATGTACTGCGTCTTCATTATTTGTACGACAAGATCATCACGCAGTATGGATGTATTTGTCTGTATATGTTTTACTGGTATGTTTGGAAGCCAAACATTCTGAGAAACCTATGCATGATCAGGCACGTTTGGCGTGATCAAGATGCTTGTTTTGTGTTGGTCTAGCAATAAAGACCGTATCAATTATACAATCATATTCCGCATAGAGTTACAATAAATGTGAGTAGATTCTACAATTTTGCAAATTTACACACCAATCTAAGACATTCTCATTGTCACAGTATTTGTTTAATAGAATATTATATAATAATATATATATATATGATCTGCGCACGTTCGACTGTTAACACTAAGATTATGTCAATAAAACATTGATGCTGTTAGCTTATTTCAAAATATTGGACAATCTGTAGCCATAATATCGCTTCGCGACATATATGGACTACAGTAGATGATTACTGAGTATAGTGTACGAGTATTGTATTGTTGCATATCATTGGTACTACAGTTTGTTATCACATATCACAGTATTGAACATTTCCGCGCTACATTAAGCATTTTAATTAACGAAGCATTCATTTCAGTATCCTTCCGTTTATCATATGTAAAGCTACAACACGTGGTAAAAATGCGTGATATCAGTAAATGATTATATTTTAGTTCAATTTCGAAATTATTCAGAGACGAAAACCGGAAATACGCTAAAGCTATGTTTTCAGTGATTGTATCAGATAAGATCACGAAATGTAACAAATATACCACACATACACGCTCCAATGCTTCCCCTGATCTCGAAAACATTAACAGAGAATGTAACATGATTATTTAGTTCTATATTCATTGTATTCATTGGTCAGAGCCTAAGATATCAATATGCAATACAATCGGTAATGGGCAATCGATCCAAACATTCAGCATTTGTCATGTTATTAATTAGCACTTGGCCTTCATCACAGCACAAAGTATATCTGTACTTTCAACCAAATATGTCTTACTTTCAAACATGTGTGTAAGGTGGTAGGTCGTATCCAAATTAAGATTAGAATTCACTTGAGTTTTGACCTTGTATGTAAAAAAAAATGACAACTAAATACTTAGAAGCATCCCAATTATAGAAAAACTGTATCAACAGTATAATGTTAACGGCAAGTAATTACAACTTGTTTAAATCCTTTCAACAGTCTAAAACCCAAGGGTCTATTTACAATATTAATGACAACTTACGCAAGCTTGAGACTCAGAGGTAAAATCATTATATTTACTAAGTTTTAATTCACATAAATTACAATTATAGTTTCATACCGTTGTTATCTCAAAACTATCAATGGCTTTATTTTTATGTCTTGCAAAGAATAATTATACGACTCCTCCAGTATTACTGTCAGTGAATCAAACAAGTGATGCGCAACGCTACAATTATGTCAGCATATCCTATCAAGTTCACAATTGTTACCCCTATATATTGAAAATCATCAGTTTCAGCCATATATCCAATAAACCTGATTCAAGAACAAAACATGATAACTATACATAACTAGCATCATCAAGTTTAGGTCACTGGTTAAATCTATGAATAGCGAAGATAACTCAAGAAAAACAACTGCAAACATCCGGTCAGAACTTAACTTCCTTTTTCTTGAGGTTTAGCGCATCCCTAGCTATTGCCTGCATGGAGCTTATATAAGCTAGCTGAACAGCTTCCAAATACGTTAATTAGTCAGAATGGGATTCGAAATCAAATCGACGAGACGCCATTCATTAAAAGAGACCGTAAACATTCGAACCATTAGTTTTGGTCTTTGATATTCATCGTTTCATTTCTGTACGTTGTAAATTTTAGATTCAACATGTTCGGCGTAATAAAAATGCTGTGCTAGTAAGTTGTTTTCACTCCCTACATATGAAACCGCATTGGGTGACGTTGAATTAACAACATACACATTCCTTGCATATTATACAAACCTCACAATTGGAGTATTATATTTTGTCTGTTGTTTAACTGCCCAATCAACATATATAGTCAACTGAGATCCGCCCCTGAGAGGGGACAGGGAAGAAACAAGACAAGCGTGTATTTATTCCGAATATTTTTCCTGGTTCTTAATCGTGCCCGGTGTAAAGCACCGATATAAGTCTCACCAGACTCCTGTGATTTTTTAAACAAGAGGGCCATGATGGCCCTAGATCGCTCACCTGAGTTTCGTAACACTAAGGGATTATTTAATCAAGGGAAGTTATTGGTAAAAGGTTATCTACCCCAACTGTCAAGTAGTTGTTGAAATCAACTGTCCCCTGGGCAGGGCCAATATTGACCTGGGCCATGATTTGCACGAACATGGTAGAAGTCTACAAGACAATGATACATACAAATTATCTAAATTCTAGGCCTTGTGGTTTTGGACAAGAATACTTTTTTTAATTTTCCTGTATAGGCCTATATAAATTCAGTGACCCCCGGGGCGGGGCCAATTTTGACCCCGGGTCATAATTGAAAAAAAACTCAGTCGAGATCCACTAGACAATGCTACATACCAAATATCTTAGCTCTAGGACTTGTGGTTTTGAAGATGAAGATTTTTTTCATTTTCCTACATAAGCCTATGCAAATCAATTTTGACCCTGCAGCCGTAATTTGAACAAACTCAGTAGAGATCTACTAGAAAGTGCTACATACCAAATATCTTAGCTCTAGGCCTGGTGGTTTTGGACAAGAAGATTTTTTAATTATTCATATCTAAATAGAGTAAACCCCGGGGCGGGCCAACTTTGGCCCGGACCATTATTTGAACAAACTTGGTAGAGGTCCACAAGACAATGCTACATGCAAAATATCTAATCTCTAGGCCTTGTGGTTTTGAAGAAGAAGGTTGTTTTAATTTTCCTATATAAGCCTATGTAAATCAAGTGACCCCGGGGCGGGGCCAATTTTGACCCTGTAGCCAGAATTTTAACAAACTCAGTAGAGATCCACTAGAAAATGCTACATACCAATTATCTTAGCGCTAGGCCTAGTGTTTTTGGACAAAAATATGGTTTTATTTTTTCTAATACAAATAGATTAAACCCCGGGGCGGGACCAATTTTGACCCCGGGGCCATAATTTGGACAAAATTGGTAGAGGTCCACAATACAATGCTACATACAAAATATCTAAGCTATAGGGCTTGTGGTTTTGGAGCAGAAGATTTTTTTCATTTTCCTCTATAAGCCTATGTAAATCAAGTGACACTCGGGGCGGGGCTTATTTTGACCCTAAGGCAATAATTTGAACAAACTTGGTAGAGGTCCACTAGACAATGCCACATACAAAATATTGAAGCTCTAGGCCTTGTAGTTTTAGACAAGAAGAATTTTAAAATTGTTTTATATACCAACTATCTAAGCTCTATGTCTAGTGGTTTCAGAGTACACACCAAATATCTTAGCTCTAGGTCCTCTGGGTTTTTTTTGAGAAGAAGATTTTTGAAGATTTTTTTTTAAAATCCTTCTGGTTGCTATCTGCATCGTATGGAATTCTTTGAACAACATCGGTAGAGCTTCAAGCAAGGATAACACCTGTGAAGTTTGGTTGAAATTGATGTAGTGGTTTAGGAGGAGATGTTGTTTAAAGAAATTGTTGACGACGGACTGATGGACGACGACGGACGACGGACATAGATCGATCCTAAAATATATTTTAAACTTTTCTACAAAGTTTGAAATGGTTTTGGGCGTGGAAAGAGCTATTTCATCAACGAACAAAAGCCGAACACATAATTTCGATGATCAGCATGTTGCAGAGAAATACATCATCAAAAAACAGCATCACAATCGGAAAGGAAACATATAAATTAATGCAGAACTTGACATACACAGCATGGGTGACGCATCATTATCCTATAATGAACCCTTAAACTCGTAAATCGGCAACAGAAAACAAAACAATTGCAATTTGGTGTATTCTTTTTGCCAACTGTCCGCTGTTTTTATTGCATTGCATGCGAATTCTCAATATCATGACAACTGAATACCTGAATCCGACTGTTTAAAGAATACGGATAAAACTCGCTTTAGACACGGTGCTTGTTATGTTTGCTACAAAAAGTATTGACTTCACAGCGAGAAGTCACTGGTTGTCGTAAATGCACCTAATTTGAGTAATCTGCCAGACATATAAATGGTTGTTGGCAACTTAAGCCAAAAAATCTTTCTAACATATGTTTTGTATAGTAATGCATTATACCAATCTATCTTATCTTCAACTGCTAGTAATGCATGTCAACTTTGGAGACTATATGTGGTGTAATACTATACAAACAGATGTACTACAGAAATTGAACTTGATACCAAATATGACGGTAGTCTTCATGGAACATTTCACTGAGAATATAATATGCTATGGAAATATAATATAACGATATTTGAATAAAAGCATAGTAAATCTCTTTAAGGGAATACCTCGCAAAATAGTATCGATCTTTGAAATTATAGAAAGTCATAGTTACGAAATACCAAACACGAATCACACATTCAGTAACAATTAAAAATATTAATTCACTTGTTTTGCCTTTGATAATTGTTAAATGCATTCATTACCCCATTTGTATGGAATTCATGGAAACATAATCATTGTCTCTTGAAATGTTATTGCATACCTCATGAATAGTTCATGAAGTAAGAACAATCATTTTGGCAGGGTTTAATCCCTTAATATCATTGTGCTATCCACAATCTACTTTTTGGATACGCTTACTTAATTCGATACACATGAGAAAGGCAGGAAGAAAGTGGCTTAGCTCGTGATTTGTTACTAATGATAGATATAACCGTTTGACCCTTTTTGTATGTGAAAGAATATTTTATTTTTCGATGAGTTTTAAAGATACACCAGGGCCGAATAATACAAAACAAGAAAATCCGGCATTGACCCATCCAAATAAAACTGGAAAGATGATCATTTTAAGTATTTATATTTTGCTCCACACTTGTGAAAGCGAAAATAGTCACTGTATATGTTTCTTCGATAATACTTGTTTAACGTTTAAGTGGTGTGTTCATAGTTGTGTCTCTTTGCATATTAAATCAGGTAAACATTACTCTCCTAAAATATGGTACGACAATGAAGCGTGGATTGATAGTAATTATGTGACGTCTTCGAACTTTTAAATTGTTTTTCTTGCCTGTCACTCAACTCTTCACCTAGTATACCACGGAGTTCCTTATGTGTCCTTTTTGGGCTTGTGGTAATAGTTCCGTCTGGCACATACCTTGAAAGCGGACACGCGCGTGTGTCTGAATCAGCACATACGAGTTATCCTTAATGAAGGCCTTTGTCTGCTAATGCAACTGCTGTATCAACTGTCCATTCCTTGTCTATTGTGTTAATTACTGCATTACTGTAAAGAATGGCCCTAAAATCACTGGATAAAGTTTCATACTCTCCATCTCGAAAGCGCTACATTCTGCTTCGGATGAATGTCGTCTAACGTTAGCATTAGCAATAGTCAACAAGTAAAGCATAAGATATACAAAGGTATAGACGGTCTGATAATGTGTTCATGTCACATAATATGAAAAATCACCAATCTCTTGAGTAAATGCGGAAGTACATTATCGGCTTATGTATTTATAGGGGACCGTCTCAAAATAATTATTATTCAGGTGCACATATGGTAGCAAAAAGTATCAAGCATTTGTTATGTGACATTACGTATAAGTAAACTTTAAATAGTAAACATGGGCTTTAAATTAAACGGCATTTAAGCATCATCTTTTGTGTGCTTAAAGACAACTAGGTGTGTTTAATTCCACGATGGCTGGTACCATTAACTAAAGAGATATACAATAATAATGAACAATATATATAACTATGCATATACTTTTTAAGCACTGCTAGTACAATCCCAAGACAAAATATATTTGATATTACGTTACTTTCTCTGAAAATACAGTTATGTAAGTTGGTAAGTAGTATTTAGCGAGCAGCACAGCTGACGTTACCAACATCGGTCTACGATTTTCTGATCACAATTTATGTAGTTTTATAAAATAAACAAGAGTGCAAAATTTCACAAAATACGCCCGTCAAAAGGTATGGGATACCATGAGTGGCAAATTATATATCTTATTTAAAATAAGCATCATTTTATAAATAATGATGACATGTAGCACCATTCACATTTTCATCGTAATCCAGATAGCCTTGTGATCTGAGAAAAACACTTCAAGCACACTTCATTTTTAGTCAAGTTTCAATGTATCAAGGGGCATAGCTGACAAGTGCCTGGGGCAATTATGCTGGTTATCGAAATTAACCAATATATTGTGCCCAGAAATATATTTATATAGTTCGGTGAAGATCGATTGGTAATTAGGCTGAATGTTAAGAACGCACTTAGTGACCCTGTGAACCAGTTTCTTACCCTAAATAATCCATATTGGAAGTTGACCTAGATATCATGTAGATGCAAATTCTGACCAAGTTTGGTGAAGATCTGAAGTACACTATTTGAATAAGAGTCAGTATATCGTGTTGACTGTTGAAAATGCACTAAGTGACCATATGACCTAGTTTTTGACCTGATATATTTGAACTTGACCTAGATATCAACTAGATGCACCTACAGACCAAGTTGTGTGACGATCGGATAAATATTATTTGAATTAGAGTCCAAACAACATATTGAATGTTTAAAATGCACTTAGTGACCCTTTGACCTAGTCTTTTACACGGCATGACCCATATTCGACCTTGACCTAGCTATCAACCAGATGCAAGTACTGACCAAGTTTGGTGAAGATCGGATGAATACTATTTGAATTACAGTCCGGACAATGTGCAGGACGTCGCCGCCGCCCACCGCCCGCCTTGGGGTTTCACATAATACGTCCCGTCTTTGACAGGCGTATAAAAACATAATCTATATATTTGTCATTCTTATGTACATGTAGTTACGATACTTTTAAGCATTTTGTAGGCAATGCATACACCATGAATCTGTGTCGTAGACTGTTAAAGGGCGCTAGCTCAAAATATTATGTTTGTCCCCAATGTTTGTGTGTCTGTTTAATCCTTTTATTGTACGTATTAATTCTTAGTGTGTTCGAGCAACATTTCCCATTTAAACACTAAATGACACTAGCACAATAAGCAGTAGTGACAAGGGAGAAAGATTCCAAATATTACGGAGATATAACAACTTCTTTCCCCAGGTATGTAGCTATTAAACGAAAAGAGGGTGACATACAATAGATAAATATGACAAAAGGATATTGCTCAACAATGGTGTGAATCAATGACAACAAACGTAAATAGTGAACGTATATAATGACATGTACGAAATGAAAAATAAACGTTAAACTGTAATTCAACAGAGCGCACATTGCTCTTGGGTGCGTTCTCAATCAATATGAATGTAAGTTGATACAATTGAACTTACATAAGTTTGTACCACAACTCAGCATTACCTCGAAAGTATTGCCTCGTACTCTGTTTGACATGGAAAAAACAATATTAATCGCTGGTATGTTTGATTATCTAGCTAGACAAATGATGACTCGAAGGCAACAACAATAATATAGTTCCATAATACATCTAAATATTGCTTTACACGTCGTGCCAAATTATATTGAATGATCATGAATGTCTCATAGAATGGGTGAAGTTAACAAGTCTTCTAAGTTTGGATAACCTTAAAACGAAGCGAACAACCAGCTCATTCTTACAAATATAGCAGCATGTCAAGGAGTTGAAAATTGTATTATTTTCCTAATTAAAGGAAATTGAATTAAAATCAAACTGTACGTCTTTCTTTAACACTGTACAGCTGTCGCAAAAATAGATATATAGTACCACCAAATGGACTAAAAAAGACAAGTTCTAGACTAACATTTAATCGTTAGAATTCCAAATTAAAGGGACTTGTCAAAGAGACTGATGTAAAAACAGATCAGTATGTTAAAACAGATGTTAATGGATAACATATAACGGAAGTCGGTAATGTCTTGCGGTGACACGGAAGTGAAGATCAATATCACATTAATGTTTTTGTCGTCTTAGAGTAACAAAATAATTTTTAATTTCGTTTTCCAGACATAATAAATATAACAATCTGGTACATCATTACAGGAATACGTGAATCATTAACTAAAAAACGGTTCTTGTGGACATTCGTTGAATCAAAATTATTGTGTTCGCTGAGTCAAAAATATTACTAATGGTTTTAATTATTAACCAAATTTAATTTGCACAATCCCTTACAATCTCTGAAACCCAAATAAGTAACACACACCAAGCCTTTTTGCTAGTATTTGAACAGGACAAATATAGGAATGAGAAGAAATAACAGGAGTAAACCAGGGTATCATTCACGGAATTATATCGCAATGTAAACATGCCTGCTGCACCATGTTGAATAGCATTGCAATCGGCTAGTCTAAGAGTGAATTTTCATATTGCTCTCGTTTCTTCAATAAATCCATAATAAATTCCCATTCGACTTTCTTCATGTCATATTGAATTTAAAAAAAATCATGTCCTGTGTACGATTGTAAAAGACGGCATACATACAAACAAATGATCATACGCCTGTTGTTGTATGCGTTTGCCAAAATAAGCTGAGGGATACGAAAATAGATAACCTAACCAATGACAACAACAGTACTCTCTGCTGGAAAATGATCCATCTTAATAATTCGTTGGAGAGTGTCATTGCTGGACATTAGCAGTTATTTATGACAATCATCACACTAGACGTGGATATACAACAATTGTCCAGACAATTCATGGTTATTGCATTGTAACGTTATTATGATGTCTACACAATCATTCAAACACTCATTTATTGCTTTCGTTACATTTAAATCGTCTGTTGAATCA
Source organism: Lutraria lutraria (assembly GCA_964023205.1). Lineage (NCBI taxonomy): Eukaryota > Metazoa > Mollusca > Bivalvia > Venerida > Mactridae > Lutraria > Lutraria lutraria. The sequence continues at coordinate 7,797,995 of OZ026842.1, forward strand.
ATTGCATTACCTAAGTTGTCTTTGCATTTTGTAGCTTGTGTTTTCTAGTAAATGGAAACATTCCAACATTTTTTCTAAGGAAAAAGTACCACCAGGAGCCAGGGTCATTTAGATATTTTGTTCAAGTTTAAACGTAGACCACCGTAATCCAACTTTATTACTCCCGTGCATATATACACGTGCAATCTTCTGGTACAGGATGGGAATCCAACTCATAGAGGTGGGAGGCCAGTGATTACCTGTCAGAGACCAGATAACGTAACTTTTCGATCACAGATGCCCCTTACATACCAGTTACAAGTTCTGCAATGTTAGTTGACTACTCTTATGATTATCGTTATTTTGTCTTTGATTAAAGTCCCATAAGCTTATAAATGTATTGGTCCTAATAGTTTCTGTTTGTCCTATAACAGAGGAATCCGGTGTGTTTTCCTCCCGTGCATACTTTATAGCAAGAAAAACTGTTTCCGAAACTACTATCGTATTTTTTTAAATATCATTGAAATAAATACTATTTATAGAACACCTGTGTTTTCCCGCAGTCATGTTATGCTCATGTAGTAAAGTGACGTCACGTGCCCTACATATTTTAAGTTTACAAAAGCAAAAATCACAGTGAAATGAGTGTTTTCAGACGAAAAAGGGCTTGTTTCGTCGGTATTAATTATCTTGGGATGATATCAGCAATTAAATGTTTTTGCACATATTTTTCTACAGCAAAAAGCTAATGGGGCTTTAAGTGTTACTGAATAAATGATTGTGTATGATTACATTGCACCATTAAATGTCTGCCTCCTTTTCCTCGTGACCTGAATGTGGATATATTATGTCAACCGTATTTTTACTTTGCTTTTTCTTTACGAACTCTCGGTGCATATTCGATAATTTCTTTAATCTAAGTAGATATAAGTGTTATAGAACAGTCATTTGCCTGTTTGAATAGGATTTTTCAAATCAATAACAACGTTGGTTATTTAGATAATCATGGACTCCATAGGAACGACATTAATGTAGATTTGGCTCGAAATTTCAAATATCGCCTTGCACGACGCAACAAAGCATCAAGTTCAACATAAATGAAGTGATAAACCATATATAATTAAAGGAGTCGGTGCAAGAAGGTACCTATTTATTTCTTTACCATAACGGATATAAGCCTATGTTACACATTTCAGTTCACTAATCACTGTATTTGGAAGGAAAACATTGGTCTGGTTACATACATTGCACAAACTTTCCAACACAAACTATTGAAATAAAATGTCGTAAAAGAGACAGTAAAGAATTGTAAAAATGACAGTTAACAAATAGAACGTAACGAATGCTCCCTTTCGAAAAAAGGGGATATTGCATTGCACACGTCGGTCGGTCGGTCCGTCCGTAACCAAAACGTGTCCGGTCTGTAATTAGAGAACGATTTGGGCTAAGCTCTAGATATCTGGATGATTGGTCATTGCATGTAGATGACCCTATTAATTTTGAGGTCAGTACGTCGAAGGTAAAGCTACAGGGGGCATCCATGCTTCACAAATACTTCTTATTTTTAAGAATTGAAATTAATTAGACAGAAGAGCTAGTCAGAGAAAATGAATGCAAGCTGTAAAACTACATCACTCTCTTGGACTGGTGTCATTAATCACATGTCATCAAAAACGGCTAATTTCGCGATGAAATATGAAGTGCCATCCTGAAGTAATTCTAATATGGTGAAACACGGCAAAATTGAAGTTGTCATAATTTGAAATGCCATATTCCAGACTCATTTACAATAAATTATTACACAACGACGTTAAAGTGCTGACGGTATTGAATGCATACATACAGCGTCGACCTTGTTATTTTGAACGAACTGGAGTAAATACTGGGAGTGTAAATGATAGATTTAAGGAATTCAAAGCCTCGCGTAATGATATTGACAGTAAACGTAATAAAATGCTTACTGGCATTCTTCTCAATTGTTTAATGATCACTCTTGTCTCATAAGGGATATTTGTTGCACATTATTGTCTATCTAGTGTGTCGTGTAATTTGACATCTAACAAGTTATTAACTTCATCTAATACCGAGTTACTAAGATTTGAAAAGATCTGATATCTACTAGACTAAGTATATCGCAAACATATTCAATTTGCATGACTATCCATTAATCAAGGTATAGGACAACTGAAGAAATACAGAAGGATTCGATAAATGTGATATAACTAGTAGAAATTTCCCGATTGGTATTTGGGAAGTTGTAGCCTTTATTTTAAGATACAACGTTAAGGTATCAGGATCCTAACGTACAGAATTCCTAAGGTGGTCAAATCTTTTTTTTTCTTTAATAACTTTTAAAATATGTTATTTGACAATAAGGAGTTTTACCACGCATTGTAATGATGGTTTACCTGACAGAAAATACTTAGTCTATATCATTCTTTTCGGCTGAACCCTGTGAATCATTAATCAATAAATGATCATAATTTCATTGTTTAAAATAAATTTGCACAGGAAATTGCATTTGTTGTTGTATTTTATATAATTATACATATATATACTTAAAAAGTATCAGATATCAGCTCGTTGTACGAAAAAAAAACATTTTAATGCTTCAGAGACTTATTATTTACGAGTTTCTTTGGCTAATAATCAAGACAAAAATCACGCTTTGAAATATTTTTAATTAACATAACTTATATTTGAAATATTCCCCCATGTCTAACAAACATAATAAAAGCAAGAAACACATATCTCACGAAGTATACTGTTGCACAAAACAGCTTAAAGTAACCATAGGGTCAGAAAATGTTCACATTTATAGCATTATTTAGCCAAATCAATACCTATAAAATAATTTATAATAATAATCAAAATAAAACACTTTTGGCAACCTAATTATGTTCTACGATGTACAAAAATAAAGATTAAAAAAAGTTTGTCCCTACAGTGGTTTGAACCCACAACCCTCAGTTTCAATGCTGTTGACAATATTTAAATGCTCTTCAATGGTGGAGGTAATGACACATTAAAACCTACATGGTATAACATATTCAGCAAACATTGATTACTATAAATTTCATATAAACGTAGACATGTTTTAGTGTTTCGTGAGATTGATCCGTCTTAAATACATAATTGTCTGCCACAAATGCATAAAATTTAATGGTAAAATACGCCAGACCAATAAATTATCTTTTACAATTGCAGTCATACCGAATGACTAAATTATGTTTAGTTTATATCATCATTTACGTACTCCGTTCATATAAAATTTATGAATATTCAATCGTCTGATATTGTGAGGTTCAGACACGTAATGCTATTCACAAACTCTTTCAAGAGAACACAGACGATGTCACAAATCTGATGGATCAACATTGTCACAAATATAAACGGAGTTAAAAACTAAGTTGACATTTTATCTAGGAAATATTAAACACGGTAAATAAAAATGTAGTTAGAAAAAGTAATAGAGGCTTGGTCTGCCAAGTCTGAAAGATAAACATTGTCACAAATATGAATGGAGTTAAGGTTTTATACCCATGTCTATGTCTAAAATCAGTATCTCAAAATGGAGTGGACAGATTTAGGGAACCTTTGTAATTCTCAAAGGTTTTTATGATTAGAAAAAGATTTACCGCGACATTTTTCAAAATCAATGATACTCCTCTGAGTTACTGGCCCTTTATATTTGCGTTGACGTCTTTGGGAGTAACTCATTTTTCAAAGATAAAAGAAAAAAGGTGATCCACGTGGCACCATTTCAATCTGATTCTATAAAGAAGAGTCATTGTGCAATGTCTTAAGAAATTAACATTTTTCCTAATGTTCAAACAGGGCAAAAACTCTTCAAAATTTTCAAAATATGTTGAAAAATTAATCAAATCATCTAGAGTAACTATCAAACAAATAAAGATATTTGAGCAATACTATTTTTGTAACATTAACATTTTAGCACTATTGAGCGAGTAAAATAGTACAGTCTTTTAGATATTATTTACGAAGTTAACATTTATCTAGTAATAAAATATAAACGCATTTAATCAAATGACAGTAAACATGGAAAAGATGCTAGGTATGTAATCGCGAAGGCTAAATAACGGTTTGGGGAAGAAAACGATACTACGATTTTAGTTATGATGCGGGCTCACATTTCAAGACTGCTCATTGCTGTGTAGGGGCAACCGTGGTCGAGTGATTGTCATCTCTTACTAGTAATCAATTGCCCCTCGCCACTCACATGTAAGAGCTTGATTCGAGTTGATAGTTGTCACAATATGAGTAGTTTAAGAGGGAAACAAGGGAACATTACGTTTTCCTTTTACTTTTCTCCGTCGCAGTTTTTTTCTAAATATTATTCATGCATTTCACCTACTACATTTACACGTGGAAAATATCTCCATTACAATGTAAAGTAACTTTTATCTAAAATGAATACCCTTTTCGCTCACAAGTTGTTTTAATGTAGTATTGAAATACAACCAATAAAAGTAAAAAGAGAACACGCTATGGTTGATACATTTCAATGAAAATACTACATCTGATTCTCATAAACCATTAACACTCGTATATGTCACATAAAAGCATTGGACTTAAACTTTTATGTTTTTTTTTAAAGTTTTCAAATGTTAATTTTGAAATGAGTCTTTCTAATCTCGTCTCTTATTACAAAGGGTATGTACAAAATGTCGGGTGTGGTAGTTTGAAAGTATGAATGTCTACGTTAAAGCCAGTGAATTAATAGCTAAAAATTTGCTCTCATTATAACGTTACTTATAGTTTCTAGTACGAGTTGATTAAAGTGTCGAAACTGCCTGCAACTAATTTACGATATTTACAAATATTATGTATCATATTTTCATATCAAGTAAAATAATCAAATCTAACCGAACGCCGAAAATAGTACGTTATTGCAAAGAAAACTATTCCCCATTATAGACTTCACTCCATCAACGAGAACCATCTCTAACACGTTGCACGATATGTTACCATTAAAATTTTGACAATAATCCGTTAAGTCTCTTACTAGACAACAAAACCGGGTGTGGTTTCAATCATTAAATTGTATATATTGAAGCGTACACATTTAACGATTTTGGTTTGCTTTCAAAATTGAATGGGATGCACTAATCAAATGGAAATTGTTGATTGCATGAGGCGATAATGATCTGACAGTTTTATTGTTAATTGTTCGCTTAAAAAATCAACAGCGTTATCTTTTTTATTGAATAAGATTGTCGCTTCATTTGAAGATGGATTTCAAAGCAGTTTTCTGTGATTTGTAGCGGAAATGTTCATCAAGGGAGCCGTGTCTCAGAATGTTGATGCTTGATTCCGTTTTTTATCTATGACATATTACATGATTGTCAGCGGGGTACAGACAACGGAATTTCTTTTATGTCAAATATTTTATAAACGAAGGACGTTATAAAAATCAGAGGCATTGTTCCCTGCATTATACATTAATAGTTATTCTAAGACTAACATAAGTAATACACACCTTTACTCGGAGTAGTCATCTTTGTTAAAAAATATGTAATTTATTTGCTATATTGATTTATAGAAGACCAACCAAATTAATATTCTTAATAAATCACTTGCAATGGCCGTTTTACAGTGGGTTTTATCTTCGTATATAATTATTATGGTTTAGTTTTTAAATCGATAAATTGGCGAAACAAGATATGACCAAACAGCCAGCCATGCTACTTTAAAGTAGGAAAAAACATCCAGTCCAGAAACACATGTATTTAATATATATTAAAATAACAAGGTAAATTAATTTGCTTTGTGAACAGTATACATGAATATTCTACTCGAATAATGATTATTCGAGTGTGTTTTTTTAAAGTAAATAGCCATGAATATAATCGCATTTACGGAGACGCTGCAGACATGACAATGTAGTATGTATTATATATAGTTAGTCGGCAGTAATCATTGTTGACGTTACTTATATTGGGTGTATTGTGGTTGCATATCGCAAACGCTCCTAACAATTTTTAACAAGGCAGAACCGTGGTCCAGTGCAATGGATTTGTAACCCCGTGGTCCGGGTCCGACCCCCGGTCGCGGTAGGGTAAATATTTCCATGAAAATTTTACAAACATGTTGATTGTCCACCACACCTGGAGAAGTTGCCGGTTCCTTGTGGAAAGGTAAGTTAGTACAAACAAGATTACCGTCCAGGAAATTGTTAGGTGAATCGGCCGCCGTACTGAAAAAATGTTAAAACGAAATAAAAAGATAAAGAAAGAAATTGAACCTGTTTAATGGTAATAATGTACTGTTCATTTATATATGTTAAGCAACAGTTGAGGAAGGGGGAATTAACAATTTCCGAATAGTCTATATTTTGATAAGCAGTCGGAAGTAATCTGAAAACATGAAATATATAGTAATTTTGGTGATTGGTCTTTCGTAAGCTTTGGTAGCTGAATGCGGGTAAGGTACTTTTTAACTCATGGTCTTTCTGGTTGTGGATCATGTTTAAGTCTTCATAAAAACTTATTATCATAAGTAAGCGATCATCAAGTCGTCTTGGTAACCGAAATGTGAATTGACTATGCATGACGCGGAAAGGAATGATATACATACTCCGGTTTGTCCTGGATTGTAATTTCCATTTGTTTGTGAACGGTTTTGATATTAACTCCAGCTCACAAATGTAAAAGGCACCAAGAGAACGAGTAAGTAAGCTTCTATGCACTTAAATACATTGCCTATAATGCGGGCTATTAAATTAAAAGCCATTATCATAGAAACGATATGGAGGAAATGGTGCTTCTAAATGAATAATAAATTTAGCTAATCGATACGGTAATAATAATGCTGACTTTCCTGGGATTAACTGCTCTATTTAATGTCATTCTGTATTAAAATTATACAATATAGACCTGCCTTACCATAGCAATGAGCAAATGAAATAAAATTGTTCTTGTTTGCTGAAGAAGATGAATTAGCAAACATTGGATTAAATAGAATAAGCATTAACGGTACGCCTATTTCTGAGGTTTTTACAAACAACATGATATAATTGTTTAAGTACTAATTTATAAGCAATCTGTAATGACAATAGAGAGAAGACATTGCATTCTTGTCGATGTACATTTAATCAGAATTAGAGAAACATAATTATGGGTAAAAATGTATCATCACTTTTAATGTTATCATCAACATTTATACAAGGGTAGTTTACGAAACATTCATTTAGTTGTAGCGATGACAAATGATTAGACGTGTAATTGCTAATGGCCATTCAGATATGGACCCAAACCACATTCGATTTCATTATATTGTCTATTTATGGAAAATATGTTGACTGAAGAAATGTAGATAAAAAGGAACCAATTGCTAAAGACGTAATACAGTCAGGAAGGCATCTTAATCAACGACAATGGTTTATCTAAGATATAGAGCACATTGTGACGCCATATAATATAAACAATAATAAAATACTGAAGACAACACATGATTCCATGCTCGGCATTTATGATAAATAGGAACTATTCAAGATTTCCTTCAGTGGTATAACAAAAAAGACCTATGTATCAAATACACAATGAATGGACTGTTGTATTATTCTGAATGTTGAAACATTGATACCCTATAAATATCCTTGCCTGCCTTGAAGTCAGCGACATGATGAATGCTTTAGACAAACAAATGATTATTAACAACTGGAGCCGAGGAAAGTATGAACGTGGCTCTATTAATTTCATATCTCTATTCTGTCAGTTATTTCCGCCGAAATTATTTTAATATTCGTGGTATCTAACTGAAGACATATCGAGGGAGCTATATGTGTCTTGTTATGTTGAAATAAACAATATGAAGCCATGTTAATTGAACGTTTGTTTCTATCAGAATAACGCATCGTTTACCTATTAAATTAAAGCAATTACACATTTTCCTATCGAGACGACAAACTTTTTGTGTACTTTGAGACAATTTTGAACAATGATGAAGGAGTATGGATCGTGCGTATGTACCACTTCATCTGAAGAGTTACATTTGTGTACATGGTTTTACATACGGGTCGACATTTCATTGCCGCCTATACTAGTTATACATGCATACTACGAGTGGGAGCAATTTATTTGTAAAGTTTTTTTCCATTTTCTAGATTTTAAGCAAGAGTACTTTACATTTTGTCTATGTATTCAATATTTCCATATATACGTTGAATGCCTTCTCTCGTACGATAGTGTCTGATAATACGATGGTAAAGCGTACATAATTCATTATCGTGGAGGCACTTGGAAAGTATCACCTTTAATACAGTTTAAGCCATATGCGGGCTTTTTTTAAACATCTATCATTGTATTACTGAACGAATTCATTTCTGCAGAGTGCACGTTTGTTCGCTGTACATCCCTTTTCAACAATAATATCTTGCGAAGTGGCGTCTCTTGAGACAGACGGAGAATCTTGATAAAAATGTTACAATTACTAGGAAGACAAGTTTCACAATTTGTTCTGCTTAATTCCATACAAACGTAGTACGTATTTCTTTCAATTACTGATAATATCAATGTACGGATATTGTTTCTGTATAATTGAAACCTTGGAAAATCGAAATCATAGAATTTACATGAAATAACGAAGTTTGAATGAGAGTATTTTACTATCAACCGTGTTTTTTTACCAATGATATCATATGAAATAAGTGCATCGCACTAGGAATATTATTTAACTGAACTGTATTGGTTCGTATCCTTAATCGTACCACTATATTTTTCAAATCATGCATTGATCGTGATTTCGGTACATTTTATGTTCAGTGTTAAGAAGGGTATATACTTGCAGTCAAAATCATATTCTGTTCAAATGACATTCCTAAGTATGCAGCCGATGCCATGTTATTACGAAGCAAATTATAAGATTCTGACAGTGGCTCCAGTACAGATACTGCTAACGAAAAGGAGTAATTGAAATTACATGAAATAAAATGAAATACATATGAAATCCATTCCAAATATTGAAACAGAAATGTGCAATAAGAAAATGCAAAAAAATCGAAAGTTTTTTTTATTGGTTTCAAACTCGTAAAATCTTGACTAACAGGCTGCATAAGCAAACATCTTGGCGCCTTAACCGTTTGGGCTACGATTTTAATATTAAGTAAAAACGGACAAATAATTGATATTTATATATTTGGAAACCACCGAAATGTTCCGAAATGCCACTCACCTTACAGAATGGACTTAGCTGATCTTTGATCATTCACAGGTCGTTGTCGGACTATACCTTGGGCACACCGACCTTGACGTAGTGTTTAATAAATAAATAAATGTGCATGTGGATTTATGTCAGATTATCACTGTGTCATCATGAACGAATTGCCCAAATCTATTTCAGAAATTGATATTGTATTTTTTACATAATTTTGTGTATCAATGACATGAAGCATTTTTCTATTTTTTACATTTCAAATTCGTACAAAAAATAATCATTTCCTAATTGAAAGTGTTTACTTTGTCTTTTAACGAAGCGTTGATCATTCCGATCATGATGGCAATGTATCTTGACAAAATTGTCCTATATAATGGATATGCCAGTGTATGTATTAAAAAGGCATGTGTAACATGCAAACTAGCGTTTTCAAAACATTCGTAACGTATGTTTAATAACGTATGTTTCGTGCATTAATTTGATGCAACGTACAATTTGAGTGCAAGTAGGCCTATTACAAAGCGTTTGCACTTGATATAACAGTATAATTATTTATTAAGAGAAAGCGTATGTGTAAATCGCACTCGTGAAGTTCATGAACACCTAGGTAACGTATGTTCTTTATCAAAACTTGTTAAAAAACAAATGAGATTAATTCTTTAGATTCATTTGTGTAAATGTACCAATGGAAGATAATTAGTAACTTTCAAGACAAATGAAGTTTCTGCATATCAAGTCATAATTGCAATAATCAGAAAGGGAACAGGCGATATTTGTAAATATTTTACTATAATCGAAAATCAAGGAACATGTTAAGGTAAATATTATCTTCAAAAGTGACATGGCAGTAAAAGATGAATCATAAATATGGCAGTAACAGTTTAAATAAGCTAAAATATATACGACTTGAAACATCGCACAGAAATAATAACCTGTGGCATACTTTAGCACATGCGAAAATAGGCTAGGATTGAAACATGATAAATGATATGACAGCACTGAAATACATCAAAATGTAACCTCGTGCATTAACAAAGAAATTGTTGTAAAACGCATGTGCCTAATTTGATCAATTATCAAATAGAAAACATATCGTCAACTTTTTTTCAAAGATCTTACGTAATAACAAAAGGCCTTTTATTTAATAACCTTGTACCTCATGCCTTGAACAAACTTACAAAGAGTACGGAAACAGACAATAAAACATTCATGTTTTTTTGTGAAAACATACACGAGTCGTGTTTACAAGGAAACAAGAACCGTACACTATAGTATGTAGTTGTACAGGCAATCACTTAAAATGAGTAGTCAGAAAAAACAAACATGAAACATTCATAACAAGAACAACTATAACAAAGCGTTATAGGTAGACGAATTACAAGAAGCATATTGGTATATGTTTTTTTATGAAGTTGCTTTTTCATAGAGGATATTGTCAATCCTCCATTAAGGAGAGTATGAAATATTTATATATGAACATTATAACGACAATCATGAGTATTTGACAAAATTTCATGTATATAGTTCACAAGAACATATTATATCATACCCTACATGAATCAAATAGAATCAACTCTAAATGTTAACGAATTCGCACTAACATACAACCACGTTGAACTCCAAATAGCCACATAACAATTTATCCAGGCAATGCCTTCATGATTTACTTAGCTGTCAACTATTAATAGATTCAGCCATCACCATTAGCCAATCAAATGGCCAGGATTAGCCAAACTAGTAATAGTCACTACACTATATACTCGCAAACAGCTAAAATAAACTAATACTTATAAGTAAAATTCGTCTAGAAAAATATACTTTTCTTACAATATAACGCATCTCTACTATGAATAAATAGTTATAGTAAAACAAGAGGGCCATGATGGCCCTATAAATGCTCACCAGGAGAAAAGGTCATTTGGAGATTAACATTGTTGAAGTTTTCTATACGAGTCTAAGTAAGATCAAGTGACCCATCTGGGCCGTTTTTTATCCCATGGCCATTATATGAACAGATTTTAAAGAGGTCCATTAGACAAAGCTAGATACCAAATATCTTAGCTCTAGGCCTTGTCACTGGTTTCGGAGAAGAAGATTTTTTTAAATTTTCCTATATAAAATAGATTAAACCCCAGGGCAGGGCTAATTTTGACCCCGGGGCCATAATTTGAACAAACTTGGTAGAGGTCCACTACACAATGCCACATACAAAATATCTAAGCTCTAGGCATTGTAGTTTCTTACAATATGATTTTAAAATTTCCCTATATAAGTCTATATAAATCAAGTGACCCCCGGGGCGGGGCCAATTTTGACCCTAGGGCAATAATTTGAACAAACTTGGTAGAGGTCCACTAGACAATGCTACATACCAAATATCTTAGCTCTAGGCCTTGTGGTTTCGGAGAATAAGATTTTTTAAATTTTCCTATATAAGTCTATATAAATCAAGTGACCCCCGGGGCGGGGCCAATTTTGACCCTAGGGCAATAATTTGAACAAACTTGGTAGAGGTCCACTAGACAATGCTACATACCAAATATCTTAGCTCTAGGCCTTGTGGTTTCGGAGAAGAAGATTTTTTAAATTTTCCTATATAAAATAGTCTAAACCCCAGGGCAGGGCCAATTTTGACACCGGGGCCATAATTTGAACAAACTTGGTAGAGGTCCACTAGACAATGCCACATACAAAATATCTAAGCTCTAGGCCTTGCGGTTTCGGAGAAGAAGATTTTTTAAATTTTCCTATATAAGTCTATATAAATCAAGTGACCCTCGGGGCAGGGCCAATTTTGACCCTAGGGCAATAATTTGAACAAACTTTGTAGAGGTCCACTAGACAATGCTACATATCAAATATCTTAGCTCTAGGCCTTGTGGTTTCGGAGAAGAAGATTTTTTAAATTTTCCTATATAAAATAGAATAAACCCCAGGGCAGGGCCAATTTTGACACCGGGGCCATAATTTCAACAAACTTGGAAGAGGTCCACTAGACAATGCCACATACAAAATATCTAAGCTCTAGGCCTTGCGGTTTCGGAGAAGAAGATTTTTTAAATTTTCCTATATAAGTCTATATAAATCAAGTGACCCCCGGGGCGGGGCCAATTTTGACCCTAGGGCAATAATTTGAACAAACTTGGTAGAGGTCCACTAGACTATGCTACACACCAAATATCAAAGCTCTAGGCATTGTAGTTTTTGACAAGAAGATTTTTTAAATTTCCTATATAAGTCTATGTAAAATCAAGTTACCCCCGGGGCGGAGCCAATTTTGACCCTAGGGGAATAATTTGAACAATCTTTGTAGAGTTCCATTAGACAATGCTACATACCAAATATCTAAGCTCTAGGCCCTGTGGTTTCAGACAAGAAGATTTTTTAAGTTTTTTCAATTTGTTGCCATAGCAACCAGAATTTTTAATGAAATTTAATTTTTTGAACAACTTTGAAAGGGGACCACCCAAGGATCATTCCAGCCAAGTTTGGTTGCAATTGGCATAGGGGTGTAGGAGGAGATGTTGTTTTAAGTAAACATGGACGCCACTTATTCGTAACGACGCACGACGCACGATGGACGCCGGGCGATCACAAAAGCTCACCCTGAGCACATTCGTGCTCTGGTGAGCTAATAAATACTCCTTCGCTGACTTTACTGGACTATTGGAGTTAACAGCTAAAATCCATGTGGTTTCATAATCTGAGGTCTACATCTTACTATCATCGTAAAAACTTCGTTACTGAATCACGAACTCTGATTTGAGTTCAGAAATATTCTCAAGTGGCATGTTAACTGTACGTAAATCATCTCAGGGGGGTAATTAAGTTCATTGATTTCTGTGTTTTGCGCTGTTGATACGTTGATGATTGGGGTTTAGTGATGTCTTTTGTATAGTAATCATAATGTAGACATGTTAGCTATTGTTGTGTCTATCTATGACATGTAATTGTTATAAGTCGTCATAGTTTATAAGTATTTAGTACAAATGGGAATGTTGTAAACCTGCCATATACACACAGGTTCCAGTTTCACGAACTAGAGTTACTGTAGACTTTAGTGTTCTTTCGGCCTAGAAAGCTTGTTTTTATGGTAGCATGCTTCACATGTTCTTAGTAAATAAGGAAACAACTTTCTGGTCAAAGATACATTGGATACATGGTTTCCATTTGTTTCCTTATTTACTAAAATATGTAAAGCATGTTGCCATAATTAAGGTGGAATTAGGGAAAAAATAAGTTTCAAAACTCCGTTTTTATTTGAGTAAAAAATCTGAAATTGTGGAATTTGCCATTGGGTCACCTTGGTACTTTTCTTTCAATACCAAACTATGTAGTGCATAATAGTACAATAAAACAGAGAAATTAATGTATTACATAATCAATAAGATGAGTTTGAGCACACATATAATTGGGACCAGATTTGTAAACAATACGCCTTAACCTCAGTAGAAATGGACTTATTACTGATATAATTATCAAACAGCAGCAGTATCCTTAATCATGAATGACATACTTAGTACCTGTAATGATTTAAACGTCTTTGGTATTGCGGTACTCTGAACTGAATAGTAGCTCTATGACATTTGCTTCAATGTATCAAATTATGAAGAACGCCAAAGAACGAGAATATACCAAAGGTTCTGATATATCAACATAATTAGATGAACGTTCAGACATTCAATACAAGAATGATGCTTTATGGTAACATACAACTACAGTATTTAAAAGTATTTAAAATACGTTGTTTGCTGATTAGGGTGTGCTAAGCACCGAATATGGACACAACTGTAAGCAATATTCATTCACATTACTTTGGCACGGATTCGTATATCCTAAAGTGCACTAAGTCTAAGTCTAACAAAAATACTAATTTTAAAGATTTAGTTCGCAGTTACGCTCTTAATTGCGTTTGCATTTACATTAAATACACAATGAACATATAAAAGATGATTTTCAGTAAATCCTGTAATTTTCTTAGATGTAGTGTGAAGTTACTATCAATTATTAAAGACATTGAACAGCTACTATATATGTGACCCCCCCCCCAAAAAAAATCCACATGTGGTCTTAATTGTTTTATTGCCCCTAATCAGATTAATCCTGTCTGGTCACGGTCTGTAGACTTGACACCTAGGGTCATACGTTTTATTGATTTATGGTGATGATAAGTATATTACTAAATTCCTGTTGTTTTATAAGCAAAGAGTTACTGATTATGCAAACAGAAGCTAGTCTATCAATCACCCTGTCTATTTTATTACCCCCTACTGTGGAAAAAGGGGTCTTGCTAGTCCATAAGTCAAATTCCTCGCATTCCTGGTACAATGACTTTAAGTTTAAGTATTATATTGTCTACAATTCCTTCTCATCCGTTCGGTCAATTTCACGAAATAATTTGTGCACGTTATTGCAACCACTGACGTCACAAGACACATTGCTCCCATAAGGTATACAGATGTATTTTGCTAATTGGAATAATTGTGCAAGTATCATACCATTCCATAAATGCGCAAAGGGATTCAGTCTGCACATCTGGCATGCCAGTTTTAGTCATTTGGCTGCAAATAAAATAACACAGAAAAGGCCTCATGCAAATTTAGCGTTATGTCAAATATCTGGTGCTTAATAAATCCGAGAACGTTTCAATCTATCAATGAATACTGGCAGAACTTACAATAAGCTAACTACGATTTACATATTCACAACAAAAGCGACATTTTTATGACTTCATACAGGAATACTATCATAAAGATTGTCCGTAACTAATTATATATACTTCGATATTGAGATATGTTGCATAATTGCATGTACGCAAAGGAACGGAGCTTTGTAGTTACCTAATAAAATGCACCGCTTCAAAGAATTGCGATCTACGTACGATTAATGTTACAATAAATATATTTAGCAGCAAATGTGTTTCTTTGTGATTGGCGATAGACGTTCATTGTTATTTATTATCATTAATAGGGGACATGAATAGACAAAGATAGCCCAGACCATTTCAATTTATCGCCTTGCATTGCTCTGTCACTTAATACGTCTCTGATATATCAACTGCGCAGTCTACTCAGCTGGATAGCTTGTCTGTCGTGTAAGAATTGTTTGTATTCTGATAATGGTGTCTACCTCTCTGTCTTTAAATTAGTGGGAAGAAAAATAGTCGCATTTACTGCGGAAACAAAACGGTTGTATATAATAACATGTTCTTATAAAGCAAAAACAGTTACTTATCAAAGAGTTTGTGCCACATGCCAACCAAAGCATCCTTGCATAGGTTAGAGGGCATATTTGGGTGATCTTCGTAAATAAGAAAGCTATATAAGATGCATTCTAACCGCCTTAGTGATCTGCATGCGCGGTGTTTACTAGGTCGTTCTTACAGATTAAGAAGAACGCCTGTTTTATATTCTCATTTTAAGATAAGAAAACGAGAAAAAATCATTGTCATAGATTATATAAGAAAGCGGGGCGAGTACATATTTCGGCAGTTTGATCTTTTTTAAATTGTAGTGTCGTGTTGTTTGAACATGAAGTACACACGCAATCATTTTCGTTTATACTTGATTGAAATCACGATTGGTTAAACTTATTACATATAAACATTTTTAATACGGAACAAATCTTGCTTGAAATGAAATTACGAATGAAGGCAAAATCAATCAAAACGTAGGAAGTATCGTATCAGATAATTAATTTTGTCTGCAAATATAGACCTGACTTGCGTCATAATTCAAATATTGTATATATTGTATATAATTCAAAATTTTATTCCATGCATGGAAGATTTAAAGATAGACAAGTCCAAATGGTCATCATTCTGTCCGTTACTAAAATGTTAAAACAAATGCATTTAGCATAATTATATTCGTGAAACGTGACACTGACTTAGTCTCTTTAAATAATTTTCAAGAACAGGCTATAACATGTTGCAGTTTCTTTAAAAGTCATTAGCATTTCTAAAACCATAATCAGGACGACATGATCCTTGTAAATAAATGTTTGATAATAAACAGTAAGGCCTCGAATTGGTCTGAATAATTTATAGGATTTTAAATTTGGTACCAACTCAAAGAACTCTGCATCACGAAATTAGCCTCCTTTCAGGCCTTCGGGTCTGATATGAAAACTGAACTTACTGATGACGAGTATTTTGCTGCTTTTGTTCACGATTTATTGAAACCTTTGAAAATGTTTGTGTTGGATCAGTCAGTGATAATATTTATATTTAGCACTGAATGCCCCTCAAAATCTTAATTGGTACTGTTATATTAGCTCGTAAAGGACCAACTGTTCAAGTGTGTTAATCATGCACTACAAGATTTTCTCTCAAGATAATTGTCCACATACATTTACAAACAAAATGCATGTAACAAAATCTAATATCTCGATTACCTTTCAAGTGTAAAGTAATTTAGCGTTGTAAAGGATACAAGATGATTTTGTACCTACATTTAGATAATCGCTAATTATGTTATATTCGTTTTACAATAATTTTTGAACGCATAAATTACTCTTCAAAACTATGATTTTTCAAAATTTAATGCCAAAAATACTTCAATTATGGTTGTTCTTTTCATTGAGCACGTGTTAAAACATTTCCCTCCCATACATCATTTCGGTACTGTGCCTCACATTTTACTCGAATTTGGCGCTAAGTATATCTACTCTTGATCTTGATTATTATACATCATGCTTACAAATATAACATTAAACGTGTTCTACTTGCTCCATGCTGTCTTAAAGATATGTAATTCTAACATAAAGCATAACGCCCAACTGTTTACATGTCAATGATATACATATACAATATAATTATATTTCACACATACTAGTAAATGATAATTGAACAAATATACTATGAAAATTCTAGAAAAATAATAACAAAGGCAGCATAAAGATCGATCTTGAATTTAAGTGTGCATGATATTAAAAAAACAAAGAGTGCCAGGTCACAAAATACGCCCGTCAAGGACCATAACTCAGAGGTGCCTGGGCCGATTGGGCTGATTATCGAACGTGATCGAGATCGCATGGCCATAAACATTTCTATCAAGTTTGGTGAGGATCCGAATAAAACTATTTGAACTATAGAGCGAACACCGTTGTGAACGCCGCCCACCGTGGGTGTTCCCATAATACGGGCTTATAAAAATGAATTTAACCATGAAGAGAACCGTGTCAAATTGAAAGTTAAATGATACCCAACTAATGCTGCGCAATGACAAACTGCTGGAAGGATGTATCGTTAGGTAGCGATTCACGTTGCATAGTTTATAACCTTTAGCAATGATGCTGGACTCTTAATCATTTTGTCTGAGATTGTTTATAAAACAAGTGAATATTGATATAAGGAAATTTTGCCGGCGAAAGACTTCATTGAAAAGAAAATGCAATTGACAATAAAATCAAGACACGTTCAGTAGAAATGGACATGTATTGGTAAAATTAGTATTAATTTTGTTTTTAAAATACCCGAATTCAATTGGGTTAGAATTGGGTTAAAAATGCAATTAATTCTGTTTAAAATATTCTAATTCAATTGAGTTGAATATGAATGTTTTAAAAAGAATTGATTTCAATTTACAATCAAAAGTTCGTTCCCACTGCATGTTTATTCAAAGAGACATGCATATAAATTAGTATCATAGCTGATGAAGTGGTTACTACAATAGATAAAAGTACAATATGGTCGTCTTGGCAGTTAGCATAAAAATGCTTTTTTCATTTGAGGCATCTTAATTGCCTTAATACGCTAAAAACGTAAAATGATATTTAAGACATTTACAAACTAAGATAAAATATATTACTGTCACACAGCAGCATAAAAATCAAATACGCAAAGTAGTGACTTATTGCGATAAACACCGTACCCCTTTTCCGACTTTACTGTATCAGCGCTAACCATCTCTAACATGTTGTGCATTGTGATTTGCTTGACTATCAAAATTAAACGGAATGCATGCATCAATTAATCAAAATTCGTTGATTTCATGAGACAATAATCATCTGACTTACACGTTTGAAAAAGACACAGTAGGCGTCATTGTTTAACTAAGATTGCCGCTTTGTTTGATGATGGATTTCAAAGTGGATTTCGGTTTTTTGAAATCGTGTCTCAGATTTTTTATATTTTATTTTGTTATTGATCCGTGGAGTATTACGTAAATTTAGGCTCTTTTGAAGGGCTGAAATGCCTTTGAAGTCAAATATCTAGAAAATGTGAATACTTATCAAAATTTTGAGACACGGATAAGACATATTATGCAAATTTTCATGAAAAAAATAACTAAAAAACGCTGTTCAAAATTTCGCAATTAATGTGCAATATGGGTTTGACTAACGAATAAATGAAATTTGTTTTTAAAAACTGATTTTACACTGCCATCAAGTACGGTAATAAGTTGTGTAAGTATGACTTGACTAAAGTGTCCCTAAATAGGTAAGCTTTGAAAGTGCCTAGGATCCGACCACGTCTCCTTAAGATTGTGTTGGGTTAAATCGTGGTGTTTTAATATGTAGAATATATTACACTTTTACCTCACAAGTCCGTTACTTCTCCGTTACTGGCAACGCATCGCCGTACAGAGAAACATAAAACAAGTATATAATTCTAGTCTAGACATATATATGCGAATGCTAACGTCTCAATTAAGTCAGACAAGGTGTATTGCCCCCCTGCTAATTTCCGGTTTGTTATTGTCCCATTTATGGAGATTTATCTGAAATCTTAGCAGGCAACGATCATTAAACGTGCTGAGGCGTACTAACCTAATACCGCACATAGTGCCATAGATGTAGCAGGGCTCCAGATAAATATTTGAGCAAGGGGTATTTTACCCCCTTCTTTCTTTAGCAGGGGGTATTCTACCCCTTATTTTTTTGATGATTTTGATTAAAATACATTTTAACATTTGCTCTAAGACGGTTGCTCTAGTTTCAAAATTGTATTTCAAAGTTCGAATTCTGGTACATGTACAATGTTTACACGCATACAAAAACCAGAATTTACACATTTAAGGTCAACATTATTTAACTAAGCCATTAATCACTAAATCAAAACATTTAATTCATAATGCAATGGAATAAAGAAAATACATAGGTAGATAGATAACCATTCTTTATTTGCATTATTGTTTTCAGCGAGTGTCGTAAACCCAAGTATACACCTAGGATGAACAACCGACCTTACGTGAGCTAGCTGGACCGCTTCTTAAAATAAACAATCCGTTCCAGGTCATAGCTCTTAGTATTTTTAATTAGTGACCGCGAAAATCTAAAAGATTTTCATTATGATCACCAGCATGCTTTGACTCAAAATATGATTAGTATATTTATGTGTTTTGGCAATTTAAATACGATTAGAATTACTGAAATTGGACTTTGATTGTTTGAGATATCATACATGCCCTGCTCTCGACATTTTGTTAAGTAAATCAAGTCAGTTATATTTTCTTGTCACGTGACATTGACTTCAAATTGCAAATGTGTAATAGGAAAGTAAACAACTGATAAAAGATGAACAATTCGCAAATGTAATTGATATATGACTAAATACCTAAAGGCATTCATACATACTCAGACTTGTTGACATATTCGGAATTACCCCAATGTACATAATAGAATGATCAACAGCTACTTGTATTTTAGAGATATGATTATACTATTATTCTAGTTTATTGCCAAAGTAGTATATTAAGACTATTATTTTCTGTCCAAATTCTAAATCAATTGTAACAATTCTTTCCTCCGTGAACTTTCTTACACAAAGACATTTTTGGAAATTAAGTATGCGATATTGTAATAGGTTAACAATATCTCAATGCGATTGTTGTCGAAAACTTCTATCATTTCCTCACCAGAATCAACAGCTTGTTAGTAAAAGTGTTTCCATCATTTGTTATTCATCAACAGTTAACTTTTTTCTCGTAATCTAATAACATGCAAATAAGGGACTTATGTGAAAGGGTCTTCAACTGACTTGAAGACATTGAAGAGCTCCTATAGTTAAAAATAAAGTCATAAAATGAATTGATTTATAGTGATAATTAGTTTATATAAAACTAAATGTCAGTTGTTTATATAAGCATATGCAACTAATTGACTATTTAAACAGAAGCTTGTCTATCAATGACTCTTGTCAGTTTTATAATCCCCTACAGTGGACTCAAAGGTCTTGCTGGTCCATAAGTCACATGCTTCGCATTCCTGGTTCAATGTCTTTAAGTTTAATATCTTTTCAGAGTTGAAAGATGTGTTCTTTAACTACATGCATTTTGATATTACATTATTGTCGGTGATATTTACCAAGTGACTTGACAAAAACACCGTTTTAAATGAAAACTGGTCCAGACAAAAACTCAGAACATATATATTCTCAATTTCCACAAGTGACTTACCCTACTATGTACATAGATTTAAATTGACTTTCAAATGGATCATGTGAAGTGCAATCGAATTAAGTGTCATGATTCTTTGCGCTATATTTACGAACTTGTATGTGTTCGTGTAAGTTTAATAAATTGTATGTCTAGAGAAACACTTTACTATTTTATCATTGTTGATTGGGTGAAATTAAATAAACTAAGGAAACTCACTATTGCAATTATACATTTTCCTTGGAGAAAATAGTATCAATTATGATATGGTTCGTATTTGTTCCTGGTATTGTCGCAGTTTTTACCCAAACATACTTGACACGGGGTTGTGATTATGCAGGAAAACTGAAGATTCGGTTACCTTGTAAATTACAGGGCCTGTTCAATTGAACCAGTGGAGTATATATTATAAGTATTTATCATCTCCAGTGCCTTATTTTCCTTAGCTAGTCTTGTTAACAAGACAAACGTGTTTCTTTCGGTTTAAATGTAACACAATGATTACCAAATTTATACAGAAAACTGCATGAACTCCTGTATGGTTTTGATTCAGATATCATTTGCTTCATGGCATAAAACTTCTCCAATTATAACATTTAATATCCTCAATGACAGAACACACCCGTATTAATCTGCTAAATAACAGATAATTATAGCTATGCGTGCCAAAGTGTGGTAGATTTTGTCATGACACGTTCTTCGTGGAAGAAGATAAATCTCAGAAAAGACGGTAAAAGTCTGTAAACACATAATACTTTAGCGCCCCATTCTGTCATTAATTGAACATACATCGCAATTATGAAGCTTGCAAGACGTGATAATGCGTATGAAACAATGTAAGAGGAATCGGCGAGCGGGTTATTGTTTATTTTGATGGTAGATTTCTTCACGAAGCACGATTACGATCAATACCAATCCCATTTCTTTTGTCTGAGCTCTTTCTTTATATTTCATACAGCAATGAATATAGACACGCACTTTTCACATAATCAAATTTGAATTTCAAGGCTCTGTCAATTTAATTCACGCTTGTGTTACATAAAGCAAACATCACAGTCTGATCAGACTATCGCTCTCAATATGGTGCACGACAATGAGTCTACTGCAGAATGGGTTGGAATCATGTTTTGAATATTTTCATAGTCATCTATCGCATGAGGCATATGCAGCGTATTAAATGCGTTCTTTTATAGCACTTTGTCGTTAAGCTCAGTAGGATTGTCTCAAAGGACATATAAAATGAAGCCTGCAAAAATTGTGAGACGCGCGGCATATTTTCTTTAAAACCTTATTAGAATTGTCAAGCACATTTAGAGTTTTGTTTTTAACATCAAAGAGAACTCGTAGAGTGACTCAATCTCACCAACCTTTTGTGAAACAACATATTGCTATCCGTGATAAAGAAGAAATGAAAGCAATACTGTACGTAAACCAAGTTGCTCAACTCAAGAGTCAAGGCATGAGATGATAAATTTGAAAAGAAAATTCACATTTTGATTTTTTGTTCTTATCTTTACTCAATGATGCATTTGAATGTATGGTATGACATTATCATCGTCATTCATTACAAAAAAATGACGTTTGGCTTTGTCTATGGACTTTACAACAAAATTCTTCTTAATACTGCACATTGTCGTATTTGTAAAACCAGACAAAATAAGTTCTAGCGAATCGTTATTTTTAACGAGGTTCATTTTCAAATAAAGAAAATAATTGTATGAATTGCTCTCGTTAGGGTCGTCAACCAAAATGTTTGGTCATGAGTGAATTATTTCGTCAAGAAAGTAATATACATATGTAGTTAGTTCCGATAGGATATTTTGGTGATGTTTTTTTTGAGACACTGCGTTAATTTTCAGGTCACAATTCACAACTACGGTGTATAAAGTTATTGGAACTTGTCTAAGGAGCGAATGAAATTTCTGTAAGTCATAAAATTACATGGAGGAACGATTCTTGCCATAGATAAGCAATGGATATAGGTTGTTAAATAAATGATGAAAGAATATATGGTTCCATACAACACCACTGTTTAGGGCACATTTAAAACTGGGGACAATATTGCAAAAGCAACCAAATGAGAATATATTTTGAATGTCTTTGTTTTCATGTTTTTATTGGTGCTGTGAGTTTAATCGTCATATTGAAACAAAGATAAAGAAAGTCATTAGTACATAAGAGCACATTGTTATCCAAATTTTAAAAAAAAACCTGAAAGAAACGTGTTGCAAACATTATTGTCTTCTATTATACTTATTTAGTAGATATTTAGATTTGTCGTGTCTAAATGAGTAGACACAGTCACACTACTAATTTTGCTGAAACACGCCCAAGTCTTACAAAACGCCTTTATGATTTTTTGTAATACCTGTGGAAGTTTAAGTTTGTGATTATGAAATTTGGACAAAGCGCAACAAGTTTTTATTTACCGAACCTAAATCTTGTTGTTCCCAAATTCCATAAGTACCAATCTTAAACTTCCTCATATTTTACAAAATAATAACTAAGTAGAAGTAAGAAGGTATCAGTATAAGTATAAGTTTGTTGGCCAATGATATGTTTTATCACATTTATAAACAGTGGTATTCAAAAACGTTCGACAGAAACATGCAATCTCACTTACCTGTTGGGACGAAGATATTCAAAGTCAAGCATTCTTCTTCCTGCTTCAGCACGAAATGGGCGAGTCTTTTCATCTTTTCAACTTCACCTAGAGGCATTGCTCCCTTGAGATTCTTTTCAACGACACGTTGCTGGGGGCACACTGGTCGTGTTTTAAACGCCACTCGAACTGTGTCCCAATACTCAGCGGGGCTTATGGGCGGCATGAACCGCATTTGTGACTCCAAGCTGTATCCGAATTGTAAGCCTGGATAGGAGGCAACAGGCTTTAAAGATGGATCTTTGAATTCAACAAGTGCCCCTCTAATTGGACCGTACTGTGTTTTTACTATTTTGGGCGACAGCAGTTTGGTGTACATACTCTTTTCTATAGGGCAAACAAAACAAGTCAGGGTGATCAGCCAAAGGAAACAAAATCGAGAAAAACATCTAATGAATATCATGTATGCCATCTCCGAGAGAAATATGATGGCGGTGTTTCAATTTGTATTCCAATTTTGACCTGCTAAGTTGCAAATATGAAACGAAAATCGTCTAGATTCGCCTGTCTTTGGTATTTACCATAAAACAATGTGTTATATTTGATGTTCGATCAATCTCGTTCACTCCGTAGCTTCATTGGCAATATTTTACAACAGATATCCCAATTTAATTTCCATAGAATGTGGAAGTCTATAATTTGTTGCCCAGATCAGGACATTCGCTGGCACATATTGGCTTTGTTTGGATATTAAGTTTGATGAGACAAGAAAACTGTAGTTCGTAGAGCGAATCGATAAGACGTAAATTGGAATTTATCAAAAGAGATTATTAATACACTGTTTATACTTTGCCCCCAATTAAGTCCATGAATATGACAACCCTTCTTGCGCATTCAAGGTCACTTATTTGACATGGTATAATTCCGGAATCTCTGAAATGTTTCATAGAATCACCACCAGCAAACGTAATCACCGCTTTTATTTGACAAATCCAATTATTGCTTTTTAAAACTCATTATGCTTTCACAATATTCCGCCGTCTTATTGCGTCTAAATCTGTCCATTACAAAAATACAATCGCATTTCAAACGTCACATTCAAAGATGTTTTTCGTGTTGTCACTGAGAAATAATTACATCTGATACAGGCATGTGTGATTAATTTCTCATTTATTTTACTAATTCGGCACTTATGAATTGTGTTTGTTTTTCACACTTTGAAATCGCCGTTGCAAGAATGGATTTCTGAAAACAAACAAAAAATCACAATCAATATTTGCAATGTTATTTATCGACAGTTTGCTATCTAACAACGTAAAACAGTGACGTGACAAGCAATATTATGCTTTTATAATTGTTTGTGTTTAGATAATAGATGTATGTTTTCAACAGTGCGTATAATCATCCTTTACAATATTCCAATTACGACAGCTGATCAAGTCATGATAAGAAAACACACTCAATGTTTCTCTACAAATGAATGAACATGAAGCAATACAGAAGAACATGCCCAAGTGGAAACTCGATTATATTTTTTTCTGTCTAGAAATATTGTGTCTTTGACCAGAAATGTTACCAGTTGTTTAATTATAAGTAAACTAAGAACATGTAAAACTTGCCAGCATAAAAACTGTTGGTCCAGCGAATAATCTAAATTTCATAACGTATTTTCCATTTGAGTCAAAAATCAAATTACCAAAAACAGACTTAACTCAATTTTGTTGAATTATACCTTTACAAGGGATAAGAACCAGGCTAAAATTGTGAGAAATTGTTATTAGACGATATTCGTAATTTCTTTTAACACCACGTTCTATATTGCATACAATAAAACAGACAAGTATGATTAAATAAATATGATGAGATGGAGCAAAAAAAAATGGTCGACAGAAGACTTCAAAAGCAACGAATATCTATTTGTCGAGGAAGACGTCCAAAAGCAAACAACACTGCTCTATCTAATCATTGACAATTGTTATAAGATAACAACAGACAGAGCAAGACATGGCATATGATATTGACATCACGCCATGTGATCCATTTAAAGTAATTTCAAAAACCAGGTTTATTTCTTTAATTTCATGAAGAGACATTGAATTTTTTTATATAAAAGTCAAGTTAAGAAAATTTACTGACTTGTAACTAACGTTTGGAATATTGATTGCATCAGTACGTTAAAGTTCGACAACTGAAAGTCGTAAATTATTAGTACGGGACATCCATTAGTCCTTAAGCTTGACATAAAATGGTAAATCTTGTGGTCTCTTTTTCACAATTTCAGAAGAAAATTCCTACGCAACAAACGGATCAACTAAGATTTCCGACATTAGGCAGTGTCTCGTTTGACAGAATGAAGCCAATTTTGTTCGAAAAAAACATCGAGTGTTCTGCCAATGTTTAGGACACCCACTGACATTTGACATCGTTGACTGTTTTAATGTACATTTGTATTGGTTTTCATGACACTTTACATTCACTTCGGATATTAATATAAACACGTCAATATGACGACACTGATAAATGACATGGCGTGGGATTTTTTTCCTGGGAAGAAAAAACAGACTTTGTTAAAATAATCAACGGTATTTGCATAAATACTCAATTATAATAAATACGTCTATAGCAGTTCTTCGTGCGTGTGTTTATTTATGAGCTATGAATTGTTACGTAAGTATCGGCTTTTAAGGCCAAACATTCCCTAGTTTTTAAGTGTATTACAGTTCATTTTCAAATTTAGTCACTCGAACGTCACTATGGATGTAACAACGAGAAATCGAGGGACATAAATACTGTTGAACGAAAACTAGTTTATACACGTCAATATCAAAATAATAAGTATATGGCAATACAAATAGTAATATAGACACGGACAGAATATCTTTCATATAACATGGCAAATATAATACTCATATCTACCATGTTACATGAAAGGTATTCTGTCCATGTCTGATAATATATAGTAGAAGGTTTGATTAAGGTTTAGAAATATTTTCATGCGAATTTTTAGTATTTATGTATTTTATACTGGTTTTCTTAATGCAATGAATGCATTATTTATGACATCATGCCCGTTTCATAGACAGTAAATTTATAATAAAACATAATTAAAACTTACAAATGTAGAAAATTTTATACATTTCAGATACGTAATTAGAACTGACAATAGATTACCGAAGCAATCGATATAGAACACTATCGGGATGGGAGGCTCCATGACGGTGTGGATATGGTTTCTGAATACTTGTACTAGCCCCACACCGCTTGTTGTGAGTTCGAATC